>CM076572.1:781529716-781870594 GCA_034641835.2 Pinus albicaulis
ACTGCCAAATCCACTGTCGTGTCGCCAATATGTTCAAGAGAAGTTGACCTTTGCAGTTTCAACCTTCCTTTGATTCTCATCTGATCCTGATTCACAAACATTATATTCCTCTGTCTCGCGTCGATGATGTGGGAAACACTATGGCCCACCTTCGATCAAGGTTACTTCCTGTCGAATTTAGCTCATTATCTAGGAAGCTAATCTAGAGACTCCTTTCTGGTACCTTGGAGCCTGCATGCCTCAATGGCAAGTTCTTCGCATTCGATGTAAGGTTTTCATCATTGACCTTCGATCAGATGATTCTGCGGGTGTTCGACGTCAGCTCACTGTTCACATTCCGTGGATTGTACCTATAGTACCTTGAGGGCCATTGTCATTATTGGTGGTTCCTCTCGCGTCTGTTAACAACTTTCATCATTGGCTGGTAATCAGACGATGTTCTTGCATGTTAGACTTCAGCTCACTTACTCACATGCTTGAACTTGTACTCTGTTCTCAAGATGGAGCGCAAGACCTTGGATTTTGTCTGTAGGAATCTAGGCTGTGGATTTTGTGGATTATTATGATTGGTTACATGACTCATTGATTGGATGGTTGTGACCATACCTGAGTCTATTTATCGATCCTCACTGGATGGCTACGTCCATGCCTCGGATCTTGATTATTGTATACTCTATTATGGATGGCTACGCCCATACGACATATATCATGTATTTGAGATATCGGTTGTAATTATCTACTCAGGTTTTCCGACGGCAGTGTTTTCAGTTGGACACGTTCTCGTAAAGCATTTCACCCCTCTCTCTCTCTCGGGCCTCATGCTTTAGGGGGCATCTGTTACACAGTAATTTGTCACCGTCCCTGCAATCCCCATCTCGCCCATTGGAGGGTCATTTCTGTGACGAATAAGTAGTGTCATGCCTTGCAAATACCATCATTGCATCCCTTGCCATGAGGACAACTTTCCTTCTGTTGATTATTTCCTGAGCAGACCCCTAAAAACCCCTGTTTTTGCCTTGGCGCTGGTAACCCGTTATGTCCTCGCGCCAATGAGGAAAATTAACACTGAGCCCACGCCAGTTGGCGCTCTGTCCCAGTTAAGCACCCGCGCCAATCTGCTTATGGAAAGTTTTTTAAAAAAAGAGGCGAAGTTTCGATTACAACAACTTCGTGGATGAGTCATCAGGAGTGGTTTCGCCTGAATAACCACGGCCTTCCTCCTTTGGCCTCTTGTTTCCACCTTATGGGGAACATCCCAAGGGATAAGGCCTCCCTTCCACTATTGTAGGGATCCCAACCTCCTCCTCTCCTCTATAAATATAGCCATCTTCCATTGATGAAGGGGCTGAATGGTTGAGCCTTATTAGTCTTACTAGCCTAAATAGAGCTGAATCAGTAGTAAGGAGATTATCGTCAGATAGCCGAAGAGAGAGAGACTTGTCCCATTCTCGACAAGCTTTACCGAGACGTACTCCGCTGTCGACCCGCCGAAGGAAGATCCAGCGTCAGAGCTCAGGTTATATCTTTCTTTGTTCTGATTAATAATAAACGACTTCGATTATGGTTCCACTCAGATGTTTATGTTTTATGTTATGAGTTGTATCTTCTCTAACTAATACATAATTGCATGTATTAGGTTTTACGTTTGTTTGTTTGTTGTTTCTTCTTGTATGTGTAGGTGTTCGATCGCATCGAGCGGGAGAATTGTGATCTGCCAAAGCAAGGGACGGAAGTGCCATCTTCTCCACAAACGACAACAGCGTAGGACTCAAGGTAGGCCTCTTGTCGCATCTTGGTCTTTTGCAATTAGGAACTTGCGTCTTTGCGTGACTCAGTTTTTGCTAGACCTGATCTGGGCTAGTAGGGATCGCCTCTGTCCATAGAGGGGATTTACCTCTCCAACACATTTATATAGTGTACATGCATGATAAACGCTAAGACGAAATTGATAGCATATTGCTATTCTGAGACTTAAGGCATTCAGGTCGAGACTTAAACCTGAAATAAATTGGAATATGGATACCTGTTAAAGGTGGACGAAGAAAGAATTCGATCAGGTATATTCATGAAACTTGGGTAACTGTTATTTTCCAAAAGGAAAAAAAAATAACAAAACCCATAAATGGAATTCTTTTACCTGCCATAAAATGGAAACGAAATTATGAGAAAACCCTCTAGGCTAACGAAATAAAACTTCTAAATTAAGATAGGATTCTAGTAAACAGAACTCGATGGATATAAAATAAAATGGGTAAATAATTCTGATTCTATTTTACTTAGAGGTGATGGAGAAATTACCTAGTGATTTCGTCCTGAAGCTATAGACAAAGCCGGAATAGAAGTTCTTCATCTGGGTACATGAGGAACTGTGCTACCGAGTGTACCATTCAGAAAGCAAATCAGAAATAAAATTCAATGTTAGAACTATTATAACAAAAGCAAACTTTCCTAGCTATGAACCAGATACGAAAACAATTATATAGAACCATAATCATATAAATATATTATCTCCGGCGTAAAATAAATAAGATGGGGCATGCGTTGAACCGGTGGAGAATCCTCAAGGATATACGCCATCACCAGGTTGTTCATGAAAAGGTTCGCAGAAAGACTTAAGGTTGAGAAATGCTAAACCCAGGGTGCAGGCGGAGAAGCAACCCAGAATTCTTCTTCGGAGACTGAGAGAATGCCAATGAAAGCGGTTACGATGATTATGTCATTAGTCTGGAAACCCTAATCAATCCTTGCCGTCGGATAGCTATCCGAAAGATCTACGGTGAGAATATTTCCAAGTGTAGGTTTAAAAGTATGAGAGAAATATTGACAACTGCAATGCGATCCTGGCAGTAATTACCTTTGTGCCACCTTGCAAACGTTTTTAATGATAAAGAACATAAATTGGTTGTGAAATTAAATTCTTACTGACACGATTAAACTCACCAGCTTTGGAGGCATCAAAAACAGAGAAAAAATCTTACGATTGTTAAGTTGCCAAAGTAATAGTCTGAGTCTATATATATGCATATATACTTAGGATATTGATGTTATCATTCCTGTGCATCCAAGTCAGATTTATATGTTTTACAACTCGAAGGGTTAAACATTTGATTACATGTGTAATTAGAATTTTATATAGTTATGGAAGTTCCCATAGTATAAATAATAATTTTTTATTTTTTATTTTTTATTTTATTTTTTACTATGATGTGGTTAGATGTTAAAAGTGGTATTAGAGTAGCTTTGTAATGCTGGGACCCTATGGGTCAACTAACGTTAAAGTGGTGTATTCATTATGCACATAGAAAAGTTAGCCGGACATAATGAGAAGGACACCATTACAACAACCACCTCGGAATGTCGGGGAACCACAATCCCAACCGGAGATGAACCCAGAAATGTGGGTACAGCTGGGGGTAGAACAACACTAGTAAAAAAGTCGCTTATTAGAGGAAAAACTGCACAAACTAGTATCCTCTTAAATACTGTACAGAAGATACAAGAAGAGATGGAAAAGGTGTGGGATGATAATGCAAGACTAATGCAAGAACATGAGAGGATATTGAAAACTCTCTTCGATAAAAAAAATTAGGAAAATGAAAAGCCAGGTACTGATAGATAATTTTGGGAAAGAATTGAACACACACCAGAGATCAAGATATAGACAGAATGGATAGTAGTTAGTCGCAACATAGTAATAGAAATAGAGATTACAATGAAGCTGAATTTGATAACGTATCAGATCCGAAGGAAGTAAAAAGGGAGAAGGTAGAGCTTCAAGGTGAATTCAGGAAAATCAAACCCCCTATGTTTGATGGAGTAGATGAGGAAGTAGCTGAAGCGTGGCTGATTAATATGAATAAATATTTTCAAGTATATGATTACAGCAGTAATCTTAAGGCCAGATTAGCTATTTACCAGCTAAGAGAGAAAGCCACCTTATGGTGGGAAGAAGTGAAGAACGTTCGCAGTATAGAGGACAAAGACGTAACTTGGGATGTATTTCAACAATATTTTAAAGATAAGTACTTAACAGAGCACTTCTATGATAAAAAAGCTTGAGAATTTCATGATTATAAACTAGGACAATTGACCATGGATGAGTTTATCACTAAATTTACTTCCTTGCTACGTTACATGACTTACTTAAGAGATGAGAAAGCTAAAGTACATAGATTTTTAAGTAGTCTGCCAACTCATATGAAAGAACGTATAGAGTTCGTAAATCCTAAGACGATGGATGAGGCTATCAGAAAAGCCAGAATGTGTTACCAACAAGCCAAAGTCAAGGTGGAGCAAGGTAAAGGCTGGCAGGAAAAGAAAGAACATAAAGGCAGCTCTGGTTTTAAAAGAAGAAAAACCAGTCATTTCAAAAGTACAACTAGAATTTAGATTAGTAAACAGTTTGGTAAGAATCATCAAAGAATAAGGTGGCCTGTAGAAGATAAAATAACAGAAGCTTCTAGTAATCCGAAGCAAATTCAGAACCAAAAGCCACCTTTACAATGCTGGGTGTGTGGGGAGGCACACTACTACCGAAATTGTCCACAGTGGGGTAGGAGTGAAGCAGTAACCAATTTACAGGAAGCCTCAATAGTGGGTGATGTCGCCAGAAACATACCCAGAATTAATGCAGCCTTGGAGGACTGAAAATCTAACTATCATCCAACAATGATTGAACTAGAAGGTAAATTGTTATCTCAACCTGTTTCTATTTTGGTAGATCTGGGAGCAAGTTTAAGCTGTATAAGTCCTAAATTAGTAGAGAGCTCTAAATTACAAAGTCAGAAATTTAGGAGAT
Source organism: Pinus albicaulis (assembly GCA_034641835.2). Classification (NCBI taxonomy): domain Eukaryota; kingdom Viridiplantae; phylum Streptophyta; class Pinopsida; order Pinales; family Pinaceae; genus Pinus; species Pinus albicaulis. The sequence continues at coordinate 781,534,515 of CM076572.1, forward strand.
CATGGCTAGTACAGTTGGCTACTGGAGCTAAGAGGAAAGTTAGTGCCAAAATATCAAATTTTGCACTACAAATTAATGAACAACAACGAACTGTGGATTTGAATATTTTACCTTTGGGATCTTATGATGTGCTGCTTAGCATGGATTGGTTGGAAAAGCATTGGAATCTAGTAGATTGCAAAGAGAAGGTTATATACTATAGAAATCAAGATGGCACTAGCCAAGAAATTCAAGGGATAAAGAAACCGGTACAGTTGCGTCCGGTCACAGCATCCCAAATGGGTAAATGCATGAGGAAAGGATGTCAACTATACGCCATTAAAGTGGGTTTCTCTGATTCTAAAGAAAAGGCTCCGATGCTAGAAAATATACCAATAGTACAAGAATTTAAGGATGTATTTCCAGACGAAATACCAGGATTTCCATCTAGAAGGGATATAGAATTTACAATTGAATTGCTACTGGGAGCGTCACCATTTTCAAGAGCACCCTATCAGATGAGTGTACCTGAATTAACTGAGTTAAAAATGCAGTTACAAGAATTACTAGACAAGGGGTATATACGACCAAGTGTATCTCCTTGAGGAGCACCTGTATTATTTGTGAAAGAGAAGGACGAAACCATGCGTATTTGCATGGATTACCATCAGATAAATAAAATAACTATTAAGAACATGTATCCCTTACCGCGAATTGATGATCTATTTGACCAAGTAAAAGCAGCCACAATATTTTCAAAGATAGATCTAAGATCGGGATATCATCAAATCTGGATAAAGGATGAGGACATACATAAAACTGCCTTTCGTACAAGGTACAGACACTACGAATTTGTGGTGCTACCTTTCGGGTTGACCAATGCACCAGCAACATCCATGAGGCTGATGCATGTTATATTTCACCCCTATCTAGATAAATTTGTGTTGATCTTTATTGATGACATTTTAGGTTACTCTAAGAATGTAGAGGAACATAAAGAATACTTGTGAATGGTGCTGAAAATGTTGAGAAAGCATCAGTTGTATGCAAAATTCAACAAATGTGATTTCTTCAAGGAAGAAATACAGTATCTTGGACATGTAATCATTGCTGAAGGCATCGTAGTAGATCCTGAGAAAATCAGAACAATTATGGAATGGAAAGTACCTCAGAACGTGGTAGACATACGATCATTTATGGGGCTCGCCGGTTATTATCGGCGGTTTATTAAAGCTTTTCAAAAATTTATTTTCCTATCAATTCATTACAAAGGAAAGGAAATGTATTCAAATTGTCAAGGGAGTGTCAGGAAGGCTTTGAAAAGTTAAAACAGTTATTAACAATAGCACCAGTGTTAAGTGTAGCAGATCCTAATAAAGAATTTGAAGTTTGCACGAATGCATGCAAAGAAGGTATTGGGGCGACTCTTCCACAAGAAGGTAAGGTAATTTCTTATGAGTCCCGTAAATTAAAAGAACATGAACAACAGTACTCAGCCTATGACTTGGATTTAACCGCAGTAGTGCATGCACTTCGAGTATGGAGGCACTATCTACTTGGGAAAATATTTTTGCTCAAAACTGATCACAACAGTTTAACCAGTCACTTTAAGCAAGTTGATCTTAATTCTCACCAAGCGAGGTGGAATGCTTTCCTAAGCGAATTTGATATTGATATGCAACATGTAAAAGGTAAGGAGAACAGAGTAGGTGATGCATTAAGCAGGAGATTGCATGGTATTTATGAAATATATTATAATGAGGTTGAGTGAAAATTTTTAGAGAAAATCAAAGATGATGCAGATAAATATCCTGAATATAAGTTTATGTGGCAACAAGAAAAATAATTCAAGGACCAAGGAAAATCTGCAGATTATGAAATTGGTAAGCATGGGCTGCTAAACTTTAGGAAAAGAATTTTCATTCCTAACAGAATGGAGTTGAAGGAACTGATTTTGGATGAATACCATCGTAGTAACTACTCCAGACATCTTGGATATCAAAAGATGTTAACAAAAATGAAGAAAAATTACTTCTAGCCAGGGATGAGGAAAGATATTGCAGAATATATAAATAGATGTATAGAATGCCAACAGGTAAAATTAGAGAATCGACATCTAGCTGGACTAATGTAGCCTATACCAATACCTAAATGGAAGTGGGAGGTGATCTCGCTAGATTTTATTACCGGACTACCAAGGTCTAAGAAACATAATGATTCAATTATGGTAGTGGTGGATCGGTTGAGCAAATCAGCACACTTTATACCAGTAAAATCCACTTACAAGACCATGCGGATAGCATATAAATTCATGTGAGAGATCTTTAGATTGCATGGTATTCCAAAGACTGTCATTTCTGACAGGGATGTAAAATTTACATCAGCATTTTGGAAAACACTGTTCACTGGATTGGGAACTCAAATAAAATTGAGTACTACGTATCATCCGCAGACCGATGGTCAGACAGAGCGAGTGAACAAAATTTTGGAAGATATGATATGTATGTATGTAATGCAATAACCAGCCAGGTGGGAGGAATACCTACATCTAGTGGAGTTCGCATACAACAATGGCTATCAAGAGTCACTCAAGATGAGTCCATTTGAAGCGTTGTATGGGAGTCAATGTAGAACTCCTATTAATTGGATCAGCCTAGAAAACAAGTTGATGCTTGGACCTGACATGTTGGCTAAAATGGAAAGCGAAGTAAAGAAAATCTGACAGAATTTGAAGGCAGCACAGGATAGACAAAAAGTGTATGCAGAAAAAAAAAGGACCTATCGGGAATTTTAAGTGGGGGACCATGTGTACGTAAGAATCAAGCCAAATAAAAGCACCTTGAGATGGGCATCGTGTGCCAAGTTAGCCCCCAGATTTTGTGGTCCATTACAAATATTGGAACGAGTAGGACCTGTGGCTTACCATTTGGCTTTTCCCAGTCATATTCGAGTGCATAACGTATTTCGCGTATCACTATTGAAAATATACGTACATGATTCAAAGCACATAATCTACTGGCAGAATATTCAGGTAGAATATGAGGATAAGATTGATTAAAGATGTTAATATTTATGAGAAAACTAATTCAAGTTCATTGTTTGTAGGTAGAACCGGACAAAGAATTTCTGGTTGAGCCTCACAGTATAATCGATCTGAGGGAAATCATGCTCCGGAGGCGAGCCATCACCCAGGTGAAAGTGCAATGGAAGAACTTTGGCTCGGAAGAGGCTACCTGGGAGGATGAAGGTTTTGTTCGAGAAGCCTATCTTGGAATTTTTGCTGGAGCAGATTGAGAACACCGGGGACGGTGTTCACTTCTAGGGGGGAAGTTGTAACCACTGCCTTAATCATTAACTAATTGGTAGGCTATTGTTAAAAGTTCTTAAAAATTTACTGTTATTATGTTGGAAACAAAACATTATGAACATAAATTTAATTTTGGGATTAAATGAAAAGATAAATTATGGAATTAGTTTCATAAGGTAAAGACTGATGGTAAAAAGTAAATTCAATATCTGGAGTTGTTTGAACAGAAATCAACTCAAACAATTGCCCAAACCTCTAGAAATAAAAGGGTAATTCCAGGGAGGTTTGGGGGTTCTGTTGAGTAACTGAGGAAAAGAGGAAAATTCTGGTTAGTAATTCTTGATCTAGAGCTCACCAGAGGAATACTCTAGATATCTGTTTCTAATGGAATTGGAGATTGGACCGGATTGTCCCGAGTTCTCTTCCAGAATTCTGTAAGCAACAAAAGCTCAGACTTGGAGCACGGGGGAGAGTTAGAGGACGTAATTGCCTCACTCGTGGAAGGGAGGCAAACATTTATCAGTCAGATAAAAGTACAGATAAGTATTCTGTTTAATTTCTGCAAATGAAAAATGAAAACATGTATTCTCTAATTAAATTTGAGGTTGAATCTGAAATGTGTTATAGAAAGTGAATGTTGATTTACTTCTATGGTTTAATCTGGGAAAATGTACAGATAGAAAAAAATAATTGTTGAGTAAATCAAGTTTTAAACTGTTTATTAAATATTAGTTATTAGAAAGGAAAATATTATATGAATTATTTAATCCTACTGTTAAACATTAGATGAAGGACTGTTAACCCAGTTCCTTAACTAAGATTCTGGGATGGTTGTCCTCAAGGCCTATGATAATACACTGACAATAGTGGTCCGGTCACATAAAAAAAATGTGATCATAACTAGATACAACCATGAAATAAGAGAAATGGAGACTTATATGTATTTTCTAAATTACTGTATGTTATAGAAAATATAGCAAAGACAAAGCTACTGGAAAAATATACAGAAATAATTCAAGCTTCTACAAATTAGAGTAAAAGTAGAACTAAAATCTTTATCTACAGTAATGAACATTAAGAGGATAGATTTTCATTTTTAGAAATTTGAATAGAAAGAAAAACTCTCTGTTATAAGAAAAATGCGGAAACTACAACTTACAAGAACCATGGAAATTTTTGGTATTCATACAGTTGTAAGAAATAAAAAGTATTATAGCATTTATAAAAAGGGCTAAGTACAAAGTCAAGATATAAGAAATTCAGAACCTTCTTTTCTATAATTGTAGAATAACAAAAGGAAGCGAAAAATAGAAATTCTGGTGAATAACCAAACATGAGAGAAGAATATTCTTTAAAGATAACAACTACTGTACTAGTATAATTCCAGATAACTAACCGATATACATTTCTTCGAAGATGTATAACTACAAAGAACAATGGTGGAGGCAAGCATACACTGTCCAAACATTGCTTAACCATATCTTTATTTATAGTAATAAAAGAGACAGTCTTAACATAAAATAAGGGCCTTTGGCCGTGACCTCAATTAATAATGCCAGAATCCATAGTTTGAAGTTCAAAACATTACATTGAAGTATCCTTTAAGAAAAGAAGGAATAGCGACCAAACATTTATATAGTGTAAATGTATGATAAATGCTGAGACGAAATTGATAGCTTATTGCTATTCTAAGACTTAAGGCATTCAGGCCGAGACTTAAACCTGAAATAAATTGGAATATGGATACTTGTTAAAGGCGGACGAAGAAAGAATTCGATCAGGGATATTCATGAAAGTTGGGTAACTGTTATTTTCCAAAAGGAAAAAAAATAACAAAACCCATAAATGGAATTCTTTTACTTGCCATAAAATGCAAACGAAATTATGAGAAAACCCTCTAGGCTAACGGAATAAAACTTCTGAATCAAGATAGGGTTATGGTAAACAGAACTCGATGGACATAAAAGAAAATGGGTAAATAATTCTGATTCTATTTTACTTAGAGACGATGGAGAAATTACACAGTGATTTCGTCCTAAAGCTATAGACCAAGCCGGAATAGAAGTTCTTCATCTGGGTACATGAGGAATTGTGCTACTGAGTGTACCATTTGGAAAGCAAACCGGAAATAAAATTCAAATTTAGAACTATTATAACAAAAACAAACTTTCCTAGCTATGAACCATATACAAAAACAATTATATAGAACCATAATCATATAAATATATTATCTCCAGTGTAAAAGAAATAAGTTGGGGCAAGCGTTGAACCGGTGGAGAATCCTCAAGGATATACGCCATCATCAGGTTGTTCACGAAAAGGTTCGCAGAAAGACTTAAAGGTCAAGAAATGCTAAACCCAGGGTGCAGGCGGAGAAGCAGCCCAGAATTATTCTTCGGAGACCGAGAGAATGCCAATGAGAGAAGTTATGACGACTGTGTCATTAGTCCAAACCCTAATCAATCCTTGCTGTCGGATAGCTATCCAAAATATCTACGGTGAGAAGATTGCCAAGTGTAGGTTTAAAAGTACGAGAGAAAGATTGACAGCTGCAGTGCGATCCTGGCAGTGATTACCTTTGTGCCACTGTGCAAACGTTTTTAATGATAAAGAATAGAAATCAGTTGTGAAATTAAATTCTTACTGACACGATTAAACTCACCAGCTTTGGAGGCATCGAAAACAGAGAAAAAATCGTACGATCGTTAAGTTGCCAAAGTAATAGTCCGAGTTTATATATATGCATACATACTTAGGATATCGATGTTATAATTCCTGTGCAACCAAGTTAGATTTATATGTTTTACAACTCGAAGGGTTAAACATTTGATTACATGTGTAATTAAAATTTTATATAGTTATGGAAGTTCCCATAGTATAAATAATAAATTATTTTTATTTTTATTTTTATTTTTTATTTTTACTATGATGTGGTTAGATGTTACAAGTGGTATCAGAGTAGCGTTGTAATGCTGGGACCCTATGGGCCAACTAACATTAAAGTGGTTTATTCATGATGCACACATAAAAGTTAGCCGGACATAATGAGAAGGACACCATTACAACAACCACCTCGGAATGTCGGGGAACCACAACCCCAACCGAAGATGAACCCAGAAATGTGGGTATAGTTGGGGGTAGAACAACACCAACAAACAAGTCACTTATTAGAGGAACATCAGCACCAAACTAATATCCTCTTAAATATTGTACAGAAGATACAAGAAGAGATGGAAAAGGTGCGGGATGATAATGCAAGAGTAATGCAAGAACATGAGAGGATATTGAAAACTCTCTCCGATAAACAAAATCAAGAAAATGATTAGGCAATTACTGATAGAGAATTTCGGGAAAGAATTGAACAACACACTAGAGATCAAGATACCAAAAAAATGGATAGGATTCAGTAGCAGTGTAGTAACAGAAATAGAGATTACAATGAAGCTGAATCTGATAACGTATCAGATCCAAAGGAAGTAAAAAGGCAGAAGGTAGAGCTTCAAGGTGAATTCAGGAAAATCTAACCCCCTATGTTTGATGGAGTAGATGAGGAAGTAGCTGAAGCGTGGTTGATTAATATGAATAAATATTTTCAAGTATATGAGTACAACAGTAATCTTAAGACCAGATTGGCTTTTTACCAGCTAAGAGAGAAAGCCACCTTATGGTGGGAAGAAGTGAAGAACGTTCACAGTATAGAGAACCAAGACATAACTTGGAATGTATTTCAGCAGTATTTTAAAGATAAGTACCTAATAGAGCACTTCTATGATGAAAAAGCTCGAGAATTTCATGATTTGAAACTAGGACAATTGACCATGGACGAGTTTATCACTAAATTTACTTCCTTGCTGCATTACGTGCCTTACTTAAGAGATGAGAAAGCTAAAGTACAGATATTTTTAAGCAGTCTTCCAACTCATATGAAAGAACGTATAGATTTCGTAAATCCTAAGACAATGGATGAGGCTGTCAGAAAAGCCATAATGTGTTACTAGCAAGCCAAAGTCAAGGTGGAGCAAGGTAAAGGCTGACTGGCAAAGAAAGAACATAAAGGCAGCTCTGGTATTAAAAGAAGCAAAACCAGACATTTCAAAAGTACAACTAGAAGTTCGGTTAGTAAACAGTTTGGTAAGAATCATCAAAGAATAAGGTGGCCTGTAGAAGATAAAACCACAGAAGCTTCTAGTAAGTCAGAGCAAATTCAGAACCAGAAGCCATCTTTACAATGTTGGGGGTTTGGGGAGGCACACTACTACCGAAATTTTCCACAGCGGGGTAGGAGTGAAGCAGTAACCAATTTACAGGAAGCCTCAATAGTGGGTGATGTCGCCAGGAACATACCCAAAATTAATGCAGCCTTGGAGGACCGGCAAGCTGACTATCAGCCAACAATGATTGAACTAGAAGGTAAAATGTTATCTCAACTTGTTTCTATTTTGGTAGATCCAGGAGAAAGTTTAAGCTATATAAGTCCTAAATTAGCATAGAACTGTAAATTACAAAGTCAGAAATTTAGGAAATCATGACTAGTACAGTTGGCTACTGGAGCTAAGAGGAAAGTTAGTGCCAAAATATCAAATTGTGCGCTACAAATTAATGAACAACAACTAACTGTTAAACTGTGGATTTAAATATTTTACCTTTGGGATCTTATGATGTGCTTCTTGGCATGGATTGGTTGGAAAAGCATTGGACTCTAGTATTTTGCAAAGAGAAGGTTATCTACTATAGAAATCAAGATGGCACTAGCCAGGAAATTCAAGGGATAAAGAAACCGATACAATTTTGTCTGATCACAACATCCCAAATGGGTAAATGCATGAGGAAAGGATGTCAACTATACGCCATTAAAGTGGGTTTCTATGATTCTAAAGAAAAGGCTTTGATGCTGGAAAATATACCAATAGTACAGGAATTCAAGGATGTATTTCTAGAAGAAATACCAGGATTTCCATCTACAAGGGATATATACTTTACAATTGAATTGCTACCAGGAGCATCACCAATTTCAAGAGCACCCTATCAGATGAGTGTACCTTAATTAACTGAGTTAAAAATGAAGTTACAATAATTACTAGACAAAGGGTATATACGACCAAGTGTATCTCCTTGGGGAGCACCTGTATTATTTGTGAAAAAGAAGGATGGAACCATGCGTATGTGCATGGATTACCATTAGCTAAATAAAGTAACTATTGAGAACAGATATCCCTTGTCACGAATTGATGATCTGTTTGACCAAGTAAAAGGAGCCACAGTATTTTCAAAGATAGATCTAAGATAGGGATATCATCAAATCCGAATAAAGGATGAGGACATACATAAAACTGCCTTTCGTACAAGGTACGGACACTACGAATTTGTGGTGCTACTTTTCGGGTTGAACAATGCACCAGCAACGTTCATGAGGCTGATGCATGGTATATTTCACCCCTATCTAGATAACTTTGTGTTGATCTTTATTTATGACATTTTAGTTTACTCTAAGAATGTAAAGGAACACAAAGAACACTTGCTGATGGTGCTGGAAATGTTGAGAAAGCATAAGTTGTATGCAAAATTCAGCAAATGTGATTTCTTCAAGAAAGAAATACAGTACCTTGGACATGTAATCAATGTTGAAGGCATCATAGTAGATCCTGAGAAAATTAGAACAATTATGGAATGGAAAGTACCTCAGAACGTGGCAGACATACGATCATTTATGGGGCTGGCCGGTTATTATCGGCGGTTTATTAAAGATTTTTCAAAAATTTCTTTTCCTATCACTTCATTGCAAAGGAAAGGAAAAGTATTCAAATGGTCAAGGGAGTGTCCGGAAGGCTTTGAAAAGTTAAAACAGTTATTAACAACAACACCAATGTTAAGTGTAGCAGATCTTGATAAAGAATTTGAAGTTTGCACGGATGCATGCAAAGAAGGTGTTGGGGTGATTCTGTCACAAGAAGGTAAGGTAATTGCTTATGAGTCTCGTAAATTAAAATAACATGAACAGTGGTACTTAGCCTATGACTTGGAGTTAACCGAAGTAGTGCATGCACTCCGAGTATGGAGGCACTATCTACTTGGGAAAATATTTGTCCTCAAAACTGATCACAATAGTTTAACCAGTTACTTTAAGCAAGCTGATCTTAATTCTTGCCAAGCGAGGTGGAATGCTGTCCTAAGAGAATTTGATATTGATATGCAACATGTAAAATTTAAGGAGAACAGAGTAGCTGATGCATTAAGCAGGAGATTGCATGGTATTTATGAAATATATTATAATGAGGTTGAGTGCAGTTTTTTAGAGAAAATCAAAGCAGAAGAAGATAAAGATCCTGAATATAAGTTTATGTGGCAGCAAGAAAAATAATTCAAGGACCAAGGAAAATCTGCAGATTATCAAAATTGGTAAGCATGGGCTGCTAAACTTCTAGAAAATAATTTTCATTCCTAACAGAATGGAGTTGAAGGAACTGATTTTGGATGAATACCATCGTAGTAACTACTCCGGACATCTTGGATATCAAAAGATGTTAACATCAATGAAGAAAAATTACTTCTATTCAGGGATGAGGAAAGATATTGTAGAATATCTAAATAGATGTATAGAATGCCAGCAGGTAAAAGTAGAGTACCGACATCCAGTTGGACTAATGCAGCCTATACCAATACCTGAATGGAAGTGGGAGGTGATCTCGCTAGATTTTATTACCGGACTACTAAGGTCTAAGAAACATAAGGATTCAATTATGGTAGTGGTGGATCGGTTGAGCAAATCAACACACTTTATACCGGTACAATCGAATTACAAGACCGTGTAGATAGCAGATATATTCATGCAAGATATTTTTAGATTGCATGGTATTCCAAAGACTCTAATTTCTGACATGGATGTAAAATTTACATCAGCATTTTGGAAAACACTGTTCACTGGATTAGGAACTCAAATTAACTTCAATACTGTGTATCATCCACATAACGACGGTCAAACAAAGCGAGTGAACCAAATTTTGGAAGATATGTTACGTATGTGTGTAATGCAACAACCAACTAGGTGGGAGAAGTACCTACATCTAGTGGAGTTCGCATACAACAATGGCTATCAAGAGTTACTCAAGATGAGTCCATTTGAAGCATTGTATGGGTGTCAATGTAGAACTCCTATTAATTGGAGCAGCCTAGAAAACAAGTTGATTCTTGGACCCGACATGTTGGCTGAAATGGAAAGTGAAGTAAAGAAAATCCGATAGAATTTGAAGGCACCACAGGAGAGAAAAAAATTGTATGCAAACAAAAAAAGGACCTATCGGGAATTTGAAGTGGGGGACCATGCGTACGTAAGAATCAAGCCAAAGAAAAGCACCTTGAGATGGGCATCTTGTGCCAAGTTAGCCCCTAAATTTTGTGGCCCATTCCAAATATTGGAACGAGTAGGACCCGTGGCTTACCGTTTGGCTTTGCCTAGTCATATTTGAGTGCATAATTTATTTCACGTATCACTATTGAAAATATACGTACATGACTCAAAGCACATAATCCACTGGCAGAATAGTTAGGTAGAATATGAGGATAAGATTGATTAAAGATGTTAATATTTATGAGAAAACTAATTCAAGTTCATTGTTTACAGGTGGAAATGGACGAAGAATTTCTGGTCGAGCCTCACAGTATAATCGATCAGAGGGAAATCATGCTCAAGAGGTGAGCCATTGCCCATGTTAAAGTGTAATGGAATAAATTTGGACCGGAAGAGGCTACTTGGGAGGATGAAGGTTTTGTTCGGGAAGCCTATCCTGAAATTTTTGTTGGTACAGATTGAGAACACCGGGGACGGTGTTCACTTCCAGGGGGGAAGTTGTAACCACTGCCTTAATCATTAACTAATTGTTAGGCTATCGTTAAGAGTTCTTGAAACATTTACTGTTATTATGTTGGAAACAAAAAATTATGAACAGAAATTTAATTTTGGGATTAAATGAAAAGATAAATTATGGAATTAGTTCCATAAGGGAAAGACTGATGGTAGAAAGTAAATTCAAGATCTGGATTTCGTTGAATAGAAATCAATTCAAACAGTTGCCCAAACCTCTGGGAATAAAAGGGTAATTCCAGAAAGGTTTGGGGGTTTTGTTGAGTAACTGAGGAAAAGAGGAAAATTCTGGTTAGTAATTCCTAATCTGGATCTCACCAGAGGAATACTCCAGATATCTGTTCCTACTGGAATTGGAGATTGGATCGGATTGTCCCGAGTTCTATTCCAGAATTCTGTAAGCAAAAAAAGCTTAGACTTGGAGCACGGGGGAGAGTTAGAGGACGTAATTGCCTCACTCATGGAAGGGAGGCAAACATTTATTAGTCAGATAAAAGTACAGATAAGTATTTTGTTTAAGTTCTGCAAATGAAAACTGAAAACATGCATTCTTTGATTAAAGTTGAGGTTGAATCTGAAATGTGTTATATAAATTGGATGTTGATTTACTTCTATGGTTTAATCTGGGCAAATGTACAGACATAAAAAAATACCTATTGAGTAAATCCAGTTTTAAACTGTTTATTAAATATCAGTTATTAGAAAGGAAAATATTATATGAATTATTTAATCCTACTGTTAAATATTAGATGAAGGATTGTTAACCCAATTCCTTAACTAAGATTCTGGGCTGGTTGTCCTCAAGGCCTATGATAATACACAGACAATAGTGGTCCGGTCACGTAAAAAAGAAATGTGATCATAAATATATACAACCATGAAATAAGATAAATGGAGACTTATATGTATTTTCTAAATTACTGTATGTTATAGAAAATATAGCAGAGACAAAGCTACTGGAAAAATATAAAGAAAGAATTCAAGCTTCTACAAATTAGAGTAAAAGTAGAACTGAAATCTTTATCTATAGTAATGAACATTAAGAGGATAGATTTTCATTTTTAGAAATTTGAATAGAAAGAAAAACTCTCTGTTATAAGAAAAATTTGGAAACTACAACTTACAAGAGCCATGGAAATTTTTGGTATTCATACAATTGTAAGAAATAAATAGTATTATAGCATTTATAAAAAGTGCTAAGTACAAAGTCAAGATATAATAAATTTAGAACCTTCTTTGCTATAATTGTAGAATAACAGAAGGAAGTGAAAAATAGAAATTATGGTGAATAACCAAACAGGAGAGAAGAATATTCTTTAAAGATAACAGCTACTGTACTAGTATAATTCCAGATAACTAACGGATATACATTTCTTCAAATATGTATAACTACAAAGAACAATGGTGGAGGCAAGCGTACATTGTCCAAACATTGCTTAACCATATCTTTATTTACAGTAATAAAAGAGACAGTCTTAACATAAAATAAGGGCCTTTGGCCGTGACCTCAATTAATAATGCCAGAATCCAGAGTTTGAAGTTCAAAACATTACATTGAAGTCTCCTTTAAGAAAAGAAGGAATAGCGACCAAAAATTTATATAGTGTACATGCATGATAAATGCTGAGACGAAATTGATAACATATTGCTATTCTGAGACTTAAGGCATTCAGGCCGAGACTTAAACCCAAAATAAATTGGAATATGGATACCTATTAAAGGCGGACGAAGAAATAATTCGATTAGGGATATTCATGAAAGTTGGGTAACTGTTATTTTCCAAAATGCAAAAAAAATAACAAAACCCATAAATGAAATTATTTTACCTGCCATAAAATGGAAACGAAATTATGGGAAAACCCTCTAGGCTAACGAAATAAAACTTCTGAATCAAGATAGGATTCTGGTAAACAAAACTCGATGGATATAAAAGAAAATGGGTAAATAATTTTGATTCTATTTTACTTAGAGACGATGGGGAAATTACCTGGTGATTTCGTCCAGAAGCTATAGACAAAGCTAGAATAGAAGTTCTTCATCTGGGTAGATGAGGAACTGTGCTACCGAGTGTACCATTCGGAAAGCAAACCGGAAATACAATTCAAAGTTAGAACTATTATAACAAAAGCAAACTTTCATGGCTATGAACCAGATACAAAAACAATTATATAGAACCATAATCACATAAATATATTATCTCTGGCGTAAAAGAAATAAGCTGGGGCAAGCGTTGAACCGGTGAAGAATCCTCAAGGATATACGCCATCTCCAGGTTGTTCACAAAAAGGTTCGCAGAAAGAATTAAGGTCGAGAAATGCTAAACCCAGGGTGCAGGCGGAGAAGCAACCCATAATTCTTCTTCAGAGACCGAGAGAATGCCAATGAAAGCGGTTACGGCGACTATGTCATTAGCCCAAACCCTAATCAATCCTTGCTGTCGGATAGCTATCCGAAAGATCTACGGTGAGAAGATTTCCAAGTGTAGGTTTAAATGTACGAGAGAGAGATTGACAGCTGCAGTGCGATCCTGGCAGTAATTACCTTTGTGCCATCGTGAAAAAGTTTTTAATGATAAAGAACAAAAATTGATTGTGAAATTAAATTCTTACTGACATGATTAAACTCACCAGCTTTGGAGGCATCGAAAACAGAGAAAAATTCTTACGATTGTTAAGTTGCCAAAGTAATAGTCCGAGTCTATATATATGCATATATACTTAGGATATCGATGTTATAATCCCTGTGCATCCAAGTCAGATTCATATGTTTTACAACTCGAAGGGTTAAACATTTTATTACATTTGTAATTAGAATTTTATATAGTTATGGAAGTTCCCATAGTATAAATAATAAATTTTTTATTTTTTTGTTTTTATTTATTTTATTTATTTACTATGATGTGGTTAGATATTACATACATAGATTAATCAAAATATTTTATATGTATTATATTGTTATGTTTTTTAATATTTCTATATAATTTATAATAATAATTAGTACAATAATTTTTAATTTTTAAAATTGAATGAAATATAATAAATATGCATTTTTTTTTATTATTATAAAAATTTATATATTGAAATTGAAAAGTTCTTTTTCATAACGACAAAGAGATTCATATATCAATATTAATTTGGGTACCTTGTTATCCAAATAAAAGGGTCTACTACACAACTCACCTAAAGTTTGAACTATTAATATTTCGAAACTCTAATTGTGTATAGAAGATCTCTATAGCCTAGTATTAGGGAGATGTCGTCTCTTAAAATGGTAATAACAAAAAAATATTTCAATGTTACTTTAATTTCCACCTTAATTTCACATTAGCATTATATACAATATAAATTAATTGAAAGTAAAAAAAAGAAGAAAAAGTTTATTATTAATTTAATGACTACTCAATATGGAATTAACATATGGAATATAAAAACAATATTGATATTAAAATTTAGTAGAAAGGATACATATAATTAATTGGTATGTGGTATATATATATTTTTAGTATACTTGGAATGACAACATTGGAAATCTTTGAAAAGTTTCCCACATTTTGTGGATGGTAAACTTGGTAAGGCATCCCATGATCAACAACCACTAGCAATAATATCAAATATCTCTCTCTCTTTTTATATATATATATATATATATATATATATATATATATATATATATATACATAAAGAGAGAGGGGGTGGGCATTCTTTTTTCCATTGATCCATTTTATATATTAACTCTAAATTTTCTAACCTCTAAGGAGTCTTTTTTATATTACAAAACTTGAAGAAATGTTTTCACCTCTAGTTATTTTGATCTCTAACAGATTTGATGTTTATATATACAATCATACCACATGTCTCGTTAAAATATTTGAATGATATAAAAAAAACTTACTTTTATTGATTTAACACAATACACACACACACACACACACACACACACACATATATATATATTTTATATAATACATATATAGTTGATATTGAAATTATTTACAAATGACAAAACAAATGCATACATAATTATTTCATTATATATATATATATAAATTTGACATGTTCATTCACTAGTAAGTATTGAAGTAATTACAAACACTCAAAATAATATTTATATTGAAATGCCAACATCGATTCATGTTAATCCCATATCTATCAAGTTCCATGTTGGATAAAAGCTCTTCAGGTACCATATTTGGTGCAATAATAAATTTGTAGTATATTTAGTTGTTGTCATCGTTTTAATTCACTAGTAAGTATTGAAGTAATTCCAAGCACTCAGAATAATATTTATATCGAAATGCCAACATATATCCATGTTAATCCTAGACCTATCAAGTTTCATGTTGGATCGTGATGAGCATCATGGTTCCAAACTTTGTACATTTAGTAGAATCTAGTGGGTCTTGTGTTTTTAAGGGAGTTGGTTCCCTAAGTATTTAATTAATGTAATTTTCAATGTTTTGGGTGATTTATGTGAGAGATTTAGAATAGGAATTAATTAAGTATTGTGAGGCATGTTTGTAAATGTTCTCGAATGTAGGAGAACATGAGTGATTGGTGAGGATTGAGACATTCTGAAATATTGTAAATCTTAGATTAGAATTAGTTCATGATTTTGTGGAACTAGAGAGGATCCTTAGGAATTAGTTGAGTCAAAAGTGGACCTAGAGGATTTTTAGGATATGGCTGAGCAAAACATGGATCTAAATTAGAATTGGTTGCATAACCCTTTTGTATATATTTGTAAGCCTCCAAGGCATTAGAGGGACCATTATTCTTAGATAGGTAGTAGAAGATATTTGATTGTAAGCCTATAGGCAGAGAGAGAGAGGGATAAGTGAAGGCAATTTTAAAAGAAAATCAGGGTGAGAGGTGGTTTATTACTATAAATATTTGAATGTGCATACAAAACTGAATTTCGAGTTTATGTGGGGTGCAGTGAGTTGAGGTAATTCATGATATGTTAATGAATTATAAAATTGTGTATTTCGCCTAACACAGGTATTGTATGTGAGTATAAGGAGGATCGGATTGAGAACAACGTGAAAAGGTGTTGCAGCAATCAGGATAGTTTCTATGATCGATTGCATAACCGAAATAAAACTCAAGAGGGTTTAATGCCGTGGAGGAAGTTAGAGTCGCATAAGTTCATTGAATGAACTATTGCAGAGAGTAGCATGGAGTATTACGGTTTTCAGATTGGTGAATGATCTAAGGAGGGGGATTGAAATCTCAAATAAAGGAAAAAATTAAAGATGTTTATACTTGTATAGAAGTGGATGGACCAACTCATGAAGTTATTACATTTGTAGATAGGAGGAAAGCTAGTACATTTTCCGAAGGCAACAAACCACAATTTTCCCCAAAGTTCTAGATATTTCTGATCAAAAGTGTTAAGGTCGAATGGACGGATGAGATCATATCGCAAATCTGAAATGGGAAAATCATTTGGATCATCGTTGATGGATTTAATTTGAGGCGTTGCGCATGTGCTGCACACGCTACACAAACACACCAGAACACTACGCAAACACACCAGAATGCTACGCATGTAATGGAAGCACTGAGTAGGCGCTGCTCATACGCTGGAGATGTTACATATATGTCAAAGATGCTACACATTCACTATGGGTTCTATGCACAAGCTACACATTGTTGTAAGTGCTACGCATATGCTACACTTTCATTGAAGGTGCCACACTACCTTAACATGCTATGTTTTCACCAAAAGATTTTTTCAATATGAGTCTGTTTGCTTAAATATATGTATTGAAGTCAATATGAAGTTGTTACATGTTGAATATATTGTGGGTGAAAACTATAAATAGTCAGTGAGTTATGCACATATGTGAAAGGCATATCAGTTGGAGATTATCATTTGGAAAATTGGACTCCCAATTACAGGAGTTGCGTTAGAGGGCCACGAGGCCACGCTCATTAGCGAAGGGTTATCGATCTGTTAGATCTCATCAGGATCTAAGCTAACCACACCCTAGAGCCAAGCTAGAAATCGAAGGTCGAGGGCGCAGGAGTTTGGAATATCATAGGCCAAGGGGGACTCTATTATTCTAATCGGGGGGGGGGGGGGGGGGGGACATATGAAAAAAAAAATGTTGTATAAGGAACCACAGGTTAGTGTTTATTCAAGATTGAAGTCGTTGATCCTAGAACCCAAAGCGCAGACATAAGAATATTGTTATAGTTCATAAAGTGTTTTTAGGGAGCTAATGTTGGACAGAATTGGACAAGTATCAGCTAGATGCTAAGTTGATTCTTGTGTGCGGAAGAGTAACAACTGGAAGTGGGTTTTCTCTTATAGATTGATCATAGCTATTAGACTGTGATTGTTTTCTACTTTGTGAGTAGAACTGGACAACAAAAAATGGATCCTGTAACAGAGAAGGTAAATAATGAATAATTCTAGTAGTGTGTATGATTATTTTATGTTGATTACAGGTGGAAAAAGTTGTATATTGAAAGAGTATGCAGTGGAAGCATGGTAGTTCAGAACCTAAGAGATTTGTTGATGTGACAGTGGATCATGGCTTGTAAGCTATGACATAAGAGAAGTTTGTAGAGGACAAGCCAGCCAAGGTTTGGAATAGACAGGAACAATTTGAAGACAACAATATTGATCTAGAGACTGATTTAGCCTACATCATTTGGTATCAGAGCCGAAGGAGATTCTACATGTAAAGGATCAGATTTTAAATCTGACAGGAAGTAGTGCACAGAGATAAAGTGTGACAAAAGATCTGAAGGTAATATGGTATGTTTTATTTAATTTAATTATGGATTTGAGGATTGTGTTTGCAGATGTCAGATTGCAAACTGGAGGAGGAATATCTCATCAAAATAATAACAGGAAGAACAGTAAAAGAAGAACTAATTATGATCTTGAAGGCTGAGGAAAATGGATACTCTGAAGGAAAATGGCAAAGAACCTAAATGTTCCGGTTGAAGGTTGGACAAAGAGGACATGGGTGTTCTCAGAAGGAAGTGGAATTGCAGAAGGAAAGGAGCAAAGGATTTTCTCAATAGAGGTTCCAAAGATAGAGAACTAGTGTTACCAAAAGACAGAGCTCAAAGGAGAGAAGGCTTGGTGAGGTACTTGCAACAAGTATGAGGACTTACTGAGAAAGAGAGGCTTAGCTACAGTCCACAAGTGAACAACTGAAGTTCACAGTAGAGGAGAAGATGATTGTTGATAATCATTGTAGAGGTTCAGAGAGAAGCCACAACATAAGAAATGAAAGTAACAAACAACAATTTGAAGATGAATGGATAGAGTGCAGCAACAGTTGGCAGAGTGAGTACCAGTCAGAAGATAAACTAGACATGGAGATAGAAAGAATAAGAAGGTTGATGATAGTGTCTCAGAAGAAGACAACAACGAGAAAGAAAATTAAAAGTAGCAAGGAAAAGACAACAACAGATTGTGAAAGCATAGCCAGTGGGGAAATGCAACATAAAATATGGAGACTTGGAGAACAAAAATAAACAATAATAGTGACAACCAAACAATAGAAAGGAAGAGAGGCAGCCAAAGACATACTACAGAACAAAGTTTTGGATCTAGGAGGAATTCCATCAGCATTGAAGATACATGATCTGGAGATCATGATTATTTTCTACCTTGGGAGTCTGATGCAGGAGCATCATGGTTCTAAATTTAGTACATTTAGTAGAATCTAGGGGGTCTTGTGTTTTTAAGGGAGTTGGTTCCCTAAGTATTTAATTAATGTAATTTTCAATGTTTTGGGTGAATTATGTGAGAGATTTAGAATATGATTTAATTAAGTATTGTGAGGCATATTTGTAAATGTTCTTGAATGTAGGAGAACATGAGTGATTGGTGAGGATTGAGATATTTTTAAATATTATAAATTTTAGATTAGAATTAGTTCATGATTTTCTGGAACTAGAGAGGATCCTTAGGAATTAGTTGAGTCAAAATCAGACTTAGAGGATTTTTAGGATATGGCTGAGAAAATTATGGATCTGACCAAGAATTGGTTGTAGAACCCATTTGTACATATTTGTAAGCCTCCAAGGCATTAGAGGGACCATTATTCTTAGATAGGTAATAGAGGAGATTTGATTGTAAGCCTACAGGCAGAGAGAGAGGGATGACATACGACCATTTTTAAAGAAAATCAGGCCGAGAGGTGGTTTATTAATGTAAATACTTGATTGTGAATATAAAACTAAATTCCGAGTTTATGTGGGGTACAACAAGTTGAGGTAATTCCTGATATGTTAATGAATTATACAATTGTGTATTCCGCCTAACGAAGGTATTGTATGTGAGTCTGGGGAGGATCAGATTGAGAACAACGTGAAAAGGTGTTGCAACAATCATGATAGTTTCTATGATCGATTTAATAACTGGAATTAAAATCTGGAGGGTTTAACGCCGTGGAGGAAGTTGGAGTTGCATAAGTTTATTGAATAAACTATTGCAGAGAGTAGCATGGAGTATTACAGTTTGCGGACTGGTGAATGATCTAAGGAGTGAGATTTAAATCTCAAAGAAAGGAAATCATTAAATATGTTGATACATGTATAGAAGTGGATGGACTAGCTCATGAAGTAATTACAGTTGCAGACAAGAGGAAAACTAGTACATTTTCCGAAGGTAGCAAACCACAATTTCTCCCAAAGTTCCAGAGATTTTTGATCGAAAGTGTGAAGGTTGAATAAAAAGACAAGATCATATAGCAGATCTGAAGTGGGAAAATCAATTGGATCATAGTTGATGGCTTTCATTTGAGGCGCTACACATGTGTTGCGCATGCTACGAAAACACATTAGAACGCTACGCAAACACACCAAAATGCTACGCATGTATTGGAAGCGCTGCACATACCTTGGAGACGCTACATATACGTCAGAGATGCTACACATTCACTGTGGGTTCTACGCACATGCTACGCATTTGTTGTAAGTGTTACGCATACACTACACTTTCGCTAGAGGTTCCATGCTACCTTAACATGCTACGTTTTCACCAACAAAAGTTTTCAATCTGAGTCTGTGTGCTTAAATCTATGTATTGAAGTCAATATGAAGTTGTTACATGTTGAATATATTGTGGGCACAAATTATAAATATTCAGTGATTTATGCACATATGTGAAAGGCATATCAGTTGGAGATTACATTTGGAAAATTAGACTCCCAACCACAGGAGTTACATTAGAGGACCAAGAGACCACACTCATTAGCAAAGGGTTATCGATCTGTTAGATCTCGTTAGGATCTAAGCTAACCACACCCCAGATCCAAGTTAGAAATCAAAGGTTGAGCCCGCAGGAGTTTGGAATATCATAGGCCAAGGGGGAATCTATTATTCTAATCGAGGGTTTGGTTGTCTGTTTTAACGAGGATTTCAGAGTTGTGTTACAAAATGTTGTACTCTGTTATATTCATTGGAAAGGTAGTGGATTTAACATGAAAATGTTGTATAAGGAACCACAGGTCAGTGTTTATTCAAAATTGAAGTCGTTGATCCTAAAACCCGAAGCACAGACATAAGAATATTATTATAGTTCATAAAGTTTTTTTAGGGAGATAATGTTGGAAAAAATTGGACAAGTATTAGTTGGAGGCCAAGTTGATTCTTGTGTGTAGTAGAGTAACAATTGAAAGTGGGTTTGTTGTTACAAATTGATCATAGCTGATAGAATATGATAATTTTCTACTTTGGGAGTAGAAATGGACAACGAAACATGGATCCTGTAACAGAGAAGAAAGATAATGAATTATTCTAGTAGTGTGTCTAATGATTTTATGTTGATTACAAGTGGCAAAAACTGTATATTGAATGAGTACGCAGTGGAAGCATGGTAGTTCAGAACCTGAGAGATTTGTTGATGTGACAGTGGATCATGGCTTGTAAGCTATGGCATAAGGGAATTTTACAGAGGACCAGCTAACCAAGGCTTGGAATATATAGGAACATTTTGAAGAAAACAATATTGATCTAGAGATTGATTTACCCTGCATCAGATTTAATCTCTTCAGGTACCATATTTGGTGCAATAATAAATTTGTAGTGTATTTAGTTGTTGTCACTATTTTTGTCAATTATATTACAAATACCATCAATGTGGAAGATGGGAATATAGAATTGGAAAAGTTGTTGGAAAAAAAGTTCTATATCTATGAACATTCACTAAGAACCATAAATTTTTCCCAAATTGAATGCGCTAATAAAACCAATGTTGTATTAATCGATCTTCTCACAATTTTGCAATTTACCACACCCCCATTTTTAGTATATGGAATGCTTCCTAATAAATGTGAAGTATGTAGTGCAATTAACTAGTTGGATTGGACTTTTCATCCCATCATCAGATCAATCAGATTAATGTATTGTATGATTATAAGGTTTTCTCAGACTTTACTTATTCCAGAACTAAGACAATTTCACAAGGGCTTCACTAAATAAACCTCTAACATATCACGTGCGATCATAGCATATTAAACAATACCCTTAATTTGAGTACATATTGGAAAATAAATCTAAAAATCACATTATTTAATCCCCTACCAATATAAACCCAATACACTTTCCCAATTTAAAAATCCCCTACTTTCACTATATATTGTAGGTATCCATTTTTTCATTAACATATTTTATACCCCTTTATATTTTTTCATTAACAATAAGCTCCATTTTTATACCTGCAAATATAAAAACCTTTACCCCTTATATATCCCCCAATATATTATGCCATTTTTTCCTCATTATATATTCCCCAATATGAACCCACGTGTTATGGTATTGCTCCCACAACGAAGCCCCTGTGGAAAATTTATACTAATTTCATTGGTTAGAAGTGAATTGTGGTCAGTTTTTATAACTTCTGCTATTAGTGGTAAAGAGAAATGTGACCTTTTGAATAGTTTCAAGGATCATAAATGAAATAATACAGAGGTGACTCAACAGTCAGAAGAGAAACACAGAAAATTTTCTCAAGAGGAGGTTTAGTTGATGATATTCTTAGGTTCAATATTGATATTGCAGATATGTGCAGTTTTATTCGAGGGTGGCTATTTTTTTGTTTTGTAAGTTGAGTAGGACTGATTTTTTCATTAATTTTCAAAAGGGCAGATTACATGATATAATCTCTTCCAAGGCCTCAACTTGCCTTGATGGGAAACCAGATCTGCTGGCCATCGGAAGGAATTGTATGCCATCCAAAAACAAAAAAATTTCAATATAGCATATTCAGCTTTTACAGCCACAATGTTGGTGACTTTGACATAGTTTGACAAACTGGACACAATCCTATTTCTTAAATAGTTTAACAAAAAGGATTTAAACATAGATAAAAATGAACATAAATGACATCGAAATTGAAACCAGTTCAGCTCTCTGAGGAATCGATAACTGTCGGGTCTTTAGCACTAGACCCAAGCATCTGTGTTTGCTGCGGGTTCTTCAAGAGATTCACAATTATGATCAACTGGCCATTTTGGTGCTAGACCTGGAATTGAAGTAGTTTAAAATCCCTTTGGATTTCCTGCATTTTTGGGTCTACTTGCATGAATTCAGTAGTGTGCATGATGGATTCTTCCACTAGGTGTTTCATTCGCCAGTATAAATGCAGAGTTTGCTGGTATTGGGATACTCTGCCTCTAGTGTTGCCCAGATCAAGCACTATCATTTCTACTTCCATATTTATTTCCTCCTCCTAGGCTTGACAAGTGAGAGTTTCATCCCATTTAGCAATAAAATTCCTCACTTGGGTAGATATTTCATGTATATACGTGAGGGCTGCTTCTGCAATGTGGTCAGCCTGGGGATTACGCTTAGACCTTTTAGGAGCCCATGTGGATAGTTCTCCTATCTCTTTATACTGACCTCTTTTCCACGCCTGCCGCTTGTGCACCCCTCCCACTTCCTCTTTCACTGCCTTCGCCCTCGCCATTTGAATTTTCTTAACAATAGAGGGGGAAGTAAAAAATTGAGGGGACCGAGTTGTTCCACCAGAGGTATTACTTTTCCCTCTGAAGGTTGTCACAAAGACATAACACAGTTTCATAGAAGATATAGTTAAAAATTCAATGCAGTGCTTATAGAGATGACAAACTCGAATCGTCATGTATGTTCTCGAATAATTCCGTCTCCCTTACTTCCCATATCCTGTAGAAGTCTCTCAGAGTGGTCCTGACAGACCCGACTCACAATATACCCTCCCCACTATGCCCCAGGACCCATTTTTCCTACATAGGAATAACCTCTTCCCTTAAATATACCATACCAAATATAAAAATCACCACTCCTGGAGTTCAGATGACTTGTTGAATTCATGATTTCAAATATCCTCTCTAGTTTTCGAATGGCCAACCTGGGCTTGTTCTAGGCCTCCCGGCCCTCTAACCTCCTACCCATGTCCCCATCCCCCATCTTGCACAACATAATCCCAGACAAAATTGAAATCAACAGACATCTGCCTTGGTTACTCCCTCCAGTATCCCCAGACACCCAAGCATGCAACCATACTATGCTTACAGATTTCTATCACCCTATTACCTACATTCAACACCAAAAACTTGACTTGGTCCATATACAGGGGGGGTGGAGAAGTGCAAAATTTTACATACTGTTGATCCTTGAATGAATGTCGCAGGATGCAACTGCCTGGTTCAACCTCTCTAGCCTCCATCGCACTCAGCCTCACCACCTTCCTCGCGATGCATGCAAGGAAACATACATACCGAATAAAACCCCTGCGGCTCATCTCACCAATGTTATCCTTATTCCTCGTGTGGAGCTGTCCTTGGAAGGAGCACCCACCCGTCGCACACGGCCTCCCTTGTCGTCGATACCCTGCCACTTGCTCTCAGCCAGGCTGGTCTACCCACTGTACTCTCTTACCTTAACTACCATCATCATTCCTTAATGGTATTTGTTCCCTCGCCACACCCCGATCGAGGGATTGAAGGGTAGATCTTAATTCACATAGCAATTCAAATTTTTTTACAAAATTGTTTATTCCTTTGTAGACACATGTTTCAAACTATATAAAATTTTATTGTACTGATTAAAGTTGTATATAGTAGGAGGAAGTGACCAAGAATAAATATGGAGGAATTGTACCAAAACAACATCTGATTTTGAAGGTAGAAAATAAAGTTCTATTTCTTTATTTACGAGGCATTCATGTTGGCTTAATCAGACAAGGTATTTAACTTCAACATAGGCCTCATGATTTGCAAGGCTCAAGGAAGAAATATTGCAGTATGATTTCATTGTAACATGGTTGATGGATGTCATAAAATAATTTGGAATTTCCAATGACTGAATTTTCATGGGACCACAAAGGTCACTATGTGCAATTTCCACATGCATCTTTTTTCTTGAACATTTTTTTTTTTTTTAAATTTATCTCTATGTTTCTTGTCTAAAATGAAAAGTTCACAATAATTCTTTCATGTTTTTACCAGTAAGATAGATAGAGGATTAGGTTATATAAATTTTGTGGCCATTATTTTAAAACCAAGGTGATGTCTGGTCCAAGTATTGAACCTAGATGATCTGATACAAATCTCTAACATACCTTCACCCTCACCTTTGACATTGGAGGAATGGGGTAGAATATTTTTTTTTTCTCAACTGCCTTTACTCGACTCCTCATCCAAACCAACGAGACCATATCATGGTTGAAACCTCAGAATTATAGTGGGACGATCATGAGGAATATAAATGCAAAAGTGTTTCAGGCTCTCTTATATCCATAAAATCCAATGACCCTGGGTCCCCAGAACTATCAGAAATGAAATTAAAATTCACTTAAGGGATTCCAACCTCCCAGGACATCTCACCACTCGTCCCCACTACCCCTGATCCATGACTATTTTTAAATTCAATAGAAATAGTTACGGGCTTTTGGTATTCCGAGATGGCCCACATATCCTATAAAAGGAAACCATTACCACACGATCACTCCCTTGTAGGCCCCACAACCCTGACACTTTTATTAAAATAATTTAGGGCTAATGGTCCTGGGTAACAAAGAAATTCTCTGTCAACCTACATGCTGTCAACTAATGTTCTAGGAAGTCCGACGCTCAATTTAAATAATTTATGAGATCGTTGCTCTCTAGGATTAATGGGCCTCCAAGCTAAACCACCTCCGGGAAACTCCTTTCGGGCTAACAAATCCGAGTAATGGAAATATTTTTGTCACTGTACCTTGACAATCCCCGGTTTCCTGGTCCCTTGTGCTCTATAGAGTTGTAATTAAAATACTTACGAAATTTATGGGTTTATGGATTCCCGACCTTTGCTCAAATCTTTGTCACAATATTCTATCAATAAATGGTTCATGTTCCAAAACTTAGCAAACTTCCTGGTGCTCAATTAAAACAACTTATGGGTTTCCGGCTTTCCGGCCACATCATCACGCTCTTGATTGATAGCGTAAGGGGAGAATCGACTATGCCAATAGGAATATTTCCTGGTAGGGTTTTTATCTACAAAGGGATAAGGATATTCATTCCTTCATTATAAGTCCAGGACTCCGCTCTTTTGCATTGTAACAAGTCCTTACTCTCAATCCTTGCCATGGATTATCTAAGGGATCTCGACCCAAACTTATGAGAAGTGAGCAAAGGGGATCTCTATGATTGCCCCAAATATAAGCTCGATCACTGCACAAGATTCCTTGAGCCAATATTCTTGACCATGAATCTATCTCAGAGGTTTGGTAGAAATCCAGATCCACATCAAGGCTTCACAACTATTCCAATGGCTATCTAACGCGTTCCACGGTGCAACCCCTCCTCAGCTTGGATGTTATATTCTCCAATGGGTTATTAACCTATGGGTATTCCCTACGCTTGGGTAGGGAATTCCATTCACGTCACGTAGGCACTCTAATGTCTATTACCTACCATGTTCTTGGCACAGGCTCCTGAGAGGTTCCCAACCCTCCTGCCACATTACATCCATACATGAATGCATGTCAAGCCTATAAGAAGCTCTATGGCGCCACATAGAGCCTTCTGGTGCCTCACTAACAACATGAAGATGCCAAAAACATATATCCAACCTACTGAGAATGAAAGGCTAAAGGCCATTTAGGTAAAGCTGATGGGCTTGACTGGCCCTAGAGGAAAATTTGCTCAGCATTAATGCATTACTTGCCATGTGAAAAAATAACTTGTAGCTTGGTAATGATGATTGTAAGCAAATACAGACCCTGCTAAGCAGAGGGCCATCCAAGTAATATTTATATTAATAGTTTGTCTTTGAGCCCATTACTTTAAATTTTTATTCCAAGACCTTATGGCCTTTGATACAAATTGTAACATGTCATGGAGTTCCTTTGTATGTATTTATCCATTTCTCTTAACAAAATTAAAAATTTCATTCAGATTTAAGTCTAGCTCAACATTGTAGCTTAGTCCTTATTATCATGTGGTTCATTTGTACGTTTATGCATTAGATGCACTGTGTTTACCATCAATAATTATCACACAACATTTTTCTTTTGTATTCAACGCACATACATGTATATAATCAAAACATATATCAGTAACATACCCCCACAAATATGTTCCACATATGGAAGCATTAATAACACAAATGTAGTCCCTGAATCCATAACCATTACCAACAACAATGTAACATGGTTCATTAAAAGGTAAAAAAGAATACAAAAATACTTATCTTTGATATTGTAGGGAAACTAACTCCGGGATAAGGGCTCTCCACCCAACCATAGACAACTTCAACCATGTTTACTTGCAGTCGTCACCCCTGAGGCAGATTTCAGAGTCTGGGGGGATGCTTACTTCCAAGACTAAAGCACCAACTGTCAACTGAAACAGGGACTCTAGAGGAACTCCTTCCTCAATCCCACCAACTGACTGCTACTTTATTTGTCAACACAGGGAGTCAATAGGTGCCCACCTCACCCCCAAGTGCACAAAAAATGATTCACCCCCTTCTAGGGAGTCCAGAATCCACTGTACCAAGATAGCAGTAGCCACAAGTCTTCTTTTAGGTCTTCTTCTGTTTCTACTTCAAGATGGCCTCTTCCAAAGTTGTTATAGGGCTCCAAAGTCTTCTATCTTAACCCACAACCTCTAGGGGACCCAAGCTGTTACAGAGATCCAAATATTACATCCCAACCCATAGGCTCCAGGGACCCAAGTTGTTACAAGTATCTAGAGACCTCTGTCTCAACCAACAATCTCCAGGGACCTAAGCTGTTACAGGGCTCCAAAGATTAGAAAAACAACCAAAAACCTCCAGGGATAGAGAACCAATCCCCTTCTCTTCTCTTCTCTTCTATGCTTCTTGCTGAAAGTTCCTGCTCCTTTTGTTTTTATCCTTCTCCCCTTTTTCTGAATGATACATTCTTTCTTTTTTTATGCTTGATTTCTGAGTTTTATTTACTATCATGAACTTGTTTCCTGGAAGTTTGTAACCCCTTCATAATCCTCTGTCATATTTTCTTGTGGTTTCTTATTAAGAAACATGGGATTGAGTACTCTCTCTTACAACCCATTTAATTTCAAGAGCTAATTCATTAATTCATGCACTATCCAACCTTTAATGGTTATCTTGCAATTTAGGTTTCTTTCCTTGCACAAGGAACATAAAATCCCAAGCAAGCAATCCTCCTCCCCAGCTCTGAAATCTGTGTCCCTTTGACTCAACCCCATTTTCCTTGATTCAGTTTTTGCATAATATTTACAATATATTTACAATGCAGATCATGTGATGACCTTGGTGGGGTTGTCACACTATCGAATTCTAACTCGAGGTCACTGAGGAGAATCGACCCCATGAACTCCCAATGGTGAGGTACTTTAGCAACAAGAAATTGTCCAATTGAACTAACCCTTAGTGCTATGTTCCATTTTCCTTTTAATTAGTACATAAAATTTATTTTCCTTTCCATTTTTATTAATATAATGTTCCCTTTTCCTATTAATTGGTACATTGTACTTATTATTTTATATAGCTTTTGAAACTTGTCCAAGTTTTTGCTATAAATTTTTTATCAATTATTATTATTATTATTATTTATGTGACAACTGCATTTATGGTTAACTAGTTGTTAACTAGTTAAAAAAAATGATGATGAATTTTAAATATTGTTTCTTTTTTAAAATGAGATAATTGTTATGTTGAGAGAAAAAGTAATCTTTCCATTTTGTTATTATGAAATAATAAAATTAGTTAAGTAAAAGGGTTGATGGTAATGTTGTTCCAAGAACTGAAAAGTGGTTGGGATAGTTGGAACAGTTACCTGCTCCTCTGGGGATAAGAGATTCATCCCAGTGAGGAGAGGGGGTTCAGTTGATGAAAGGAAAAGGAAGAGTGGAGATTTTCTTGAGTTGGTACAGACCAGTGGAAAAACACTCAGTATTCCTGAAGGTTTATGGCTTGATTGGACAGTGGTCCTGAGGTCATAGCAGAACAAGTCTACCGCCAACTTGAGCTTTTTAATGGAAGCATGGGGGAAGAGCTGGATGTCATTGCTGCTCTTAAGGTTGGGAGGAACCTCAACTAGAGAACATATTTTTACAGATAAGTATATATTCTTTCTTTTTATTCTGGATATTGAAGTAAACAGTAAATCTGGGTACTGTAATGAGGGAAACATAGATATAAAAATCTGAGTTTACTGTTAATAATTCTTTTGAAAATGAGGGTATGTAAATTATGTTGCAACTTTACATATTTTATTCTGATTTATGGTGTAGTAAATGTTTAATTTTTTTTTGAAAAGAGCTGGGGTCAAGATAGTTCTGGGTTCTTTTAGAAAAAATTATTTCCTCAATCGAAACAGGACTGTTGATTCTGGGTAACGGAAGAAACCTAGAATACCTCATCCTTTCCTCTCTGACTATACTCGAACAGTCTCATGGGTGGTCTGATCGCCTCATCCTACAAGAAAGTAGTAATAAGAGAACAACAATATTCTTCAAATGTTCAAACTAATAACCTTGCCAGAGGAGTAATTCTGAAGAAGGAAAGAAACTATACAGAAAAGCAAAGTAAACCAACAACATGTACAGTAAATAATTAGAGTATTCACTCTTTCAAAAGTTACCATAGGAAATCTAAAGCATGACTGATTGTTAAATTAAAGAAAAACAAAACAATGAACTTATATGCTGAATTTCTCTACGGAGCCATAATTCATTCATGTCGGAAGAAGAAACATTCAGTAACAAAAATTCTGAAGCATTGAAAAGCTTATTTATTGTATGACAAAAGATATTTGAAAATAATTATTTTTCTGCAGCAAGGAGAAATAAAGGACTAAAGATCTATAAGAGCCTTTTTTTCTTACAAAAAAATTACTATTGAAATAATCTCAAAGTACAGTGGATAGTTCTTTGTAGGAGTACAAGTATAGGAAGTAAGGAAACAAATTCAATGATAGAAAAGAAGAGAAAATCCTGCATATCTACTTATAACCTAGAATGTAGAATCCATTTAAAAACTGGAAAATTAAATGTTAAAAGATCAGTCCAGCCTCATCGAGGGGAAGGCATAAACAATATGTATTACAATTTACAAAGTAATATTTAAGAAGGACTACCCCTTAATCTAAATCCAAGAACCAAAAACAAAATACAAAATTTACATTAAGTCTTCGGCTCTGGCCGCAAGACTACTGTCTAAAACCCGACTACCTAAACCCCTCTCAGAAGAAGGTGGTTTATCAACATTCAAATAAGTTGGATAAATTTGTGTACTAGAACCAATTTGTTAAACCCTTCATGGAAATTTGACGGTTGTGCAAAGCTATAAATGAGTTTCATAAAATCTGGTAGTACCTGTAAAAGAAACTGAAGTTTTCAATGGCGGACTGGGGATTTATCTCCAAGTGGAATACTAATTCTTGGTAAATCTCGTTTTTGTGGAGGAAACTCACCTGTCAACTGCCAGAACACACATGAAAA
This sequence comes from Pinus albicaulis, assembly GCA_034641835.2. Taxonomy (NCBI): domain Eukaryota; kingdom Viridiplantae; phylum Streptophyta; class Pinopsida; order Pinales; family Pinaceae; genus Pinus; species Pinus albicaulis. The sequence goes on from CM076572.1 coordinate 781,564,596, forward strand.
ATCATGTAAGTAAAATTGTTAACCACCATGTTGTCAGTAATAATATTAATAGTAAACCTTGATTATTAAAAATGTAAGAATGGAATATGAGGAGAGTTATCGGGAGAGGGAGCTTCCCCATTTCTCCAGCTCTACAACCTGTATATTTAAAGAAGAAAAGAGTTCTAAAGTAACGACTGTAGGATTCTTGTAGATGAAATTGCGTTGAACGAAAATCAAACAAGCTAGAGAAGGCACGCTACCTGCTAGATCCGAGTTGTGTACTCAGACTGACGAAGGAGAATTCTAGGCATTTGGAATACAGATCTACTCCAGTGTCTTGGAGGGGTGTCAGCTGAAAACTCATATTTACCACAGAGAAAGCCGCGGTGTGTACAGTTTTGGTAAAAAAGCTTGAGAGTTTTGTGGGACGACGTCTAATGAAGGATAGAATGAAAGCTCCGTCACAGCGAAACCCAACTCCAGAGCGAGATAGAACTGAAGAGAAGAATTCTCGGCATGTCAAAATAGAGCTAATGGTGGAGGAATCTAGGGTTAGCGGGGTTATCTTGATGAGACTCCTGCCACAAGACAGAACCCTTGATCTGCCACTGATCCAATGGTGCAGACGGACTCAGGTACAATCGAGGACTAGTGTCAGAGATAGTGGTGTCATAGCTGTCAATTGGAAGTTTAATACCAAAGCTTACCACCATAACTTCTTAAACGTTGCAGTTAACTCCTCGTTCGAGGACATAGCTGGATGGAGATAGGTGTTGTTACAACTTTACAAGTGTATCGTCAACTTCATGTTATATATATTGATAATTCAATGCTATCCATTTTACATGGAAAAAAAAATAATTACAATCGAAGTAAATGAAAGGTAGTATAAGGTTAAAGGTTTAGGAACCATAATAATAAATAACGGGATAAGAATTTTAGTGATATACTGTAATCAAATACAACTTCTTAAATTAATAAGGGACGAATTTCATAAACAGCATAAAGTAGATTTCTCGGTTAAAGGTGGAAGTAAATTTTTTTATTTATTTTGTTTTGCGATCGTGACAAGTGGTATCAGAGTAGCGTTCATACGCTGGGACCCTAAGGGTCAAATAACGATAAATTTGTGTGTATATTGATGCACAAAGAGTTTAGCAGCATAGGAGGAAACAACATGAGAAGAGGAACTGCACAGCAGCCCCCTCAAGACATCGGGGAACCCCGAGCTCAACTGGTGATGAACCCAGAAATGTGGGTTCAGTTAAGTGTCGAACAACATTGAAAAAATAGTAGGCTGCTAGAAGAACAACAACACCAAACCAGCTTCCTATTAAATACGGTACAACAACTACAGGAGGAAATGGTGCATGTTCGAAAAGATAATGAACGATTACTGCAAGACCAGGAAAAGATATTAAAGAGCCTCTTAGATAAACAAAACCAGGAGGTGGAACATCCAAGTACTGACAGAGGAATGAAAGAAGAAGATGAGTAGCAAACGAGAAACAACACCACTGACAGAGTGGAAAGAAGCCCATCTCAGCGAAGCAAGAATAAAAATTTCAATGAGGTAGAATCTGGCAATTTGTCAGAGCAACAAGAGATTAAGAGGCAGAAAGTAGAGCTTCAGGGGGAATTTCGAAAAATTAAACCACCAACATTTGATGGTGAGGCTGAGGAGGTGGCAGAAGCATGGTTAATAAACATGAACAAGTATTTTCAGGTGTATGAATATAACAACAACCTGAAGGCCAAATTAGCTATTTATTAGCTAAGAGAAAAAGCCACTCTGTGGTGGGAAGAAGTGAAGAACGTACGCAACATTGAGGAACAAGATGTCACCTAGGAATCGTTCCAGCAATAATTTAAAGACAAGTATTTGAAAAAACGATTCTATGACGAAAAAGACAAATCATTTCATGACTTAAGGCTGGGGCAGATGACCATGGATGAATATATCACCAAGTTCACTTCCCTGTTACGATATGTTCCATATCTTCGAGAGGAAAAGGCTAAGGTGCAAAGATTTTTGAGCAACCTGCCAACACACATGAAGGAGCGAATAGAATTTGTAAACCCCAGAACCATGGATGAAGCCATTTTTAAAGCAAAAATGTGCTATCAACAGTCCAAGGCAAAAGGGGAGGTTGGAAAAAATTGGCAGCCAAAGAAAGGACAAAAAAGTAACTCAAATTTAAAGGGCGCGAAAAGTAATAAATTTAATAATTCTGCATGAAATTCTGTCATCAAAAAGTTTGGCAGAAATCACTACAGAACCAGATGGCCAGCAGAAGAAAAGCCTACAGAAGCATCCAGCAAGCCTGAGCAAGGGCAGGTGACCAAGCCACCTTTACAATGTCGGGGGTGTGGTGAAGCACACTACTACAAAAACTGTCGCCAGTGAGCAAGAAATGATACAGTTGCAAACTTGTAGGAAGCTTCTACAGTAGGCGATGTGGTGCGAAACATCCCTCGTATCAACGCGACGTTGGAGGACCGACAGGCAGATTATCAGCCAACAATGATTGAGTTGGAAGGTAAAATACTAACTAGATCTGTTTCTATTTTGGTAGACCTAGGTGCAAGTCTGAGCCATGTTAGTCCCAAAATAGTGGAACTGTGTAAATTGAAAGATCAAAAATTTAAAAATTCATGGCTGGTACAGCTAGCCACTGGAGCAAAACGAAAGGTAATTGCCAAAAATCCAAACTGTATTTTGGAAATTTCAGAACAATAGTTACAAGTAGATCTAAACATTCTGCCATTAGGGTCCTATGATGTTTTTTTGGGCATGGATTGGCTAGAAAAGCATTGGAACTTAGTGGACTGTAAGGAAAAGATTATTTATTACAAAATGCATGATGGAACACGTAAAAATATTCAAGGAATTAGGAAGCCATTACAGTTACGTCCAATTACAGCATCCCAAATGAATACATGTATAAGGAAGGGGTGCCAGTTATATGTTATTCAGGTGGGGTATGCAGATTCCAAGGAGAAATCGCTTATAATGGAAAACATACTTGTGGTGCAAGAATTCCTGGATGTTTTTCCAGAAAATATTCCTGGAGTACCACCAAGGAGATACATTGACTTCACCATAGAGTTAATGCCAGGATATTTTCCTGTGTCAAAGGCCCATTATAGAATGAGTGTGCCATAACTAACAGAGTTGAAAATGCAGTTACAGGAACTACTGGATAAGGGATACGTTCATCCAAGTGTGTCCCCTTGGGGAGCATCAGTACTGTTTGTGAAGAAGAAGGATGGGACCATGCGAATGTGCATGGATTATAGGAAGCTCAACAAGTTGACAGTCAAGAAAAAATACCCTTTACCAAGGATTGATGATTTATTTGATCAAGTGAAGGGGGCCACAATGTTTGCCAAGATAGATTTGAGATTTGGATATCACCAGATTCGAATCAAGGATGAAGAAATTTGCAAGACAACATTCTGTACCAGGTATGGACACTATGAATTTGTGGTGTTACCCTTTGGGTTAACAAATGCACCAGCAACCTTTATGAGGTTAATGCATGGAATCTTCCATCCTTTCCTGGATAATTTTGTACTTATATTTATAGATGATATTTTGATCTATTCTAAAAACCAGGAAGAGCATAAGGAGCATTTGAGGATTGTACTGGAAATTCTAAGAAAACACCAGCGGTACGCTAAGTTCAGCAAATGTGATTTCTTCAAAATAGAAATCCAGTATTTAGGCCATGTTATTTCAACAGAGGGAATTGTTGTTGATCCAGAAAAGAAAAAAATAATCATGGAATGGCGGGTGCCACAGAATGTGACAGATATTAGATCCTTTATGGGATTAGCTGGGTACTACCGAAAATTTATTGAAGGATTTTCTAGAATTTCTTTTCCTATTACTTATTTATAGAGGAAAGGAAAATTTTTCAAGTGGACTACTGAATGTAAAAAAAGTTTTGAAAAGTTGAAACAACTCTTGACCACTGCACCTGTGTTAAGGGTAGATGATCCCATCAAAGAATTTGAAGTGTGTATAGACGCAAGTAAAGAAGGTGTTGGGGCAGTTCTATCTTAGGAAGGCAAAGTGGTGGCATATGAATCAAGAAATCTGAAATATCATGAAAAAAGGTATTCAATGTATGATCTGGAATTAACAACAGTGGTACATGCGCTCCGGGTATGGAGACACTACTTGCTAGGCAAGAAGTTTGTGTTAAAAACAGATCATAGTAGCTTGACTAGTTATTTCAAGAAAGCATATTTAAACTCAAGACATGTAAGATGGAATGCTTTCCTAAGTGAGTTTGATATGGATATTCAGCATGTGAAGGAAAAAGAAAACTGGGTAGCTGATGCTTTAAGCAAAAAACTACATGGTATATATGAGCTGTATTATAATCAGCTAGAAAATAAATTTTTGGAACAAGTGAGGGAAGAAGCACAAAAAGATCCAGAATACCAATTTTTATGGCGACAGATGGAGGAAATCAGAAAACAAGGAAGTAAATCTGAGTATGGAATAAATGAATATCAGATGCTAACTTTCCGAGGGAAAGCATATGTGCCTAATCGCATGACTCTGAAAGAGATGATAATGGATGAGTACCATCGCAGCAATTATGCAGGTCACCCAGGATACCAGGAAATGTTGACTGCAATAAGAAAGGTACAATTTTGGCCTGGTATGCGTAAAAACATTACTGAGTATTTAAGTAAATGTTTGGAATGTCAACAGGTAAAGGTGGAGCATCAACATCCCGCAGGATTGTTGCAGCCCATACCAATACCTGAATGGAAGTGGGAGGTTATATCCCTGAACTTCATTACAGGCTTACCGCGAACAAAAAGGAAAAATGATTCCATCGTGGTGGTGGTGGACAGATTGAGTAAATCTGCACATTTTATACCTGTGCAGTCTACTTACAAGACTGTATAGATAGCTGACATATTCATGAAAGAAATTTTCAGGCTACAAGGAATTCCAAAGACAGTTATCTTAGACCGGGATGTTAAGTTTACTTCTGTCTTCTGGAAGACATTGTTTACAGGATTGGGAACTAAAATAAACTTTAGCACAACTTATCATCTCCATTCCGACGGACAAATGGAGCGAGTAAACTAGGTGTTGGAAGACATGCTGCGCATGTATGTAATGCAGTAGCCAACTAAATGGGAAGACTATCTGCACCTTGTCAAATTTTCTTACAACAATGGTTATCAGGAGTCCCTGAAGATGAGTCCTTTTGAGGTCTTGTATGGGAGGCAAGGTCGCACACCCATAAATTGGAGTAGCCCCGAGACAAAATTAATGTTGGGACCCGAGATGCTTGCTGAAATGGAACTAGAAGTAAAGAAGATAAGACAAAATCTGAAGGTTTCACAAGATCGGCAGAAGATCTATGCAGATAAAAAGAGGGTTTATCGGGAATACAAAGTGGGAGATCATGTGTATGTGATAATTAAACCCAAGAGGATTACCTTACGGTGGACCTCTTGTGCCAAGTTGGCTCCCAGGTTCTGTGGACCCTTCCAGATTTTGGAAAGGGTAGGATCTGTGGCCTATCGACTGGCTTTACCTAGTCACATACCCGTACACAATGTGTTCCACGTGTCCTTGTTGAAGCATTATGTACATTATTCAAAGCATGTAATACATTGCAAAATATACATGTAGGATAGAATTAAAAAAATCCTATCTTGAAATATGATTGATTTATGGGAACATGACATGACACTTTGTTGCTTTCAGGTAGAACCAGACGACAAGTTCCTGGTCGAGCTGCAACACATACTTGATCGAAGGGAAATCATGCTCCGCAAATGAGTCATCACCCATGTTAAAGTGCAATGGAAGCACTTCAGCCTGGATGAGGCTACTTGGGAGGATGAAAAGTTTGTGCGTGAGTGTTACCTAGAGCTATTTTATGAGGTAGAGTGAAACACCAAGGATGGTGTTACTTCGAGGGGGGAAGTTGTGACAGCTGCATTTATGGTTAACTAGTTTAAAAAAAAATGATGATGACTTTTAAATATTGTTTTTTATTTTTATTTTTTTTTTAACTGAGAAAATCGTTACATTGAGGGAAAAAGTAATATTTCCATCTTGTTATTATTAAATAATAAAATTAGTTAAGTAAAAGGATTGATGGTAATGTTGTTCCAAGAATTGAAAAGTGGTTGGGACAGTTGGAACAGTTACCTGCTCCTTTAGGGATAAGAGATTCATCCTAGTGAGGAGAGTGGGTTTGGTTGATGGACGAAAAAGGAAGAGTGGATATTTTCTTGAGCTGGTACAGACCAGTGGAAAAACACTCAGTATTCCTAAAGGTTTCTGGCTTGACTGGACAATGGTCCTGAGGTCATAGCAGAACAAGTCTATTGCTAACTTGAGCTTTTCAGTGGAAGCACGGGGGAAAAGCTGGACGTCATTGCCGCTCTTAAGGTTGGGAGGAACCTCAGCCAGAGAACGTATTTTTACAGATAAGTATATATTCTTTCTTTTTATTCCGGATATTGAAGTAAACAGTAAATATGGGTACTGTAATGATGGAAACAGAGATATAAAAATCTGAGTTTACTATTAATAATTCTTTTGAAAATGAGGGCATGTAAATGATGTTGCAACTTTACATCTTTTATTCTGATTTATGGTGTAGTAAATGTTTAAAAAAAAAACTGAACAGAGCTGGGGTCAAGATAGGTCTAGGTTCTTTTAGAAAAAAATATTTCCGTAGTCGGAACAAGACTTTTGATTCTGGGTAATGGAAGAAACCCAGAATACCTTTTCCTTTCCTCTCTGACTATACTTGGACAGTCTCCTGGGTGGTCTAGTCACCTCATCCTACAAGAAAGTAGTAATAAGAGAACAACAGTATTCTACGAATGTTCAAAGTAATAACCTTTCTAGAGGAGTAATTTTGAAGAAGGAAAGAAACTGTACATAAAATCAAAGTAAACCAGCAACATGTACAGTAAATAATTAGAGTATTCACTTTGTCAAAAGTTACCATAGGAAATCTAAAGCATGACTGATTGTTAAATTAAAGAAAAACAAAACAATGAACTTATATGCTGAATTTCTCTATGGAGCCATAATTCATGCATATTGGAAGAAGAAACATCCAGTAACAAAAATTTTGTAGCATTGAAAAGCTTATTTACTGTATGACAGAAGATATTTGCAAATAATTATTTTTCTGTAGCAAGAAAAAATAAAGGATTGAATATCTATACGAACCTTTTCCTCTTACAAAAGAATTACTATTGAAATAAGCTGAAAGTACATTGGATATTTCTTTGTAGGAGTACAAGAATAGGAAGTAAGCAAACAACTTCAATGATAGAAAAGAAGAGAAAAGCCTGCATTTCTACTTATAACCCAGAATGTAGAATCCATTTAAGAACTGGAAAAGTAAATGTTATAAAATCAGTCCAGCCTCATGGAGGAGAAAGCATAAACAGTATGTATTACAATTTACAGAGTAAGATTTAAGAAGGACTACCCCTTAATGTAAATCCGAGAACCAAAAAAAAAACACAAAATTTACATTAAGTCTTCGGCTCTGGCCACAAGAAGACTATCTAAAACCCGACTACCTAAACACCTCTCAGAAGGAAACTCACCTGTCAATTTCCAGAACACACGTGCAAACTCATGTAAGTAAAATTGTTAACCACCGTGTTGTCAATAAGCATATTAACAGTAAACCTTGATTATTAAAAATGTAAGAATGGAATATGAGGAGAGTTACCGGGAGGGAGCTTCCCCATTTCTCCAGCTCTGCAACCTGTAGATTTAAACAAGAAAAGAGTTCTAAAGTAACAGATGTAGGATTCTTGCAGATGAAATGGCATTGAATGAAAATCAAACAAGCTAGAGAAGGCACGCTACCTGCTAGATCCTAGTTGTGTACTCAGACTGCCAAAGGAGAATTATGGGTGTTTGGAATATAGATCTACTCTGGTGGCTTGGCTGGGTGTCAGCAGAAAACTCATCTTTACCACAGAGAAAGCCGCGGTGTGTACAATTTTGGTAACAAAGCTCGAGATTTTTGTGGGACGATGTCCAATGAAGGATAGAATGAACCCTCCCTCATAGCGAAACCAAACTCTAGAGCGAGGTAAAACTAAGGAGAATAATTCTCGGCATGTCAGAATAGAGCTAATGGAAGAGGAATCTAGGGTTAGCGGGGTTATCCCGATGAGACTCCCGCCACAAGCCAGAACCCTTGATCTGCCATTGATCCAACGGTGCAGACGGACTCGGGTACAATCAAGGACTGCTATCAAAGATAGTGGTGTCATAGCTGTCAATTGGAAATTTAATACCAAAGCTTATCACCATAACTTCTTAAACGTGCAATTAAATCCTCGTTCGAGGACATAGCTGGATGGAGATAGGTGTTGTTACAACTTTACAAGTGTATCGTCAACGACATGTTATATAAATTGATAATTCAATGCTATCCATTTTACACAGAAAACAAAAAAAACAAAAAACAAAAACAACTAATTACAACCGAAGTAAATGAAAGATAGTATAAGGTTAAAGGTTAAGGAACCATAATAATAAATAATAGGATAAGAATGTCAGTGATATAATGTACTCAAATAAAACTTCTTAAATTAATACTTAAATTAATAAGGGACGAAGTTCATAAGCAGCATAAAGTAGATTTCTCAGTTAAAGGTGGAAGTAATTTTTTTTTTTTTTAATTTTGTTTTGTGATCGTGACAATTTAATTTTAATTTTTTATTAGAAAATTTTATAAAAAGAATTATTGAGCCGAGAGGCTCATTCTATAGCCCCATATGAGAGAGATGTGTAAGTATTTGTTCAACTTTAGTTGATACATGTCACTAAAAACAATATTTAAATAACAAAAACTCACATATAATAATTTTTTTTTTAATATACGTGTTTGGTTTGTTTAATTAAAAGTATTGGAAAACATCATTAACCTCACTCTCACCAACTAAGGAGAAGTGGTAAAAATAATTCACTCACTCTCAACCATAAATAAAATATTTCGTGGGATAAAATAAAAATACAAAACTATGTGTTTGGCTTATTTAATTGAAAGTATAATAAAATAACAATAATGTCCATACTAAGGAGAATCTCAGTTTCCATACTAAGGAGAAGTGGTAAAACTATTTCACTCTCACTCTCAACCATAAATAAAATAGTTGGATGAAGTCCATATGAAACAACATGATCTTATATCAACTGTATAGAGAAATAAGGTAGTTAAATGTTAAAAAAGCTATATATACATTATATAAAGCAATTGATTTTTTTTTTTTTTTTTAATAGTTAAATCATTTTAAGCAGTCTCACTGTTATAGCACAAGAAAATTTTGATCTATTTTATACATTAAAAAATGTAACATAAACAATGAAAAATTATAAGTGCTCTCTCTCTCCATTCAAAAGATCAAATTTGTAAATTTTCCCCTCAAGAAATTTGATCTCCTTCTCAACTCTTGCTAGATCCATAATTAAACATTTTATTTAAATTTTACATTCTAAAAGAAATTTTCACTCATAAAATTTAATAAATCTATACTAATTATACCAAAATATATATATATATATATTATGATAAAAAATATAAATATTTTTAATATAACTAAACCTATGAAAATTTGAAATCTCACACTTATCAATTTCAAAATAGAAATATATTTGATATAAATAATCTTTATCAATTTCATAAATACAAATCATTCTTATAAACTTTGAACACTATGCTATATTACACATGATCAAACTGTGAAAACTAAAATATAAGGTAGCCCCATGATAATTTAAAATGTGACAGCTAACAATTTCAGAATAAAAAGATATTTGATATAAAATAATCTGACACATTATTGATAGTCCCATAAACATAAATCATTCTGACCACTGCTTTACTTTATTGCACATCATTAAATCTTGATAACTACACAATTTGATTTATACAATGTTTAACAAATCTTCACCTAATTTTTTTCAAGCTTCTTTTTTTTAAGCATGCAAACTAAATCAAAGATGTACAATATGTTGTCAACTATACACTGTCAAAGCACGCATCATAACACCATAATCATTTGACCTCTTTAGAAAATTGAAATGATTGTCATATAATCATGGAAAGCAAACATTCTCTCACTAAAATTTATTAACATAGTAAAAATTAAAAAGTGCATGTTATAATCACATTAAATTTGTAATTTTTTATTTCTTTTATAATAATTTTGTAGCTCTTTGTTTTAAAAATGTTTTGCTTGAAATTTGAAATAGCATATTTTATCATTAAATGTTTTTATAAATATTTTTAATAGCAAAAGTACATTTATAAAATTTTATATATTTATAAATATTTTTAACAGCAAAAAGTAAATTTATAAATTTTTATATATTTATAAATATTTTTAATAGCAAAAGTAAATTTACAACATTTTATACATTTATAATTTTTTTTATTGTAAAAAAAATACATGATAACATTCTAATTATTAAGAAATTATAAGCAATTTAAAAAATGAAATAATCTATTATTTAATATTAAAAATTATTAAGCTATTTTAAATTAAATATATTAACATAAAAATTAATAGAACATATGTTTTTTTTAAAAGTTGATTACAACTTTCTATTACATTAAATAAAATTTCAATTTAATGGTTATGGTTGGCTTATCACTAGCGATACCAACTCAACAATAAAAGTATTAGTTTTTTGTGACATGAATATACATTTGACAATAAAACAATAATATAGGAAAAATAGTCTATCATTATGAAAGGACTTATTAGATAATTTAGAATTATGACTATGATAACGAGTAATGGTGTTTATGGAAAATTTGAAGAACTCCAAAATTATATGTATCAGTGAAACCCATGATACATATAAAAATTACAAACTATTTTTTCAATTATATAATACATATATATATAATTTTTTTGATAAATTTGTTATTGAATTATAATTTTTTTGTTAAATCTTGGAGAAATTTTCACTAAATTATAAAACATTGTAAATTCATTTCAAATAGTGTTACTTCTCAACATAATGTTTTGGTTGCTAAGTCAATGACGCTATGTTCAAAGTGTTCAACACCTTCACTAGTTATATTTTGGCACTGGGTGAGATCAGTGCAACATCTTGGAAAAGTTCAAAGACCATTAATCTATGTGACATTATTTCCCTACCCACGTATTTCAAGTTTTGGGCTTGCTCATTTTTAAGAGCATTTTTCCCACTTGGTGAGTTGTAGTAGGGTTGATTTGGTGGAATTTGGGGGGCAATTAGGTTAGTTAGGAGTAATTTTTCTTGAGATAAATCTCAAAACCTTATCGTGACTAGTATTAAAAATTAGTGTAGGTTAAATTGTTCCACCAAATAACTACTCACAATTAAATTAAAATTTTAAAAACCCTATTGTAAAAAACATCTATAAAAATAATACTTAATAAATAATATTAAAAATATTCATTATTATTATTTAAATAATAATAAAAAATATTTATTTAAATACTATTAAATATTTATTATTTTGTGTTTATGAATTTTTTATATTTATAACAATAGATATAATGATGATGATGATGATTAACGTCCACTAAAACCAATGTGGTCTATTGGGAGTCTAATTGTCATTCTTCAAAATCTAGTTTATGTGATCACGTAGAATGGAAAGAAGCACTCCAAGATCAACCCTTATGGTGACTTGTACTAAAAAGTAGTGTAGGTTAAATTGTTCCACCAAATAACTACTCACAATTAAATTAAAATTTTAAAAATCATATTGTAAAAAACATCTATAAAAATAATATTAAAAATATTCATTATTATTATTTAAATAATAATAAATAAATAAATAAATATTAATATTATTTAAATAATAATAAAGATTTATTATTCCGTGTTTATGATTTTTTTATATTTTCAACAATAGATATAATGATGATGATGATGACGATGATGATGATTAACATCCACTAAGACCAATGTGGTCTATCGGATCTCAAGAAAAGAAAAAAAAGAGAGTCTAATTGTCATTCTTCAAAATCTCGTTTATGTGATCAAGGAGAATGGAAAGAAGCACTCCAAAATCAACCGTGTCTAGTACTAAAAATTAGTGTAGGTTAAATTGTTCCACCAAATAACTACTCACAATTAAATTAAAATTTTAAAAACCCTATTGTAAAAAACATCTATAAAAATAATAATTAATAAATAATATTAAAAATATTCATTATTATTATTTAAATAATAATAAATAATTATTAATATTATTTAAATAATAATAAATATTTATTATTTAATGTTTATGATTTTTTTTATATTTACAACAATAGATATGATGATGATGATGATGATGATGATGATGATGATGATGATGATGATGATGATGATGATGATGATGATGATGATGATGAAAGTCCACTAAGACCAATGTGGTCTGTCAGATCTCAAGAAAAGAAAAGAAAAAAAATTCTAATTGTCATTCTTCAAAATCTCGTTTATGTGATCAAGGAGAATGGAAAGAAGCACTCCAAGATCGCTATAGTTGGGATGACTTAATAAGTCAAGAAGATTGGAGGTGTGGTTGATGATAATGAATTGAGAGTGGATGTGGGCAAGAGCCGAGAAGTCTAAAAGGAAGTGTTTTTCATATTCCACCTTCTTAGTATCACAAATATGACAGATTCTATCGTCTCAGGGAGTATTGGGAGTAGAGCACTGCCCAATCTCACTTCAAGGCTCATGAGAATTAGTTCTTATCCTAGCTATGTCCATTTTATTTTTAGTGTTGGTCAACACAGAGAGATAATTATAGTTATCAAGGGTGGGGTTGATCACCTCCTTATAGTATCTTAACTTCCTTTACTTAAAATCTAAGCATGCACACAATTTATATTAATCAAATAGAATTACATACATACATGAAGCATTGTCTCAATATAGGGAAACTATCTTGGACGCACAATAAGTTGGTTGAGAGAATATCTCAAACACACACCAAAATAGGGACCTATAGATTTAGCTAACTCCTATGGAATAGGAGCAAACTCCATACATAGAAAGTCACAACTGAGAAAAGTAGGAATTACATATTCCAACACACCCCCTTAATGACTACTTGTCTCGATATCAATTTGCAAAATCTAATTGTGGTCAAACATAACAAAAGGATATGTATACATCCATATAAAGGAGCAACCATCCACCGAAATTCTTGGGTGCCAACTACTGCAATCACTAGTCTCGTAGGATGTCCTTCGCATACATGGTTCTGTCAACCATTATCACTGCATACATGTACCTATACCTGCAAATCTCCCTCCAACATCATCATCGTGGGCTTTATTGGATTACCCATAACCATGCTTTGGGTTTTATCGGATTACCCTCAACCATGCCAACAAGGGCACTCAACCACCAAGGGCCTCAAATCTGCCACTAAGGCACTCTAGCCACCATGGGCCACAAATTTGCCACTAAGGTACTCCAACCACCATGGGCCACAAATCTGCCACTAGGGCACTCCAACCACTAAGGCTTACCAACTCCTCTGGCATGATCTCACTGGATCTTTAAGCATGAGCTCTCTATCTCTACAGGCACAAGCTCTTTGGCTCTATAGGTAGAAGCTCTTTGGCTTCAATCGACGATACATATCATGAGCTCTCTGGCTGCACAACGCTCCACAACACGAGATCTCTGGCTCCTTAAAAAAATCTCTCTGGCTCAATGGTGCTCCTCAACCTTTGATCTCAACGACGTTCCTCAACATGAGCTCACTGGCGACCTGAATCAATTTGGCCCAACTTTTTCTCGGCTCACTCTCAACGATGCCAAGGGTTTTGTCGGCTGACCCTAAACAATGCCTACATGAATCCTAGTCCACTTCACTCTCACACCTGGTTTCTGGCTTACCACAAACCAACACTGCAAAGTGGTTTTCGGCTGACCAAAAACCTACAAATACAAAGTGGTTTTTAGATTACCACGAACTTCATGGGGATACATGTGCCTCATCAGGCTTACATTATAAATTCCAACTCTTGGAGTTACCAGGTGCATACTTCATAAAGACCACTGCAAAACTCATCCTAGACTTGATTACTAATAAATGTATGTGACCATCATCAAGAGTCTATTCCACAAACTCACACAAACTCGATCGTCCATCATCCTCTAATCTGTGATGTTGTCATCTTCAGTGGCATGTCTTCGTTATATCTGATGGTTAATAATTTTTGCAAATAAATTTGTCTATTGTTGGAATGGCTCTAGACAATGGTTATCATAAAAAAAATTACCATGGGTGATAGTTTTGGATTTAACAATATAGTATACAAAGTTGGGAAACACTTTTTGGTGGATGGCTATAATTAGGGTGAAATTTTTAATTTCTTGTCCAAGAAAATAGTCAACTCAATTTCTAAATCGAGAGTTTTTAAAATTCTCGTCCAAGAGATTTTTAATGTTTCGCCCGAGAGTTTGATTGGTCTTGACCAGAGTTAAAATACTCTCGGACGAGAGTTAATTATTTTCTCATCCGAGAGTTTTATTGACATAAGCTCTCGGGTAAACTCTCGTCCTAGAGTTTATAAATGGAAATGGCTTACAAAATAGTGTATAAGAATGTTTTCCATACAACATGTTCAAACTTTCAAAATATTGAGAAAAAACAATATAGATTACAAGGGGATGTGTAATATGTAAACGATCAAAGATAGAATTTTGGAGAAATAACTAAATCTTGATAGTTTATTAAAATCTCGGACGAGAGTTTTATATAAAACTCTCGTTCGGGTTGGCCTTGGGTAAACTCTCGAGCGCAAACTCTAGCCCAAGAGTTTAGCCGCACGGTTAAATGTAACCTGTGGTGGTTTAAAATCTTGGTCGAGAGTTTGAAATTTCTCGACCGAGAGTTTAATAAATGTCTCGCCCGAGAAATTATCTCGGCCGAGAGTTTCTGGTCAATGCAAAACCTAGAAAAATCTGCGGTTTTCAAGAACCTACAACTTTGGAGGGGCAGAACACCTACAAAAAAAAATGTTATCTTTTGGACCTGGTACCATTAGATTCATCTCTGAATCTAGTTTCTAATGATGTAAGGTTTGTGGAGTTTCATTAAAAATTTCAATTTATTATTAATTTTATATTAAACTGTGTCATTGTGGAATTTCATTGTTCTGAAAATTGCACTGAATGAAAATTCAATAACTTTAAACTGGTACCACCAAAAAAATCAGAAAAATCATACTGCAATTCCTCTCCCTGTCTTCTTCAAAAGGGTATTCTCATTTTTCTTATTGACGATCACATTGAAAATAAAATCTAGGGCTCATAAAATGTACTGAAACATCACTGTTTTTTGTCTTCTTCCATTTCAAAAAATAATAAAAAATAGTGATTTAAACTGAAAATTACCAAAAAATAGTTAGTGCACTAGTGAAATCTATGTAGATTATGATGATATGGTTTATTTCCGAAAAATGAATAACATTCCCTAAAAAAAGTTAGGGTTCAAAAAGTGACTATTTATGTTTGCTTGAAAATTTCAAGTATATGCAGTTAGTAAAAAACAAATTTACCCCTCTATGTGTGAATTTTTTTTTTTTAAATATGAGTATGGAGGTAAGAAAATTCTCTACAAACCGTGTTTTTATGTCAAAGTGTAATTTGCATTTAAAATATGAGTTTAGTGGAGTTGAAGTTGAAAAGACATAGAAAATTACAATATTCAACGTCAAAAAAGGGCCAAAAGTGTTTCCCAACTTCACATTTTCATGTGACTTTAGTATTGTCGGCACTAAATGTCATAGCCATCTTGGAGCAGTAGACATGAAGAGTCTTAAGTTTTTTATCTAGGTCATCATGAATTTTTGCAAGAAGAATGATATCATCAGCATAAAGGAGAAGAGTAATGATTATACCAACGAGCTCAGTGCCCTTGCAACCTGCATTTTCTAGACACTCCTCTAGCTTATACCAAAAAGGGTAGGGGATAGGGGACACCCTTTTTTAACGCCGAGATTGAATTTAATATCTTTATACCACCATTTTTTTGTCTTAAGCTTGGAAATGAAAGTCTCGTAGAGGCAGATCACAACAATCCTCAATTAAGGAGGAACCATGATCTCTTAAAGTCTCTCCCAGAGCTTATCTCGAGGGACAATGTCGAAAGCTTTTCTAAAGTCCACAAAACAACAAAAGATATCAGTTTTACTATTGCAACATTCCTCTGCAATGAACCTAAGAGTGACAAGGTGGTTGGTAATCAAGTGATGTATCCTAAAACTAACTTGTCCTTTATCCCTTTTACCCTAGTTTTGAAGCCAAAGGCTAAGCTTCTTTTCTAAAATGAGCCCATAAAGCTTGGCTAGGATGTGGCTAATAATAATGATCATGTAGTTAGAGGGAACACTTTTGTCCCTATTTTTAAAGATAGGCACAATAAGTCTTTGTGTCCAAAGCTTAGGGAAGCCATGCTTTATAGCCAAATTGAGAAGCTTGTGGAGATGAGGAATGAGGATAGATATTCCCATTTTAAAGATATCAGCCTGGTATCCTTTGATATCTTTAGCTTTCCCATTAGTGAGCTTATTAATCCCAAACTCAACATCTTCTAGAAAAATATATCTTCCTTAATATGAGTGTTTAAAATGGTTCCCATGGTGTCCAGAGAGTCATACAAATTATTAAGATAGTTATCCCATTTTTATAAGGGTATAGAATGATTATCTTTAGTTTTACAAACAAACACATTCCACCAAATTTTTTGGGTGCAAATTTAGAAAGTTGGAGAAGATTCTCCTATCTCTTATTAATATATGACCTCTTCATCCTCTTGATGAGGGAATTGTATATACTTATATTCTGGAGCTTAATGATTTCATTAGGGGCCTCTTTGATCGCTTTCCTAGCAATTTTACAGTCTTTATCATACCAAGTATTGGAAGTTCTATTATTCTACTTATACGAAGTCTCAATAGATAACTTGCTAAAGGTAGTGGAAATGGTAGTGGTAAAATGGTAATATATTTTATCAATGGTGTTATTATAAGTCAGGGAGCCTAAATCCCTTTCTAAATCCCTCAAGCAAAGGTTGACATTACTTCTGTCGAAGTGAATGTGTCTTTTACTTTCACCAGTCTCCTGCATGTGAGTGGTATGCATAACAAGATTGAGGGATAAAGACAGGTTTGTGGTCAGAGTCAGGCTCATACCTGTTAAGAAACTCAAATTTTATAATAAATTTGAGGACATGGGTGTCAGAAATAACATAATCCACGTCGTTTCTACCAAACTCATGGAAACAAGTCATCTAACCGAATATAGGCCACTTGTTAATAAGATTAAAAATGATTAGGTCTTGGGAACTACAAAGTTTGAGGAGATCGATGATGAATAAGTTCTCGATTATGTCGTCATAGTTTCTCTTGAATTTATTAGCTAATTTACCATCTTCATCAAGCCATAAGGGGTCGGGGTTAGAGTTGTTACTTAACATAATAACTTGGTTAGTAGCAGTTAAAGCATTAAAGTCCCCAAGCAAAAGGATATTACCTTCATTCATTAGGTTGTAGATGTATTTTTCTAAGGTATTGAAAGGACCATTATTATCCAGGTCCTTTTTCTTATAGGAATTAGAGTTGAGAGGGGAAAAATAACACATTGAAAGAAAGATCCTTTTGGTTGTAGAATAAGAGATCTTGATCCAAATGTACTAATTGAAGGGGTCGATTTTATGAAGTCATATGTGAGAGGAAACAATGTTCCTAATATAACAGGCTATACCACCAAAACCCCTCCTGGAGGATTTCTTATTCCAAGTTGACCAAAGAGTGAATTTTTCAAGGTGAGGGACCCTAGATTCGTCATGCTCCCAAGTTTCAACTAAAAGAATAAGATTAGTATCACTCGGGATCCAGCTTAACATAGGAACTTCACACCATGTAAAACGATGAAAATTAGAGAAGACGATACAGAGTGATTTTATTCCCTATTTATCACTCGTGTTTGGGATTGTATCTCTAATAATATATTTTCTATTCCTAATGATTTCCCATTTCCCTTATTTTCTTGCCTCGACCTTTTGGACTTCTTTCCTAAGATCATCTTGGTCTTCTAGAATGAGATCTTCATTTATAAAGATTCCTTTTCCATTTAGGCTTGGAGATTTCCTAAGTATGTCTAATTTATGGTCATTACAACAGACCTTGACATGGGTTAGTTAGTGATTATGCTCGAGTATATTTCCTACCCTTATTGCTTTGGTGAGATAAGTTGTTTGAATTTGAGATTTTATTTTTAATTGTTCTTTAACTATTTCTAAACTGTCTTCATTGTTTTGTTCTTCTATACCAGAAATTATAAGGTGTAAGGCTCTTTTGTGGCACTCATGGTTGAGTACAATTAGTTTACTAATTTCTTCTTTTATGGGTTTAATATTTAATTTATTCTGTGTGTTATTTAGGGCTGAGTTATTATGTAGTTGCTCTTTTAGATTTTTAATTTCACTTTTCAAAGTGTAATTTTATTTAACCATTGCTTATTTACTATATTCGATTTCTTGAATTCTAACTTTCATTCCTTGGCGTTTGGTCTCGAGTGAGATTATTTTATTTTCTAATGATTTGTGGTTGTTTTCAAGCATTGTAGTTCATTCTAGTTTAAAGTGGTTTTCTCTTTCTTCTCTTCGTCTTTCTAAAGATTCAATGTATTCATAAAGACTCTCTAGGGTTATTTTACTTTGTCTTTGTTGAATCTCCAAAATGTCATCTACTTCTACCCACATTTCCATCATTTCACCCTCATTCTGTAGCTCATCCCTCATTTCGTAGTTACATAACCCTAAATTAAGTAACCATTTTCATGATCATATGGGTTTAGAATTATATTTTCCAAATTAATTTATTTTAAGTATTTTAAGTGAATTTTTGATTAAATATTATAAAATTAACACGTTTTAATATATACATAAAATTGGTATAAGTTTTGTGATATTGTAGGCCCACTTGGAGATTCTAGAAGGGTCCTAATTGGTATCCTAACTACAAATTCGAATTTCAAATTCCAACTCATGAAGAACTGTAGAATATTTGAAGAAGATAGGGATAATTAAGCTAAGCACATTCAAAGGAGAAGAATCATGGATGTTTTGATATATGTCCTTATCAAAACTATGAGAGAATTTGGAGAGGATTTGTATCTTATATTTTTAGGAGATTGGTTGTAACCACATGAGATAAATGTGGATTTAGGAGAGATTTGAGGATCTATAGTTATCTTCAATTTTTGTATAAATAGGAGTGCACCCTTCATAGAAAGGGTTGTAAATGGTTGTTTTCTAATTTTTTAGTTGTTAGATATTAGAGGTAGCTAGTGGAAAGTTGATAGTTGGAGGTTCCAAGTTCCATTCAAGATGTGATTTTTAAAGGAGGAGAGAGAATTCTTGTAATATCTTGTAATAATTTTATGAAATACATACTGCCACTTTGATCTCCAGGATGTGATATTTGTTCTATGTGCTTGCTAAGGAATGGAGAGCCCCCATCAACCCTTTGCATACCTTTGTACATATTGGTAACATAGTATAGTTTTGTTATTTAATTTCTTTTCAGCAAGTGTGATTTCAATTATGCATTAGATTAATCTAATCTGAAAGATAACCACCTAATACATATAGTACATGTATACCTTGTCAGTTTAAGAAACCTCGGGTTGAAAAATTAAATGACAGGAATTTAACTCACAATTAAATCACCTACCCCTTTGTATCTTTTTTACTTTAACTAATATATATATATATATATATATATATCGGTGATAGTCATATAAATATAATTTGAAGTGCATGTAAATATATTTTTTAAAAGATATTTCTTGTAATTTTCTAACTTGATCAAAATATAAGTCATATTATTGGCATTATATATATATATATATATATATATATATATATATATATATATATAGTTTAATTATTTATGAATTATAAAAAATGTAATCTAATTAAAATATAAATTATATTATTAGTATTTTTTAAATTCATTTTTATATCACTTGTATTTTTAATTATAAAAGTATTAAATAAGTATATGCAAATACATTTTTTAGCTCAAGATACAATACAAAGAAAATTAGACACGTCAATTTAGAAGATGACATTGAAACATATTTGGATATATAATTAAAAAAATGAAAAATCACTTTAAAAAATTGAGATTGTTTAACTAATATCTTAAAAAATAAAACTTGTCTTACTAAGTGTTTTCAAATTTATAAAATTATAAAATTTATTTAAGAAAATTAGAGAAACGTCTGTGGGGTCTTGGTTAAACGATGATGAGACGGGCTGTTATAGCACTCATCACAGGTTCAATTCCCTTCCCCGATCGGGGTGATGTATGTGGACATGTTGATGAAGATGGAGTAAAAAAAAAAAAAAAAGTGAAAAAAAGAGAAAATGAAAGGTACTACCAAACTTACAAAAAAAGAGAAAAAAAGAAACACTTGTTTCTTTGCTCAAAGTAGTGTAGATAATAATAATAATCAACCACTAATATTATTACTATGAGGAATAAATATTTTTTTTTTCAAAAAAAATGCAATCAAATGAAATGGAACAAGTGAATTGATTAATAAAAATGCAAACTCAGGTGCATTTTTATTCCATGCACAAACTTACTATCTCTTTCATTTATATAAGTAATTATATATTTTTATTCCACTCACAAACTTAGTATCTTTGATAATGTTTTGTAAAAAAGGTTTAATTATTATTATTATTATTTTTATCTATATATGTTTTTTGATTATATTTTTTAACTATATACATACACTTTTACCAAAAAACTACAACATGCAAGCAATATAATGAATGTTAAATATCATTTTTTGGGATTAAACTTCATTAAGTAAGTAATTTATCTATGATCATTTCCATGAGAGGTAGTCATAATTGACTAATTTATCATGATTTTTGAATAGTACACTTAGCAACCACTTAGCACTCATTGCATCGGGTGATGCTCACAGGGGTGAAGAAGTGGGATTGAAACTGTTGAAATGAATCACATATCGTCAATCATCTCTTCCCGGGCTTGCACCCAGTAATCAAGACTTTCCAGGAGGTCACCCATCCTAGATCGCCTTTGGCTCGAGTGCACTTAACTGTGGAGTTTTCCCCACAATCAAGCTCACTTATCTTGCTACGACAGTTGCAAACCCTTAGCAAGTATTGTGCCTCATGAACCATTCAAGTAGAGTTCCCTTCACTATTTTTATTTAATTATTGAGGAGTTTTCGTTTTGCATTATATTATATATCATTTTTTGGGATTCAATTTGTGTTAAGTATGTCATTCATATATGAACATTTCCATGAGAGGTAGTCTTAACTGACTAATTTCTCATGATTTTTGAATAGTCCACTTAACACTCATTGCATCAGGTGATGCTCATAAGGGTGAAGAAGTGGGATTGAAACTAGTGAAATGAATCACATAGCATCAATCATCACTTCCGAGGCTTGTACCCGGTAACTAGGACTTCCTTGGAGGTCACCCATCCCAGATCACCTTTGGATCTAAGCAGTGAGGAAAACTAACATTCATAACCTATTGTGCAAATTTTTTTAAGATATAGGATTTATAGTATATACCTTAAACATGAATAAGCTTTTAACGAAACATATAAAATTGTTGCACTCAAGAAAAACATAAAGGTGGATGTAAAATCAAGGAGTTTAAAGATTATTATTTCTGAAGGTGATTTCAAACCTTTAAAGCTGCATGAAAATGAGTTGATGTGAATAGCAATGTGTAGAAACTAACTATTTTTTAACCTTTTTAAAAATGTTATGGTAAGTAAAAGGGAGACATTACAAGTTAGTGATTTTTATATCTACATTGGAATATAATTCCACCACCCTCGCAATCATCATTTATAGCTAATTGAATTAGAAAATAGTGATTGTTACATTTATAGCTAATTTAATTAGAAAGGAGAGATTGCTACACTTATGAGTACAATCACCCTTTCATGATACATGGTGGATCAAACTCATCGAATGTCTTGGAGTGTCCATGCTAAAGGAATTTTTGAACTCCCACAACAATATTCGTTGGACTAATATTTTATTGATTACTGAACAATTTTTATGGCTTTGATGGTGAATGAAGTGGCATCTACAATTAACTCTATCTTACAACCAGAGTATTTTAGGTTTATAAAATCGACTCTCTCTTTTATATAGAGTGTTAAATGATTTAGTAGATGAAGCAACTTTTCAAATTAGACATATAAAAATTTAAAAAAATGGTACATCCTCTACTATTTATATAGAGCTTTATCGATAGTCTCTACTATATATATAATAGTTTATCTAGGTAAAAAATAAAATAAAAAGTAAAATTTTAATAGTCATATTCATATTTTTATGGTGGATACATGGAAGAATTGAAAAATTGGTCTCTCCATTGCAATGGTTGTTTAAATAGTGATGGAATGACTTTCATATAAACCCCCAATTCCTATAAACCCATGAATCCACATTCCATGAAGTGTGGCATACATTTGATTGGAAAAGAAAAACAAATTCCAACAATTTTGGGTTAATAGAAAAATATAATAGAGTGAAAATAAATTCCACGGGGAGAAACAAATCCAAATAATTGGTATTCCCATAAAAATAGGGTGAAATATATATTGATACTTTCCATTACTATAAAAATAGGGTGAAATATATATTGTTACTTTCCATTACCATAAAAATAGGGCGAAATATATATTGATACTTTCCATTACCATAAAAATAGGGCTAATGGGAGAATGCACTTTGAATCTTGCAAGCCCAAATAAATTTTTAAACTCTCCCCATCAAATTCCCATGTGATAATGGTTTGCAAATATTTTTTTTTAAATAAATATTGGACTATGCATATTCAAACCCTATTTGAAAAAAAATTTCCAAACTAAAATAAATAACCCCTTAATTTAGCCCATGGGTGAAATTTCGCCCCTAAAATTTTCTATGGTGGTGTTGCTCAAAAACATGAAACTATGCATGCTAAGTGGATGGACAGACAATTGGAATGGCTTTAAGGCTACCATCCTCCTCCTCTGAGGCTATGAATTCAAAGCCAAAAATATTCTTTTCTAGGAGGAAAACTATCATGACCTCATAGGAACCCCATGAACATGGGCACTCAATCAACATCTAGGGCATGTGGCACCAATGCCTTTCTTCTTGAGGGGTGTGACCTACCAAAATATACTTGCCTTGAACTATTCCTATACTACTTCTTTACTTTGTTAAGTTATGTCTTATTTACAATGGTTTATACTTAGCCAATAAACCAATCCAATGTAAAGTGTGCATCCAAACAAATGAAGACAAGTAGATTTTATTCATAGGTGGCACACTCAGGCTAGCACCTAATAAAAAATTAAAAAAAGTTATAGTGAATTGGGTGCAATATCCCATTGGAAAGATATTGCATTGATATAATAGTACCCCAACACAATAGTTCCATACATAAAATTACACCAAGCCCCAATGCACATGCACACACGCTTGATTACCCAATTTGGATGATGTGCACCATAACCAATAGTTTTAAAATCATCCCCTCATTCCAACTAAAATGTGCGCTCAACCGGTCTCACCACACGGTCAAGATGTGCATTCCATCCCAAATGTAGTTCACCTAACACATGCAACTTGTGGTCATGTATTGTGATCTTGCTTGTCACTTTGCATTTATTTCCTTGTTTCTTCTTGCTCCTTGCTCCCCTTTCACTTGGTTCATATGGTGTATGTATAGGTTCACACCTTGCCCTCTTCATTGATCATGTCCATTCATTCAACTCAAGCTAATGTTTTCCATTTTGCACTTAGTTTAGGAAACCCCAAATTCTATGCGGGTTTTCCAAGCCAACATCCCTTTGATTTGTGCATGTGTTCATATATTGTGATATATTTTGAGGTGACCAAACACCTTATGCTCTTTCCTGTTAAGCCAAGCCATGATATGTTTTTCATCCCACATTCCATGTGTTCTTGCCCATTAAGATGACCCAACAAATTTGTGATGAATGACCCCTATATCATGCCCAACCAACATGTAATGGGCATGTTTTTTATTTCACGCACACAATCCCCAAATCCTCTCATCTCATATATATAAAAAAATGTACTCGTCTGAATTCCATCACACTCAACCAGACCCATCTTTCCTAATGAAGCAAGCTCAATCCTCCTTGTGCATTATCCATGTGATCCATGCTTGGGAAAGTCCCTTGGCGTGCTTGCACTCCCAAACCACCATGTCATGCCCATTATAAGTGTGGAATGCCCTAAAAAATTTGGTTTTCTCCCTTGAGGGTGTTTTGGCATCCCAAAATTCCATATCATCATGGAGATGGTTACACCCATCAAGATGAGGGAATTAAATCCTCCCTCACTCCAAGCTATTTCCATCCCCGAAAACCCTCCAAAAATAAAATAAAACCACCAAGTCCACCAACCAAACTTTCATCATCTTAATGTCTGAAGTGTTTCCTCTTGACTCATAGCTATGCCTCTACTCTAAACAAGCCCTACATGCCTTTGTGTGTAGGATCTGTATGACTCTAGCTAGTCAGGTAGCTATTCTGATCATGAAATTGTATCTCACAAGAACTCACTTATTCACACAAGTGCATCCATTCAAACCTCAAAAAATCAGCTATGAAAATTATCAATCATAGAAACATAAACGCAATCATGGCCCCCATGGCACCAAAGTAGGTTTTTCCATCCTCTACAACGGCAACAAACCATCCTATCATATCTCAATGTGAAAGTGAAATGGGGTAGCCATCCCAAGTACCTTATCTATATTCATCTGAAGTATGTACCAATGTAATTGGTAAGGTTCCTTTGTACTTCTAATTCACATACATCAACAAACCTACACAAGATTTGATTTTTCCATTTTCCTCCTCCACGAGTAGTTCCACTCCAGAATGAATGGAAACTCATTACATATAAGTGTTTCTATAATTATTCCAATGTCGTCCTTGGAACACCTATACCAAGGATGTGATAACCTTTTTTGCACTCTTGGATCATGGTTAAATCATGCATTTGTCTTAAAGAATTATAGCAACCTCATCTCCTCCACCTCCATTGGTTGTTGCACTGTAACATCTCCCAATATCCCATTTGTCAAAATTATCATGATGTTCATATGGCACACTATTAATTTCTCTATATTACCAACCTTATGATCTAAGTCACAAATCCTCTCCCCATGTTCATCCATCTTCCTTCTCTATCTGGGGCCACCTCCATCTGGATGCTAATTGTGTTATCCAATAAAGCACATGAAAGTCACTTGCGCTCCCAATATTATGACCCCTCTCTCAATTTTCACTATTGTTGGGTTTGATATAGAAAACATATCCAAATTTTCTTAAGTGTGGGATCATAATGGGCTTCTCTACTCTCAAGAATCCCTAAACAAAACCCACATCATAATTGTCTAGCAGAATGATTTTAAGGCTCATCCTTCCATGGAAATCTCCAAGTCTGATAGGAACATCTCTAGTTGTACCAACCACTCTTTTCTCCCAAAATTTAACAACCTTGAATGATGTATGCACTGAATCAAGTGTCAAACAAAGTTTTTTGGGTGCATCCTCCCTAACATAGTTATAAATTTCCTCACTATCAACCATCACCACAATCTATCTTCCATTTATTTTTGCATGAACATAATTGAGCTATGTTTCCTCTTGATCTTAACTTGGTGTGGATTGTGCATCCATGGTTGCACCCAAAGCCTAAAAAACCCCAAATGTTGGCTTCTCTGTCTTCTCCAAAGCACTCAACTTATGCTTCTGAGAATAATTCTTCATGTAATGTTCCTTCAATGAAATCCAACACGACACCTATTTCTTCCCTTTTGTGGTATCTGTTTACTTTTCTTCTTCACCCTTGGATTCCTTCACCTTTTTTTTCCTTCTTCTTTTTTCCCTTGTCACTATGGTCATTCTCACTATTCTTGGAACCATCTTAGTGTTGACGCATGTCGATAATGAAATTTCACAAACCATTGTGAGTGATTTATATATTCCCTTAAAAAGTAAAATAAATTCAAATCTCAAAGAAATGTATAATGATAAATGAAACCAGTAGTTGAGACCCGACCTTAAGAAACCTTTCGCTATGTGCAAATATATATGACCAATGAATGATTCAGATTTTGATTATGTTTGGTATGGAGGCAAATTTTCTCCTATGACTGTCGTAAGGAAGGAGAACCTAAGCATGTATTTATATGGTATCAAGTTTGAAAATATATTTATATAGCCTCTCAAAACATACAAAGGTTAGAGCTTTGGTTTTAGCTCCATACCCTTTATTTTTTATAATGTCAAAAATTCAGAAAGGCATTCTTATGCCCAATCCATGAAGTCATTTCTATAAACAATTATAGCAGGCATATTTATATGGCCATACAGTTCAAACATAATATGTTGAAGACTTCAAAATTGCCGCCTTTTTACCAGAAATCTATTTTGAATTTGAATGGAAGAATGGGTAGAGGCTCTTGTCTTACCAACATTTGGCTTCCATAAACAAACAGAGACTACGTCATGCCAACATTTGGCTTCCCAAACAACAGGATTCAATCTCGTCCGATATCAATACCCCCTTCGATATGGTGTTGGATCATGCACAAATACTGCGAATAGCTCGAGGAGAATTAACAAATACAGAGGTGTTCGCTACGCTTCCAGTATGCAACATGTTCCCCGCTCAAGAAAAGTGCCCTTCAATTGTGGGGCACTTTTAATTCTCAACCTCACATTACTGTTTTTATTAAATAGCAAATTCGAATCCGATATTGCATCCACAACCACTGAAGAATCGTGGAATGAGCTCATCTTCTACTCAGTTTGCAACGTGGAAAATTATTGGAATGGCTCTGCATTTGAGCGCAACCTGGAAAAACTCTTCTACATAATAACTCACAATGCTCTGTTCACGGGTTTTAACACTTCCGCCTACGATGCTGGGAGCAGGCAAGTGTCTGGGCGTCTTCAATGCAGAGCTTATTTGTCTCTGCCAGAATGTCGAGCCTACTCTCTCCACTCCCTCCATTCCATTTGCCAGGAGTGTCCAAACGCTCTGGGCACTCGGGTCCAACTCCAGAATTGCTTCCTCCGTTATGAAAATTATGATTTCATTTACAAATTGGACACCAACTTGTGGTACCATCTCATTAGCAACAATAACGTTATCGATCCTAGATTCAGAGTCGCTGTCCGGAATCTGATCGTCAATCTGTCTGCGAGAGCGACATCCAACAATTATAACTTTGCTGTGGGAACGAAAACTGTGAATTTCTCGCCAAGAAATTCGTCGACGATTTATGTCATGGAGATGTGTTGGAGAGACATATCTGCTAATGACTGTGCAGCGTGTCTATCAAGAGGGCTGGAAGACATCTTTAGTTGCTGCTCCGAGAGGGCGGGAGTTCAGTTCAAGTATTTTTCGGAAGCTACAGTTTGCGGTATGAGGTTTATGCTTTTGACAAATACTCTTAAATTTTCTCTTACATTTCGATCATTATGTGTCTCTTCTGATGGCTTCCTTTTCGAAGCAGTGAGCCATGCATGCGGAGGTGCGTTCTGCTATATTTCGTGAAACAATAGCAACTCAATGAGATCTGTTGCCTCATTGCTTGGGAACCCATATTTGATTAGTTTATCACATAAGGTTGTTATGTGTTTACTTGGGGATTCATTTCCCCATTTCGAGTATCCTGCTTGCAATGTTTCAATGCATTTTTCTTTTCCGACTTCCATATTTTTATATGCTTTTGCACATCTCTTTTTTTTTTTAAGCACTTCTTCCCCTATTTTGATTTCTAGTGGTGTGTAATTCAAGACCATTTGTTTTCAGGCTTGTGATTCCATCCAAAAGGTTTTCAAGTTTTAGTTTTCCATCTTTGACATTTCTTGTGTCATATATCTCACAAATTTTCATTTTTTCACCTTCATAATCAACATGTAAAGAGTATTATTCTCCTTTCTCTCGTTTCATATTTACTTTGTGCTCTTGCCACCTTACACTCCTTTTATAATGGGTTCAGTGATAATTTTTTTGACATTACGCTTCTTTTCCTCGATCTCTTAAATTTGTAGTGTTCCAATGTTGTTTGGATAATCTCCATTATATTTATTGTTTAATTGGTTTTATTCATGAAACTTCACTAAGAGGTGATTTTTTCAATTTTTTCTTTAAAGATTTATGATTTTTTTGTGGTAACTACAAATTTTTTTTTACGAGTTTATCTGTTATGGGTTGTCTCCTCGACCTCCTTTTTGTGCACTTAAGCTCTAAGAATAGTAATTCATGGTCTAATGGCATCTCATCATGGAAATTGTGGATCAATATGTAATTTATTATCTTGATTATTGAAATCATTATGCAATCCACTACACTTTGTGTGTGTTGTGTGTGAATTGTGGCTTCACCCAACTCTTTCCATTGTTGAAGCCATTGCATATACTATTGTTGTGCAATGCATAGTTGTAGAATCACATTACATAAGTGTGTACTTCCTTCTTGAAGCATATGAGATGTGGTTAATATGTGGACGTGGATAAATGTTGTCCATATGAGCTTTAAGAAATGTATCATTTAAGTCAGTAAATATGGTTGTCACTAGCATGGGTGGTATGACATCCACATGGATGCACAATAATATTAAGAAAATTGTACAAATATGTTCCATGCATATCATTTGTGTTATGTTGTGTATCAAAAACAAGATGTATCTTCATTCTTGTATACAACATCCAAACATATGGTAGAAATCACATAGCTTCAAACCCCTAATAAATGATACTTAGCCTTCACTATAATGTATATGTTTGAATTAAAATGGAAAAATAGTTATTAAATTTGTTAAAAAAAATAAATCTATCTTAATTTTCAGTCTTATAAATAACATAAATTTATAAAAACACATAAATCTATCTTAATTTAATCTCTTATAAGTAACAAGAGATTTACATTTGCTTATTATTCTCCTTAAGTAAAAATGAATCTATATTAGTTCATTTCAAACATTATATTTTTTCAAAAACATTAATCTTAAATTCATCAAAATGAAATAATTTGTTAAAATCTTAAGTTTTAATTATAAAAAATTATATTTAAATATTTTTTAGAGATATACTAATTAATTTCTAGCATTGTTATTTTTTCAAAAAAAAAAATATTAAATTCATCATAATGAAATAATTGGTTAAAATTTTAAGTTTTCATTTTAAAAATTTATATTTAAATTTTTTAAATTTAAGAGATAAATTTACTAATATTGTAGCTCACTTAAAATAATTTAAATTAAATATCTATTACCATATCTGTCATTAACAATAATCAATAAACCAATTCTTTAATTATTTTAATTAAAATGTTATAGAAAACCACATTAATACTTTATTACTACAAAAATGAGCCATAACTCCCCCGATAGTATTGCCATACAACGTGAAATATTCTCTACATAGCAATAGTAGGAGAGACATACATCTATACTCGCATCTTTTACTGCTGCTAATAGTGTAAATATTGGTAGACAACCTGGCAACTTTTCCACTCTCTCACACACTCTTGGTCACTTAGAAAATTCATGGAGCACTCTAGCATTGGATCAGGGAAATAAAATGGAGGACAATGAAGGAAAACAGATCAAGGGATTCATAGGCCTTTGCGAATGAACCTTGAGACCACCTCTGCCCCAGATTTTGAAATCCATTCAACAATTCCAAAGCTCAAAACCAAGATCAAAATCCCAACACAACATGGCATCCGAAAAAAGGCAAGGCAAGGTTGAAAACCACTGTCAAAACTCGAAAAAACTATGCCACCGATAGTAAGAGAACCAAATACCATCATTCATAAGTTATACATGTTCAAAACAGATAGGAAATCACACATGCAATATGTTACATGTAAATATTCATGTTGAAGCTGCTAGATCCTTCTCTTCCTTGCTTGATCTTTTCTTTCATTGTCCTTCATTTTCTTTCTTTCCTCCTCCTTGGCACAATGCTGAATTGCTCCAAGAAAAATTTAAGTGTCCAAGAGTGTGAGAGAGAGAAAGACAATAGAGATAAAAATCTTTCTAGCTCATCCTCACAGGCCTTTGTGTCAATGAGGCCTCTATTTTCTTCATTTTCCATTATTTTCCTTATTTTTCCTCTTCACATGCAACTTGTGACCTTTCACCTTTCTTTTCTCCTATTTTCCAATATTTCAATAAATAAATTCTAATAAATGCCACTTTTCCTTTCCAAATCCTTTGCAATTGTCTTTGCCAATTTCCTTAGCCATAATAAACCAAATGAACACACACTAGGACGTTTTTTCCAACATTCAGATTAGAATAAGTGTCCCTTAACCATGGTCTTATTTTTTCCTTTATTATATTTTATTACGTGAAAATTTAGCCCAGGTCTATTACATTTCTCACAGTTTATGCATGAGTGGGCATTCATTAAGGTTGCCTTGGTTAGGCAATTTGGGTGATGGAATGACCCATGTCGGTGAGAGACTACATGACAGGGTGCGTGTGTGGGGAGTTGGAATTGTTTGGATATGCATGGTGGAGTAGGCATGCCCAACTGAACTTGAAAGCCTACATTTGAAGGAAGAACATGTGTGCATGGTTTACAACAAGCCAGGTGTCGAACGAGTGTCGGGCACCACACTTGGAATTATCATGAACAAGTGAATAGCCTAGAAGGATGGATCATGCAAGGAGCTTGGTCGACTAGGTGGAAGTGAAAATTGACGAAATCTAGTGATCATGTGATATGATGAATCATCCAGGTGAAGGTGTTGGTCGACGAGATGATGATCATGCGAGGTAGTAGGTTGTTAAGGTGGAAGGTTGGTCGGCGAGCCAACGATTGTGCTAGTATACAAAAAAAAAAAATTTGTAACACACATATACCAAAGTCGCATATGAATCTCATTTCAAAATAGGCTTCCAAAGCCACATGTGTCAAAGAGAAGATATCTATGTGCATATAAAAAAGTCATGTTCCATACATGCATAGCTTCTATATATGCACATAGATATGGATTCCATTCTTCAGTCCCTCCCCATGAGGTTTGAACTTGTGACATGCAGAAGACTAAAACCCAAGAAAAAAACTAATTTACACCTCATAAATATATTTGGGCATAGTGGCGGTGAAAGAACGGGTTTTAATACTTCCGCCTGCGGCGCCGGGAGCAGCGAAGAGTTTGGGCATCTTCAGTGCAGAGCTGATTTGTCTCTGCCAAACTGTCGTGCATGCTCTCTCCACTCCCTCCATTCCATTCGCCAGGAGTGTCCAAACGCTCTGGGCGCTCAGTTCCAGCTCCATAATTTCTTCCTCCATTACGAAAATTATGATATAATTTACAAATTGGACACCAACTTGTAATACCGTCTCATAAAAAATAATAACGTTGTCGATCCTAGATTCAGAGTCGCTGTCTAGAATCTGATGGTTGATCTGTCTACGAGAGTGATATCCAACGATTATAACTTTGCTGTGGGAACGCTAACTGTCAATTTCTCGCCAAGAAATTTGTCGACGATTTATGGGATGGATATGTGCTAGGGAGACATGTCTCCAAATGAGTGTGCAGCATGTCTATCCAGAGGGCTGGAAGACATCTTTAGTTGCTACCCCGAGAGGGCGGGAGTTCAAGTATTCTTCAAAAGTTGCAGTTTGCAGCATGAGTTTTATGCTTTTGACAAATACTCTTAATTTTCTCTTACATTTCGATCATTATGTGTCTCTTATGATGGCTTCCTTTTCGAAGCAGTGAGCCATGCATGCGAAGGAGTGTTCTGCTATATTTCGTGAAACAATAGCAACTACGAGTCATCAACAATAGTTATGGTGATTTGTTAATTTTTTCGCCTTTTTGGCTAACAATGAATCTGTAACTTGTGTGGTCTCACGTAATTGCATAATATGATATCGATTTCGTCTGCGTGCATCATATCGGCTCTATTTGGGCTATGATGTTGATGCAAGAGCATGGACCTATATTTTGAAAATTTTATTTCCGGAAGGGAAAATGAAAAAATGGGCCAAAAGGCAAGGGATGCATTAAAAAAGGGAAGGGATGCGCTAAAAAGCTAAGAAATTTTAGGGATTATGTTGAGAGTTTTGTAAAAAATATTATGTTGAGAGTTTTGTGGAGAAGATTAGGTTGAGAGTTTTGTGGAGACGATCATGGATCTTGAAATGATTCACAATATTGTAATTTCCTCTATAAATTTTTTCCTTTGGGTATTGAAAAGAGGTTGCCATAGAATGAAGGTTGGTTAGCCACGACCCCAATAGATACTATGTAATAGTTTAGTGGTTAAATTAATAAAATTTGATTTATACATTATGTAATTCTATGTGTGTGCATGGTGATTTAATGCATTGATGGCTTGATGCATAGATTAATTGACTTTGCTTGATGAATTAATGTTACATGTAGACCATAGGGTTCTTCACTTTGCATGATGAATTAATGTTACATGTAGATAATAGAGTTCTTCAGTTTGCAGTGGAAGCGAGGATGAGTTGAGTTTTTGGCCTCATAATCCATATGTCCTAGGATTGAGATGATGAAAATATTTAAAACAAAGAGACCCTAGAATTCATTTGCATCAAGTGGTATTAGAGCACAGAAGATTCCTGCATGTAGTGTGGAGGAGGAGAAGCAGCAAAAGAAGTTCAAGTTGATTAAAGATCTGGTAAGAGATTTGTTTTCGTTGTGCAGGTGACAACAGAGGAAGGTGAGAATATTTGCAACAACCTAGAGAAAGTAGTTCTCAAATGGTTCTAGAGGAAAGAACTCAGAAGATGCCAAAAGTAGAAACTCAAGAGAAAGTTTGGTGAGGTATCATGTAGTAAGGTGGAGACTTGTTATTATAGAGGCATGTTGCAAATCACTAGTTGAAGCTATTACGAGAAGAACATAAAGCATATGACTTGGAGGTCATAATTTTTTGTATCATGGGACTTAGATGCAAGAGAATCGACCCATCCTCTGAAAAATCAACAAGAAAGACTTTTGGAAGGTGAAAATGAAAAAAATGGGCCAAAAGGCAATGGACTTGTTAAAAATCTTGAAAAAATAGATTTGTGATGGATCTTAGGGATTATGTTGAGAGTTTTGTGGAGAGGATCATGTGAGATCTTTATGGAGAAGATCATGGATCTTGAAATGATCCACAAGATTATAATTTCCTCTATAATTTGTAGCCTTTGGGAATTGAAAATGGGCTACAATTAGAATGAAGATTTGGCAAGCCAAGGCCCCAATAGATGTATGTAATAGTTTATTGGTTAAAGTAATGAAATTCGATGTATACTTTATGTAACTTTATATGTGTGCATGGTGATTTAATGCATTAATGG
The DNA here is from genome assembly GCA_034641835.2 of Pinus albicaulis. Lineage (NCBI taxonomy): Eukaryota > Viridiplantae > Streptophyta > Pinopsida > Pinales > Pinaceae > Pinus > Pinus albicaulis. The sequence goes on from CM076572.1 coordinate 781,598,067, forward strand.
CTTGATGAATAGATCAGTTGACTTTGCTTGATGAATTAATGTTACATGTAGCCACAAGGTTCTTCATCTTGCAGTGGAAGCAAGGATGAATTGATTTTCCGGGCTCATAATCCACAGGTTCTAAGATGGAGACCATAAAAATATTGAAACCCAAGAGACCCTAGAATTCATTTGCATCATATATGAGATAGTGCATCATGTTTGTTTTCTCTTAATGTAACATAAATACAGGTTAATTAAGATCGAATTAATAATATTTTACATAATCAATTTATGTGCTTCATAAAAAAATATCCCAAAACCCCAAAAGTTAATTATGTTGTAGTTTTATGTTCAAATAGTATTTTAACATTTGCAAAAAAAAAATAGTAAATAATGTGTAAATAATAGTAAAAAAGTAAATCACTCTTTAAAACATGAAATTCAATGATCATATTTGAGGGAAAAAATGAAAAAGAAAAAAATAGAAACATAATAATAACCACTGCTATGCAGTAGTTACACTTAGCTTAAATATAGCTTAATTAAATTAAAAAAACAATAAATACATAAAAAATTCATCACAAAATAAAACAATTAATAAAATATTTTATTGTTTAATGCCATTACCAAAAATGAATAACTATTAATAAATATTATTGTTTACATTAAAATATAGGATTAGTCTATAATGCGATTTTTTGGAAAGCTGAAAAATGATTTTTTCTCCTTTTTTCGGTTGATGTGACATTCCCCGCGGTTCCCTCGCCCCATGCCAAATATCCCTCTCCCGTTGCAGTTCGTTCACCGCCACTATGCCCTCCTCGTTGTCTGGTACCCGTAGCATGTCATTCATCATGTATGGATACATCGACCATCATCCATGAAATTTGAATTTTAAAATTGTCGCATTTTACTAGAAATCTGTTTTGAATTTGAATGGAACAACAGGTAGAGGCTCTCGTCTTACCAACATTTGGCTTCCATAAATAAGTAGATACTATGTCATGCCAAAATTTGGATTCCAAAACAACAGGGTTCAATCTCATCCGATATCAATGCACCCTTCGCTATGGTGCTGGATCATGCACACCACACCCTGGTCATAGCAGCATTAGTTCCAGACTACACAACAATGCTTCTCATTACAAAGCCCTAATCTCCGGTCTTCAATATGCTCTCTGCTTCGACATCCCCCACATCATCGCACTTGGACATTGTATGATCAGGAGTTCATGAATTTTGCTCAAAATTGAAAGTGCTCAAAATTTTATTGAAGTAAGTGACCGGGTAGATCTCGTAGTTCTGATTCCGACGCCGTGAATGGTTCGAAAAACTGATGTCGTATGAGGGAGATATCACATTCTGATCAAATTTCCCAAACAACTAAAATTTCGATAGGTTTGACTGGGATGCCTAGTCAGCATGCAGGTGTACAGTCCACAAAAAGGGGAATATTTCTGAGAATATTCCAATTTCCCAAGCCTATGAGATTTCGCCAAATGGCACATTTTGGTTCGTTTGATGAGGTTGTACGAATGTTTGAAGGCCAATGGTTGGGTGACACATGGCCAACCCTGAGGCTACCACATGTCCCCTGTTTGGTTATATAAATTTTGGTTGAGGTCTAGCGGGTTCGACCCTATGACCTCCAAGCGTGGGTATAAGGATCTTTGCCATCTAGGCTACCATGTATTGCTTACCCTCTAAGGGCACCACACCATTATATGTTTTACAATGATTTAATTTTGGGGGGGGGGGGGGGGACTACAGGCGGTCCACAAGTTGTGTTCACATGACTTCGCAATCACCGTTACCACAAATTATAATGCAAACAACAAATTCTAACTGTTTCAGTTTGAAGACTTATCACATTGCAACGTTTTGTTCCATCGGTTACGCCAACGGTTCCAGTTCATACTTGCAACATTTAACTCCCAAAATGGTATCACATGCGGTGGTTTCTTGACCTTTATCCATGTGGTTAGTCTGCCATTGATTATGGTTAACACAACCATTAACGCGGGTTTTAACACATTTGTAACCCCAGTTCTCGTGGAATTCCGCTCGATGGTTATGAGAACCGTAGGAGTTCGAAGGTTGGCATGTGGCCACCCCCTCCCCTTAGCATTAACTCTCACAGTTTAAACTGGCAGTAGTATAGGTGCACCACCAAAATTTGCGGACATGTGCCACTTTTAACTGTAGATAAGTGTAGTTCTCCACATTTAGTGGAGGATTTTTAGGTGTCATTGGGAAAAAGACTAGGAGGGTCAATTTTCGACCAATTTGGGTGAAACACGAATCTACCTAGACTAATTTGAGCTTTATGGAGCCATTGGTGCAGAGAAAATAGCCATTGGAGGCTTGTAAACACATGAATTTGAAAAAAAATTGAGAATAATTAAAGATGGGCATGCCATTGGGAGCTGGACCAGCAGATGTAGCCCAAGAGGGGTGAACTGCTTCATCATATCTGCTGTGTAAATATTATGTGTGGTTTTATTTATCTCTTATACACTACTATTCAGTGTTATTTAGGATTATTTTCATGCTTAAAATTCACAATTTTAATGGTTAAATTCCTCAATCCTTAAGCAAACAAACGGAGACAAATATGTACATACTTTGTAACTAAAAAGAATCTTAGCACAACAAACTAACATAGTCCTTTGAGATCAGGTTGGTATGAGAGATAGAGTTTATTCTTTGGTGTTATTGTGTGAAAATATTTGTTTAACTATTTGCAAGTGTTCACATGCTTACTAGGCTCAAGCTTAAGAGAGGAGAAGGCAAATTGGTGGAAGAAAGAGGATCTCAAAGTGAGCCGCAGCAAAGGAGGGCAATATTGCCACATTCTCCACCACCTAGTTCACCTCCTAAAGAAGCAGAAGCATCATTAAGCATGCCTCCAGAGGAAGGATAAATCCATGAGGGAGTGGATCCCAAATAAGGAGACAGAGTGTTCAGGAAAACATTCCTTGACATGACTGAGATGGTGAGAATCCCTTATCAAGAAAGGAATGAGAGACTAGAAGGAGAAGGATCCAAACTTCACAAGGAAGGACAAGGATCATCAGGTGGTCAAAATGATGAAGATAAATCAAATAAGGGCAATGGAGGAAATGGAGGCAGTGGAAAGTCACCATCCTCACCCTCATCATCATCATCCTCTACTTCATCTTCAGTACATTGGCCACACAATTCAAAGAACAATGGTAAAAGTCCTTTTCTAAAACTTGACGTTAAGTTTGAATTGCCGATGTTTAATGGTGAAGTCAATGCAAAAAAGTTTGATAATTGGATTAGGCAATTGGAGGTCTATTTGAGAATCCAGAACCTTCAATATGATGATACCAAAATCCAATTAGCTTCATTGAGAATGGAAGGTGCAACACTTGTTTTGTGGGAAGCCAAGATAAAGGAGGACATCAAGAAGCATGGTAAGATTATTCTATCATGGACTGATTTCATTATAGTAATAAAACAACAATTTTATTCATTAGCTCATATGCAGAAAGCCATAATGAACTGGAAAAACTTTAGACAATTGAAAGGACAGAATGTACAAGTTTACATCCAATAATTTAGGAGAAGAGCTTTCTTATTAGGGGTAGATTTGCAGAGCCAAGATACTTTTCTCAAGTGCATATGAGGCTTACATAGCTACCTAAGACATACTATCCTCATGTTTAACCCCACAAGTCTAGATGAGGCATGTGTTAAGGCCACACATCTGGAAGCTAGAGGGAATCACATTTCTGATGAGGGTAGAAACAAACCTTTTAAGGGGAAAAACAAAGAGAAGACCTCAAAAGGTAAAGGAAAAAAGAATTCATATGTCAAGAAAGAGGGAGAAAAAGTGGTCTGTAAACATTGTTCAAGGGAAGGCCATGATGAAAATCATTGTTGGAAATTACATCCTGAAAAGAGGCCCAAACATCAGAACAACAAAGGGAAGCATAAAACTGTAGCTACAACTCAACATGATTTAAGAGAGGATTTAGGTGATGAATCTAAAATTACAACCATGGGATTGAAGAACATTAAGGGGAAATAAATTGAAACTAAACCTAGTACTCATACTTCAAACAGTCACATACAAGCTCCAATTGAAGAAGAGAGAATTGAACTATTTCATGTGAGGGTCATATCCAAACATACCAAGATTGACACATTGTTTGACAATGGGTCACAAGAAAAATTAATCTCTAAAGACTTGGTCAATAAAATTAATCTTGAGACCATTACACATCCAAAACCATATCCACTTGGTTGGATTTGTAAGGATGCAAATTTACAGGTTTCAAAGAAGTGTATATTGCGGTTTGCAATGACTACATATTTTGTTGACACGGTTGAATTATATGTGGTTCCACTTGACATAACAGGTATTGTGTTGGGTAGTCCTTACTTGTATGATAGGAAAGCGATCTTCCATCACCATGAGAACAAATACCATTTATTCAAATATGGCAAGGAGTGCATTGTTAGAGCACATAACAAGAAGACCAATATTGCTATGGTAAATGCTCGACAAGTAAAGAGGTTGGTGAATTCAAGTAAGATTTTTTTTCTTCTAATGATTAAGCCTAAAGTTGATGTTAATCATGAATCATTTGAGGATTGTGATCCTAAGTTGAAATTATATTTATATGATGTAGTTGATGCACATCATGAGATGTTTCAGGAGCCAACACGATTGCCTCCAAAAAGGGAGATTCAACATGAGATTTAGTTGCAGCAAGAATGTCCTCTTCCAAAAACCGGCATGCATCGCATGTCGATAATGGAGAATGCTGAAATAAAGAGGAAAATCAAGGACATGTTGGACAAGGGACTCATAAGGCCAAGCACTTTGCCATGCGGTTCACCCATAGTCTTGATTCCGAAGAAAGATGGGACTTGGTGCATGTGTGTAGACTTCAAAGCTTTGAACAAGATAACGGTAAAGAATCAATACCCACTCCAAAGGATAGATAATTTGCTTGATCAGATGAAAGAAGCAAATTTTTTTACTAAGTTATATTTACGAAGTGGATATCATCAAGTAAGAATTGCAGAAAGTGATATATGGAAGACTGCATTCAAAACCAAACAAGGACTCTTTGAGTGGTTGGTTATGCCATTTGGTTTGTTTAATGCACTAGAAAATTTCATGCGTGTTATGGATAATGTTTTGCGTCCATTTATTGATGACTTTGTGATTGTGTATTTAGATGATATACTAATTTTCAGCAAAACAAGATAAGAACATGTCTTGCATGTGAATAGGGTGCTTGATGTTTTGAAGAAAGAGAAATTATTTCTTAAGATGTCTAAGTGTGAGTTTGGAAAGACTTATTTGGTTTATTTGGGACACATTGTAGGAGGAAGCGAGTTGAGAATTGATCCTTCTAAAGTGGAATCCATTGTGAATTGGCCCACTCCCAAAACAGTAACTGAGGTAAGAAGTTTCTTAGGTGCAACCCAATATTGGAGAAAGTTTATTGCTAACTTTTTTGCCATAGCAGATCCTATGCATGTAGTGAAAAGTGTGAAGAAAGGCTTCCAATGGGGAGGCAAACAGAAGCAAGCTTTCGAAGCTTTAAAAGACAAGATCAGTTCAGCTCTAGTCCTTACATTACTGAATTTGAGACAACCATTCGAGATACAAACTGATGCTAGTGATTATGCCATGGGCCTAGTACTTTTGCAGCATGGTAAGCCTATCGCTTTTCATTCTGAAACATTCAATGGTGATGTAACTAATTATCTTACATATGATAAAGAGCTGTATGCGTTGGTGCAAAGCGTTAATAATTGGAAACAATAATTGATGGGTAAAGAGGCGATTATACATACCGATCACCAACCTTTACAGTACTTGCAGTCGCAAGCAAAATTGCAGCAATCATGAAATTTCAGGTGGATGGGATTCCTTCAAGAGTTTCACTTGGTTATAAGGTACAAGAAAGGTATTTTTAGTAAAGTTGCTGGTATTATTTCAAGGGTAATCATAAGTGCTTCTACTTTACTTAAAAACGATTCTATTATACATGAGTTACATAGAACAATATGCACATGATGTTGATTTTCAAGATGTGTATGCTAGTTTGAGTGAAGGGAATCAAGTTGAGGAAAATGATTATCACATGCATAAAAATTTGATTTTTCATTTGGGAAAGCTGTGTATACCATAAGGAGAGAGGCTAAGTGTTATGAGAGAGCCTCATTCATCTCTTATTGCTGGACACTTTGGGGTAATAAAAATAGTGGCACATCTATAAAGGTATTTATATTGGCCTTGCATGATAGATAGTGTGTCATGTTTTATAAGAGATTGTTCTATGTGTGCAACAAACAAGCCTAGCAATAGGAAGCTTGGGTTGTAAATGCCACTATTGGTTCCATCAAGGCCATGGGAGAGTGTCTCCATTGACTTTGTTGGAGATCTACCTATGTCAAGAAAAAAACATGATTATCTTTATGTAGTTGTGGATAGATTTAGTAAAATGTGTATACTTATGCCATGTAAGAAAACAATAACTGCTGAACAAACTGTTGAACTTTATTTTCAACATGTATGGGTTCATTATGGATTGCCAACTTCTATTGTTAGTGACAGGCATTCCAGGTTCATTGGGAATTTTTGGTCCAATCTTTGGAAGATTATGGACACAAAGTTGAAAAAGAGTACTGCTTTTCATTCGCAAATTGATGGCCAAACCAAGGTGGTGAACGAAACTGTTCTGCTTCTATTGAGAGGATATTACAGCAAACATCCCAAGCCGTGGGATGAAAAACTGCATTACATTCAACACGCTTACAATCAGGCAAAGCACACTTCTACAAATACATCACCTTTTGAAGCATGCTTTAGGTATTTTCCAAAATTTCCATTAGAATTCATCTTTGAGAAGGATGTTGCAATTGATGGGTATAGTGATATTGACAAGGCTCGAAATTTCATTGAGAAAATTCAGATTATTCATCAACAAGTTCAAGAAAAACTTGAGAAGAGTCAAAGAAAATACAAGGAGAGGCATGTCAAACATAGAGTTGATCACAAGTTTCAAGAAGGAGATGAGGTATGGTTGCACATAAGCAAAGAAAGGATGCAAGGTCCGTTCAAGATCATAAAGAAATTTGGTAAAAATGCATTTCAACTTTAATTGCCTTCATTTATGCAAATGTATTCAGTGGTTAATGTTGAAAACTTACGTTTGTATGAGCCACCTTTGATCGATGATCAAGGAAGTGATGTTTAGTTGCCTTCTATTGAGGATTTCTCTCCAGAATTTCTGGATGAGCTCAAAGAGGATACCATTCTTGACAGGGGGACAAGAGCATCTAAGAGGGGAAGTGTTGACTACCTTCGATTTGCGCTCAAAGGCAGTAAGCCAAGAAAGGCAAAGTGGATGGAAGTTGGAAAGGCGAGGGAGTTGTACCCTCACCTACTAAACATGTAATCAAGTCTTTTGGGGTCCAAAAGCTTCCCAATGGGGAGGTGTGATGAGGAGTTGATGAATTTTTCTCAAAATTTAAAGTGCTCGAAAATGTACCAAACCTGACCGATCAGGTAGATCTCTTCGTTCTGATTCCGGTGCCGTGAACGGTTCAAAAAACAGATGTCGTATGAGGGAGATATCACGTTCTGATCGGTTTCCCAAATAGCTAAAATTTCGACAGTTTGACTAGGATGCTTAGTCAGCATGTAGGTGTACAGTCAACAAAAAGGGGAATATTCCTGAGAATATTATGTTTTCCCAAGCCTATGATATTTCTCCAAGTGGCACATTCTGGTTCATTTGATGAGGTTGTACGAATGTTTGAGGGCCAATGGTTGGGTGACACGTGGGAAACCCTGAGTCTGCCACGTGTCCCCTGTTTGGTTATATAAAATTTTGGTTTAAGTCCGGGGGGTTCAACCCTGTGACCTCCAAGCACGCGCAGAAGGCTCTTTTCCATCTGAGCTACCATGTATTGCTTACCCTCTAAGGGCGCCACATCGTTATATGTTTTACAATGATTTCATTTTGGGGTGGACCACAAGTTGTGTTCATATGACTTCGCAATCATCGTTACCACAAATGCTAATGAAAAAAAAAAAACTATAACTATTGCAATTTGAAGACTTATCACATTGCAACGTTTTGTTCCAACGGTTACGTCGATGGTTCCGGTTTAGACCTGTAGCATTTAACTCCTGAAACGGTATCACATGCAGTGGTTTCTTGATTTTATTCCACGCAGATAGTCTGCCATTGATTATGGTTAACACAACCATTAACACTGGTTTTAACACAGTTGTAACCCCAATTATTACGGAGTTCCGCTTGGCGGTTATGACAACCGCAAGAGTTCAGGGGTTGGCATGTGGCCACCCCCTCCCCTTAGCATTAGCTCTCAAAGTTTAAATTGGCGGTAGTATAGGCGCGCCACCAAAATTTTCCAAAACGTGCCACTTTTAACTGCATATAAGTGCAATTCTCCACATTTAGTGGAGGATATTTAGGTGTCATTGGGAAAAAGGCTAGGAGGGTGAATTTTCGACCAGTGAAATAAGAGTCTACCTAGAATAATTTGAGCATTCTGGAGCCATTGGTGTAGAGGAAAAAACCATTGGAGGCTTGTAAATACATGTATTTGAAAAATTTTGAGAATAATGAAAGATGGACATGCCATTGGGAGCTGGACCAACAAATGTAGCCCAGGAGGGGCGAACTGCTTCATCATGCCTGCTGTGTAAATCTTATATGTGGTTTTATTTCTCTATTATACACTGCTATTTAGTGTTATTTAGGCTTATTTTCATGCTTAAAATTCACAATTTCATCTATGTTTCATGGTTAAATTCCTCAATCCTTAAGCAAACAAATGGAGACAAATATGTACATGTTTTGTAATTGAAAAGACACTTAGCACGTCAAACTAATACAATTTTTTTAGATCATTGTAAAGTCCTTATCCCGTAGGTAATAATTCCTCTCCTCTCTTTATAGCTTTATAGTTAATATATTATGATTTCATTGTAAGGGGAACTTGTTTTCTTTGATGGTGTTCATTGTATCTTGTGCAGGTGAAACGTAATTAGAGAGTGGATAGCCCCTGGTTGAAGAGATATCGCAACAGAGGTTGGAAATTGGCTTCACAATTCAAGAGCTTTAGAATGGATCATATATATTCTCAACATATAATGAAGCATATATTTCAAAAATTTAAATGAAATGGGGAGGATGAGTGCCTTAGATTTCAAAGAATAGCTGAGATGGCACTGGTTGTGGATGCAAGCGTCAAACCATTACTGTGGGTGTTGTCATCACCCGACTGGATAGTCGTCAAGGAAGGGGCAGCATAAGTGGAGTGGAAAGTTGAGTTTCTGTCGAAAGGCTTCGATCAGTGAGCGGTGGGGTGGTGCTTCATACATACGACGGGGCAGGCACTGTAGGTGGTGATATTGGCACACGAAATGATGACGACTTTTATCACACACTGAAGATGGAATTCAACACTAGAGATGAGAGAAAGCAATCTATCTAGCACAAAAGAGATTTATGAATGAATATTTAAATCTTTACAAAACTACAACCACTTAATAAGGGTGGTGCCACCCATCAGTTCGAAAATTTTCACACCCAAGCTCTCCTGGAATAGAATCATTGATGGATATATAAAACCTACTGAGTGAGATCAAAATTTTCCCATTCAAAGGCATTCATATGATGTGATCAATATTTTTGGAATCGTTTGGCCTTTCCTTTGGCATGAGGTTAAATTTTTAAGATCACAGGTTTATTAATGTTCACACACACATTTCGTTTTATCATCTTAAAAAAATAGTTAATTGAGTAGGTTTGAAGTACAATCAACTGAAATATGGAGAGAAATAAGTTGAGTGACGAATAATAATTTATCGTATTGGTAAGTGGCTTGCTCCAATGCGTGTCCATGTTAAAAAAAAAATGGGCATGTATCTTCTATGTTCTATGTCTCGAAATTGTGATCCCTTTCTGATAATATTTGATCAGAAATAAAGTTTTGGGAGATTAAGTTTTTCAAGGTCAATTAGAATAGGTTTGAATCGTATTATGCATTGAAATCTAAGCAAATATTCAGTTACCTTGCTCATGAGTATTGATAAAGAGAACCTCAACCAACAAAAAAAATGGGGAATTAATGCTCTTGTTGGAAGAAAGGGAAACCTGAAGATGAATGACATAATAAAATTGGCATTGAATATATTTAGGCCACAACCATGTTTTTGATAAATGCCTTTTTGTTATTTCCTTTGATCATACCTATGTATTGAGGTGTTGTTTCAAAATACAATGGCTAAGAAATTAGAAATTAGAAATCAAAGTGAAATCTCGTATCATATTCCCTGATATGTTTGTGCCAAACTTTGGAAAAATGATTGAGCCTAAGTATAGTATAGTAAACGAGTATAGATATATTTTGGAAATAAAAGTTAAACCAAATATTGATTTATCACAATGTTTTCCAATTTCAATATTAAAATGTTATATTGTCATATATTATTTCATTTTTTTATATAGATATTACAATTCCTTTATTTCAAGGTTTTTCCATTTCATATTTTTTTCATAATTCCATAATTCCTTTATTTGAAAATTATAGATTTGTAGTTTATTCCTAAAAAATATATGATTTCATCCTCCTTTAACACCACACATATATTATGATTAATGTAAATCTATGTAAACCAAGTTTGTAGTTTATTTGTTAGACTTTTTGCAAATAATTTTATAATTCATGTAAACAAAGTTTGTAGTTTGTTAGAATTTTTGGGAATAAATTCTTATTTATTCCTATATTAACTATTTAGTTTTGCTAGGAAGATGGTTAGACTATTTGTTTTTACAATCTAAGTCACTATATATATATATATATATAATTTTTTTTTTAATTTGCACTTTGTATTTGTAATTATCAAATTTAAGATAACCAATATTAATATTAATGTAAAACAATATTTCCAAATAAAAAGTTAATTATCATCAAATTCAAAACAAACAATATAAATAAGGTTAGAAATCAATTGTTTGCAATAGAGTTCTATATTACTCAATAAAAGTCTTTGCTGCATTGTAAATTGTTATAGTATGCACATCTAATGGACACTAATCATTATATTGCACTACCTAACTCCAATCAAGAGATATCGATGATCCTTATCCCATTTATTTAGATTTAAGACGATGATCCTTATCACATTTAATTAGATTTAAGACTTTTAAGATGACGTTTATTGTGAATTTTTTTTCTAAATAATTTTCATATAGAGGTTTACGTGCAATTTGTGTAGTCCATCACCAAGATCAAAAATAATAAAAATATTTTTTTTGAAAAAATGTAAAAGAAGTAAACAAATACCTCTCAATAACAAAAATGATATTAATATTAATGAATTTTATATTTATGAGGTGTAAATTAATTTTTTTTCTTGGGTTTTAGTCTTTTGCATATCATAGGTTCAAACCTCATGGGGAGGGACTAAAAAATGGAAGCTATATCTATGTGCATATATAGAAGATATGCATATATGGAACATGAATTTTGTATATTCACATATATATCTTCGCTTTGGCATATGTGGCTTTGGAAGCCGATTGTGAAATGAGATTGATATGCGACTTAGGAATATGTGTTACAACTTCTTTTTTTGTGTATACTAGCACGATCGCTAGCTCGTCGAACAACCTTCCACCTTAAAAACCTACTATCTCGCATGATCATCATCTTTTCGACCAACACTTTCACCTGGATGACTTATCCTTTCACATGATCACTACATTTCATCAAATTGCACTTCCACCTAGTCGACCAAACTCCTTGCATGACCCATCCTTCTAGGCTATGAACTTGTTCAGGATAATGCCAAGTGTGGTGCTCGACACTCGTTCGACACCCGGCATGTTGTAAACCATGCACACATGTTCTTCCTTCAAATGTAGGCTTTCTAGTTCAGTTGGGCATGCCTACACCACCACGCATATCCAAACAATTTCAACTCCACACACATGCACCCTGTCCTGTAGTCTCTCACCGACATGGGTCATTCCATAACCCGACTTGCCTAACCAAGGCAACCTTAATGCATGCCCACTCATGCATAAACCGTGAGAAATGTAATAGACCTGGGCTAAAAGTTCACGTAATAAAAGTTAATAAAGGAAAAAATAATACCATGGTTAAGGGACACTTATTCCAAACTGAATGTTGGTAAAAACATCCTAGTGAGTGTTCAGTTGCTTTATTATGGCTAAGGAAATTGGAAAAGACAATTGCAAAGGATTTGGAAAGGAAAATTGGCATTCACTGGAATTTATTTATGAAAATATTGGAAAATAGGAGAAAATGAAGGTGAAAGGTCACAAGTTGCACGCGAGGAGGAAAAATAAGGAAAATAATGGAAAATGAAGAAAATAGAGGCCTCATTGACACAAAGGCCCCTGAGGATCAACTATCAAGATTTTGATATCTATTCTCTTTCTCTCTCACACACTCTTGGGCACTTAAAGTTTTCTTGGAGCAATTCAGCATTGTGCCAAGGAGGAGGAAAGCAAGAAAAGGAAGGACAAGGAGAGAAAAGATCAAGCAAGGAAGAGCGGGATCTAGTAGCTTCAACATGAATACTTCCATGTAACATATTGCATGTGTTATTTCCTAGCTGTTTTGGACATGCATGAATTATGAATGCTAGTATTTGGTTCTCTTACTATCGATGGCATAGTTTTGTCAGGTTTTGACAATGGTTTTCAACCTTGCCTTGCCTTTTTCTGGATGCCATTTTGTGTTGGGATTTTGATCTCGGTTTTGAGCTTTGGAATTGTCGAATGGATTTCGGAATCTGGGGTGGAGGTGGTCTCAAGATTCATTCGCAAAGGCCTATGAATCCCTTGATTGGTTTTCCTTCATTGTCCTCCATTTTATTTCCTTGATCCAATGCTAGACTGCTCCATGAATGTTCTAAGTGACCAAGAGTGTGTGAGAGAATGGAAAATTTTCCAGGTTGTCGACCAATATTTACACTATTAGCAGCAGTAAAAGATGTGAGTATAGATGTATGTCTCTCCCATTATTGCTATGTCGAGAATATGCATGTTTCTCCCATTATTGCTATGTCGAGAATATGTCATGTTGTGTGGCAATGCTATCGAGCGATTTATGGCTCATTTTTATAGTAATAAAGTATTAATGTGGTTTTCTATAACATTTTAATTAAAATAATTAAAGAATTGGTTTATTGATTATTGTTAATATTGTTGGATAATTTGGATAGATATACGGTAATATATATTTCATTTAAATTATTTTAAGTGAGTTACAATATTAGTAAATTTATCTCTTAAATTAAAAAAATAAAAATAAAAATAAACATAATTTTTTTTAAAATGAAAACTTAAAATTTTAACCAATTATTTCATTAGGATGAATTTAATATTTTTTTTTTTGAAAAAATAACAATGCTGGAAATTAACTAATATATCTTTAAAAAATATTTAAATATAATTTTTTACAATTAAAACTTAAGATTTTAACAAATTATTTCATTTTGATGAATTTAATATTAATGTTTTTGAAAAAAATATAATGTTTGAAATGAACTAATATAGATTCATTTTTACTTAAGGAGAATAATAAGCAAATGTAAATCTATTGTTACTTATAAGAGTTTAAGTTAAGATAGATTTATGTGTTTTTACAAATTTATGTTATTTATAAGAGTGCAAATTAAGATAGATTTATTTATTTTTACAAATTTAATAAGTATTTTTCAATTTTAATTTAAACATATACAGTATAGTGAAGGCTAAGCATCATTTATTAGGGCTTTGAAGCTATGTGATTTCTACCGTATGTTTGGATGTTGTATACAAGAATGAAGATACATCTTGTTTTTGATACACAACATAACACAAATGAGATGCATGGAACATATTTGTACAGTTTTCTTAGCATTATTGTGCATCCATGTGGATGCGATACCACCCATGCTAGCTACAACCATATTTACTGACTTAAATGATACATTGCTTAAAGCTCATATGGACAACATTTATCCACATCCACATATTAACCACGTCTCATATGCTTCAAGAAGGAAGTACACACTTATGTAACGTGATTCTACAACTATGCAATGTACAACAATAGTAATGCAATGGCTTCAACAATGGAAGAGTTGGGTGAAGCCACAATTCACACACAACACACACACAATGATCAAAGTGTAGTGGATTGCATAATGATTTCAATAATCAAGATAACAAATTACATAGTGATCCACAATTTCCATGATGAGATGTCATTAGACCATGAATTACTATTCTTAGAGCTTAAGTGCACAAAAAGGAGGTCAAGGAGACAACCAATAATACATAAACTTGTACAAAAAAAAATTGTAGTTACCACAAAAAAAATCATAAATATTTAAAGAAAAATTGAAAGAATCACCTCTCAGTGAAGTTTCATGAATAAAACCAATTAAACAATAAATCTAATAGAAATTAGCCAAACAACATTGGAACACTACAAATTTAAGAGATCGAGGGCAGGAAGGGTATTGTCAAAAAAATTCTCAATGAACCCATTATAAAAGGAGTGTAAGGTAGCAAGAGCACAAAGTAAATATGAAACAAGAGCAAGGAGAATAATACTCTTTACATGTTGATTATTAAGATGAAAAAATGAAAATTTTGTGAGATATAAGACACAAGAAATGTCAAAGATGGAAAAGTAAAACTTGAAAACCTTTTGGATGGAATCACAAGACCGAAAACAAGTGGTCTTGAATAATGCTACATTAGCATAGCATTTATCTCATGTGAGAACTATGTATGAAATCCCATCAAAGAAAAAAATACCACTAGAAATCAAAATTGGGGAAGAAGTGCTAGAAAAAAGGATGTGCAAAAACATATAAAAAATATGGAAGTAGGAAAAGAAAAATGCATTGAAACATTGCAAGCAGGATACTCGAAGTGGGGAAATGACTCCCTAAGTAAACACATTACAACCTTATGTGGTAAACTAATCAAATATGGGTTCCCAAGCAATGAGGCAACATATCTCATAGAGTTGCTATTGTTTCACGAAATATAGCGGAACGCTCCTCCGCATGCATGGCTCACTGCTTTGAAAAGGAAGCCATTAGAAGAGACCCATAATGATCGAAATGTAAGAGAAAATTAAGAGTATTTGTCAAAAGCATAAACCTCATACCGCAAACTGCAGCTTCCGAAGAATACTTGAACTCTCACCCTCTCGGGGTAGAACTAAATATGTCTTCCATCCCTCTGGATAAACACGTTGCACAGTCATTGGGAGACATGTCTCTCCAACACATCTCCATCCCATAAATCGTCGACAAATTTCTTCGCGAGAAATTCATAGTTGTCGTTCCCAAAACAAAGTTATAACTGCTGGATGTCGCTCTCGCAGATAGATCGACCATCAGATTCCGGACAACGACTCTGAATCTAAGATCGGAAACATTATTTTTACTGATGAGACGGTACCACAAGTTGGTGTCCAATTTGTAAATGAAATCATAATTTTTGTAACGGAGGAAGAAATTCTGGAGCTGGACCCGAGCGCCCAGAGCGTTTGGACACTCCCGGCGAATGGAATGGAGGGAGTGGAGAGAGCAGGCATGACAACCCGGTAGAGACAAATCAACTCTGCATTGAAGACGCCCAAACACTTAGCTGCTCCCGGCGCCGTAGGTGGAAGTGTTAAAACCTGTGAACATTGCATTGCGAGTTAGTATGTAGAAGAGTTTTTCCAGGTTGCGCTCAAATGTAGAGCCATTCCAATACTTTTCCACGTTGCAAGCTGAGTAGACGATGAGCTCGTTCGAAGATTCTTCAGTGGCTGTGGATGCAATATCGCATTCGACTTTGCTATTTAAGAAAAAAAGTAATGTGAGGTTGAGAATTAAAAGTGCCTTACAATTGAAGGGCGCTTTTATTGAGCGGGGAACATGATGCATACTGGCAGTGGGGTGAACGCTTCTGTATTTGTTAATTCTCCTTGAGTTAATCGCAGTATTTGTGCATGTGATCCAGCACCATAGCGAAGGGTGCATTGATATCGGATGAGATTGAACCCTGTTATTTTGGAATCCAAATTTTGGCATGACATAGTATCTACTTATTTATGGAAGCCAAATGTTGGTAAGACGAGAGCCTCTACCTGTTGTTCCATTCAAATTCAAAACAGATTTCTAGTAAAATGCGACAATTTTAAAATTCAAATTTCATGGATGATGGTCGATGTATCCATACATGATGAATGACATGCTACGGGTACCAGACAACGAGGAGGGCATAGTGGCGGTGAACGAACTGCAACGGGAGAGGGATATTTGGCATGGGGCGAGGGACCCGCGGGGAATTGGGGTGAGAGAACCGCAAGGAATGTCACATCAACTAGAAAAAAAGAAAAATCGGTTTGCCATGTGTCGACAATGTCCATGTAATGTATCCTCTCCAAATCATTGTTTTGTTTTAGCATTACCCATTGGAAACAAATACTTTTCTGATCTATTGGCCCATAAATGCAGTGACTTTCCACTGCATTTATGGGCTTAATAGACTGAAAGTGTTGTTTCCTTACCCATCCTCATCTTATGGTCGTACCACCAATGATGGAAATCACTCGTCCCTGTTATTAATTCCAACACTATACTCCTCGAGCTTTGCTAATAATTTTCCAGTTTTAACTCTTCCCATGTTCACCGCTCTCGATCCGCCCCTCCGGCGACCCTTCTGTTCTCCGGCTCGATGGTGGACCCCGCCTCTGCAGCTTCCGATGGCAGCGAACGACGAATGGAAAACGGCGAACAACGCCTCCTCCACCACTGCTCCCCTAGCACCGCTCCTCCCCGCAACCTTCACCCCCACGACTCCGGCCACCTACCTCCATTAATGCCCCACAAATTTGAAACAAGAATTGGGCGGGAGAGAATTTTCATTTGAGGTTTCGCGCGTTTGATTTCCCCTCTTTAGTCTGATTTCTGCTGTGCGTCCCTGAGAAGCATTGCAATGGAAAAATGCTTCTGCTCGCGCCTGCGATCGGGTATGGTGGATGCCTCTACTTACATCCCCATTTCCAAATCTAGCGGAATTCCTATAGATATTACTGCCCATTGCAAAAGGCACGTCAAAGAGTAAGATCGATTCATTGCTTCTTCTTTTTTTCCTAACATTATATCAAATGATTAATGAACTGAACAACTCGCAAATTTGGGTGCAGGGAAAAAGTTTCACCCAAGCGCTGGGGATTACCCTAGAAAGGGATGGAGGAGTATGCAATATGTAGTAAATTTCCTCTACTGAACTAGCTGTATGTACATATTTTCTTGTGAATGAAAGGAGAATTGTTGTTCCGTTTGCTGCATAGTGAGTATTATGAATGAAATGTCGTGTTTAAGTTGATGTCATGGGTAATGTGGGGGTCTATTATCATATAAATTTCAAACTGTGTGCGGTTAAGAGTATTCGTTCGGTTCTGCTTTCCATCGCTTTCTGGGGAAGATTCCGGGTTGATCCACTGCAAAGTGTGAGTATCCTGCAAATATATATACAGTCCAGATGTGTTTATGCAGCAAATATATATACAGTCCAGATGTGCTTATGCAGCAACTATATATACAGTCTAAGCCTTTGCGGTTGTGTTGTAAATATATAGAGAGTCCAGATGTGTATATATACAGTCCAGCTGTGCTTATGCAGGAAATATATATACAGTCTAAGCCGTTGTGCTTGTGTTGTAAATAGAAAGTTCAGATGTGTACAAATTCCACTGCTATATAATGTGTTAGCGGTAAAATCTATGTATTTTTATATCTTTAACGGCATATTTTTAAATTTTGAATTAATAAGTCCTGTGTGAAGATGTTAATTTTTTATTTTTATAATGAATAATAAAAATCATATTAAATATAAAAGTAATGTGAATAATTATCAGTATTAACAAAAGTCCGTGAAGTCTTAATTAAAGAATGATAAGGCCGATTGTTATAGCACTCATCAGTTTCAATTTTCTTTTTCTAAAAATAAGTATAACAACAATAAAAATAAAGCTAAAAAAATAAAAAAATAAAAATAATACACAACTTAAAAAAAACAATCTTTTAACAAAAATAAACTCTAATATTCTTAAATTTTATTACAAAATTACCAAACTTAATATATACACTCGCTTAAAATCTTTAATTATTAGAACTTATAATACATTATAGAAATATTAATTAATTGTTTTTATTAAAATATTTTAATTAAAATAAAACATTACTTTAATAATTAATTTAAAATGAATATCAAACCTTTATCACAAAACTTTACTTTCAAATTAATATTTATTAAATCGAAATATCTTTTATCTATCAAATCAAATTACCTATCAAAAGACCTTCTAACTTTCGCCTTTATATAAATTAGTCATTACGACATCAAATCAAAAACATTTTATCGCAAAGCTTAAAAAGAAATAATATTTGCGGATACGATTATCTTCCACGTGCAATTTAAATTTCAAAATTTATTTATTTTGAAATATTTAAACATGAGGGCAGTAAAATTAATAAAGTTAAGAGAAAAAAAAATTATATATATATATATATATATATATATATATATATTTATTTATTTTAAACTTAAATATAAATTAATTAATTATTTCTTTTAATTTCATTGATTTTTAAATACATTTAAATTTTTTCCTATTTCAGTTAAATATAAATAAAATAAAATATTCCTGCGTCAACCACAATCACTCATATTATGTCAAATACAAATAAAGCTCTACGAACAGAGCTCAAAATAGAAGTTAAATTCATTTTATGAAGACCAATTTAGGTTTAACAACTTACTTTAAGTGATAAGTTTAGAAAATTCCAAGAAGATATAGTTAAGCTTTTCTGATAAGTTCGAAAATTTTACGAGAAGACTTTCGAAAATTCCGAGAAGATATAGTTAAGCTTTTCTGATAAGTTCAAAAAATTTATGAGAAGACTGAAGTTTCGTAATTGTATTTATAAAATATATTTAATTTTATTTTTTTATAAGTTTAATGTTTTGTTAATAAATTAAGAGATTATATATATATATATATATATAGGTTTTTTCTTGGTCTATTTTTTTTGTTGTTGGTGGTGTTATAAATTGGTTCATTTTCAATCTATCACTAAGTTTTCATTTGGTAGTAAGTCTAAATCTTGGTTCACACAATATGGATCATGTATAAAATGTAGCAAATTTATAAGATAAAACTACATATTTTAATTAATTTGGATTTGGTGAAGGGTTTGAAAATTTGAATGGTCGAGAGAGGGCTTGGATTTTCATATCTATATTAAGGATATTAATGGGAAAACCCTCCATTTTTAGGTTTTGGGTTTGGATTATAAGATGAACCTCAAGTACCAAATAGAGAAATAATTATGATATCTTCTAAATACATAATGTCTCCTTCATGAAGGGAAACAACTACATGATCACTTTTAGTTGTTACAACATCTCAAGGAATTCCATTATTGGCTTGAATCTAAGGCTACGTGTTTTGGAAGCTAGAAATCTAGGAGCTTATGTTCTCTAAAAGATGTGGTACGAGAAAAGACTAATCCATCAGAGTAGCAACAATACAATCGTAGACCTTACATTGTTAAACAACAACAAACACCTTCCATGGAGGTAAGTCTAACAAAGGTAAACCTATTTTTTTCTATCCTTCAATCTGGGGCAGTGATTTGTAGATTCAATGGCTTTTGGCCCAAATCCAATGTTTAGCATCAGTGGGTTTTTATAACCTAGACCAAAAACTATGGCATATACCTTCGCTCAAAAGGTTTCTTTATTGTTTATTTCGATACCCAGGGTGATGTGGGGAGAGAATTGAAAGAAGGACCTTAGTTTTTTGGAAATCCATGGCTCTTCATTACCCCTTGGCTCACAAACTTTGATGCCACAAAAATGGTGGTATGGACAATGCCATTATGGTTGAGACTACCAAATCTTCCTCTTCCTCTCTGGCACCGCAAGGTTCTAAAGGAAATTGGGAACACCCTAGGGTCATTCAAAAATATAGACGTTCAAAGAATAGTGAAATGATTATTTACCTTCACCAGGATATGTGTAGAAATAAACCTAAGAAAAGGTCTACCTCATTGCATTTAGCTCAGACATAATAACTTCTAGTCGACCCAACTTCTGGGTTATGAAAATACAACATTAAAATGTCGATTATGTTACCAAATAGGATGCGATCACTTGCATAACACATGCCCATAGGAAAAAATCAAAAAAGTGGGAGGCTTGCATACTGAGTTCAACTCCTCTGCAAAAGGAAGAAATCTCCCACTGCAGGGAAGGCTATGAAAATCTTCTCAATATGACAGCAGGCCCCTGTATCAAACCCTGTAAGTTGTTGCTCCCCTAGATCAGTCGTCAAGATCAAAACTTCTCTTGTTCGAATCCCAAGCCGATTTTTCCATATTTTTTTGCAGGCACGATCGGTGCGGACTGTTCACAGCTTGGGATCAGCGTGGGCGGGAATGGAAGCGGAACGGCAGCTCCTCAATATCAGACGGACACATCCAAAGGTACACATATACATATACACATTGAGTATATATCTCAGTAAAAAACCAAAGTCCATCACTGTGCCTATTTCCCAATATCTCTGCATCTTCATATATCTGGATTCTGTGGTTTTTTATATGTGCAGGTTTTATGAAAGATTCACAGTATTTGATCACTATGGCAATCAGATTGTTGATCCCTTGCTTCTTATTCTTGTTGGGATAAGCAATCCCTGGTAGGGATTGAAATTAGGTAGTTTTTATTGCTTACTGAATTAAATTTTTTCACAGCCCTCCTCTCATTTTGCAGGCTTAGATTTTGGTTACAGACAGACCTCATTTGCAGGCTTAGATTTTGGTTCACAGAGACCTCATTTCCAGGCTTAGATTTTTGTGTCTCTATTTTGAATTAATACTTAATTACAACTTTCACCGCTTCAATGTAAAAATTTCAAATTATATGGGCATCGCCACAGCTTTTTGGTTTATACGAAAATATAGGATGCTTGAATGTCACGTTGCCTGTAGAGCAGGAAAATTCTTGATGAGGTGTTAGCCTTTGTGGCACAGAATATATTTTGTTCTTATCCCACTTGAATCGCTTAGATTGGATTTCATTTCACGTGGATTAGATGGCGCCCTGCGGGCATTTGTATTTAAAAAAAACCATAAAATAAGGAAGGTTAAGTGAAGGGTGTGGGTGGATCCACACTGTGGGTGTCTATGGTGCAGAGTTTATCAATAAGAACATCTCATTATTCTGTTCATATTTATGTGTATCAAAGTTATTCTATTTTATCGTTTCTGGCCATTTGCAAGTTTTAAGGAAAGTGTTTTAGCTTTACATTGCTATTTTGAAATTATTGTATTAAAAAAAAATTGAATATACTGACTGGTTTAAAACACGTGGACATTATTTATTACATGTAATTAAATAATTTTTTTAAATATTTATGATAAATCACAGATTTCAAAATTCTAAAAAAATAAAAATATTTATATAAACTAAAGTAAAATAATGAAAATTAATTTAATTCAGTATTAAATTTATTAAAATCTAAAATTTTAAAATAAATATAATTAAATTATAAACTATATAATTTTTTTTATTAAATTCACATTTAATATTATTTTTTTCATTTTATAATTATAAAATATATTGTTTAAAATATATATTTAAAATAAATAATTTAATAATTATATTAATGTAATATAAAATTAATAAAACAAAACTCAACATATAATACATTAACTTTTTTCCCATAAAAAATAGAAGAAAAACCATTATCCCTAATATACATATCAACATTACTTTCCTTACTTTATGTTATATACCAAATATGAGATTAATGGATAAATTTATATATTAAAATAATTCTATAATTACTTTGAAAAATGAAAAAATATAATAATTAATTAATTAAAAATAGTAAAAAATAACATATACAAAATATAGGATTATTTGATAAGTTTACATATCAAAATAATTTTATAAATATTTTGAAAAAACTAAAAAAACACCATAATTAACTAATTAAAGATGAGTAAAGTTAACATTATATTTTAATTAGAAATGTTAGTTTAAATTATAAAATCTTAGATTATTATTATTATTTTGCATTTTATATAATTGTTAAAATGACTATGCTAGTTAAATTATAAAATTATAAATGAAAGAATGAATGAGATTGTATCTCCTTTATGATAGTTTAATTCTCCAAAAAATTGCTTCCATCTTCATCCCTTCCTCATGAAGCTTGTCAATACCATGAATTTTTGTGACATTTTTAGCAATGATAAAAAGTTGCAAATTACCATATATAAAAAGACATTGTGATAAGTTTTTGACACTATATTTTTTAAAAACAATAGTTTAAGCTTGCCACCATTTAGCCACCATCATTGTGTGTTTAAGGACATGATGGTTAGGATCATTAAATCTGTGTTAAGCAACTAGTGTGTTGGGCATAATGCTTTTTTGTGGGATGGGTGTATCATTTATGGGTGGGGTTTAGGTCTCTCATTCATGTCCATATGGAATATAAAGTGGGATGCTTATGTATGTCTCTTGTTTGTGAAGGTTAAATGTGTCATTTATGTGTGTAAGTTGGGTGCAACATTTACGAGTGTGACTTAGACTTATTGTTTTGGTGCATGACTTTGATTTCTCATCTATGTATGTTAGTTAGGTATATCACTTATGTGAATGAATTAGGTGTATAATTTACATGTTGTTTATATGTCTTGGCCAGATACATTATTTTGATGTATCATTTATACACACAATATAAAATACATAAAAGTTTCACTTTTATAAGCTCTTAGTGCCAACACAATGTACAGACTAACTTAAAATACATCTTAGACAATGACCAATAAAATGTTCCATTGAATACACATGATGAAACCTTTCATTTACTTCTCATACACATCAATATTATTTGATTATAAATACTACTTAATTATTGTAGGTGGTAACTCGATAATAGTTTTTAATATTATAGTAAAAGATATATATACATTTTTTTTTAAATTGATAAAATAAATATTTATAATTAAAAATCAAATATATAACACTACCAATTTACCATTTTAATAGTGATTTTGGCTAGAGGAGCTTCTACAAAAACCATTGCTTAAAATGTTGCAAGAGTGCTTTTCCAAGATAAATCCCTAACAATAAACATTTTATGAATGTACTTTTTTTAAATCATTTTTAAAATTTAAATTTTGAATTTTATTATTCTAATAGATGATGAAGCTTGGCAATGTTAGAGGAAATATTTGTTCCAAAAAGTGAAACACTTTGGACAATGCACCACATTCAATCATTCTCCTTTACATTGGCTTGATCCTCTTAACATTTGTTTTCATTTATTCAATATCTGCTTATAAGATGGAAATATTTTCTTTATTAAATCATTATTCAAATATGGCTATTCCAATAATTGAAACTATATGAAAGAACTAAGGTTGGATTTGAATCATTATACGTTTTAAGCTCTCATTTTTTGATGAGATAATAAATTGATTAATCTATATATATTTTTAAAATTTCAACTTTTGTTATATGAATTATTGATTTAATTTTATTGTACATATATTGAGGTAGAGTGAAACAATTTTATTTACGATTTCAATAATATTAATTGAAATATTAATTTTTGTTAATCTATTTAATTTTAAAGGATTGTGTTTTATTTATCAAATATGCTAACCAAAAGAAAAAAATTAATTGCTTACCAAGGGGCAAAGAATTTAATAAATTTTGATGGATAGTAACTACTAAAAAGTCATCACATTTATATTTTTTGCTCCTACTTAATAAAGTGCTAAAGAAAACATAAATAATGGTGGGTAGTAACAACTGTGGTAAGTGTTATACAAATATTTGCTTAAAATATGATGGGTAGTAATTGATAGTAAATATGTTAATTACATGAATATGAACTATTTCAAAGGATTTTATTTTTTGATAGTTTCCTATGAAGCTTAACAATGAAAACTCCAAAAGTATCTAAAAATCGTGGCATAAATATTATAACTGCATCAAAAAATTATGGCAAAAAATATGAGACAGTTATCCACATGGCATTGTGTTGTGCAAAGGCTTATGACATTATTAGATTTTTTTTTAATATAATTTCTATATAACCAATTAGAAAAAACCAATTTACATTTAAAAAAACGAGTCGTCTTTAATTTTGCAACGGATTTCAAATTAATCTTCTCCACCATCTAATGTTTCATTCTCCTCAAACACATTTGACCAAAGGATGGAGATAAAAATGTTGCAGTGAAATTTGAGATCACAAAACAGTTTGAGGCATTTAAAGAAAGCACGCCAATTCTGCTACTGAATGAAAATGTGCCTATGTATTACAGTACTATCAAGCAAATTTATTGTTTTCCAATATAACATTTAAAATTAAACCACAAATATCCATTAACTGCATCATCGAATTCCCGATGTTCTCTTTTCATTTATATAGAAAGAATGAAGTACATGTACACACTTGCAGCTTATCAGAAGTTGGAATAATTTTAAGCTCTTCTAACCCTAACTAGGGAAACCAATATAACCATAACAACAAAGTGCTCCACACTAGGAATCACATGCAACCAAAGTTGGCCACTCCATCATGAATCGGTATGTCGGACAATAAACAAAAGAATGCAGTTTCTATCACAACTTTTTTCTAAAGCCAATTTCTGTGTTGTCTCCAAGTTCTGTGATATCAGTGACCCAATCATCTTCAGATAGAGGGGGACCCATTGAAGAATTTGTTGTGTCTTTAACATGACAATGCATTTTTCATCAGAGAAGATAATAAGATGTCAAGTAATAAATTCATCAGAATACAAAGAAGATCAATTAAAAGTCTCGTCCTAAGCACCTTGACTCATCTGATAAAAATAGTTATAGGGTGTCTTTGAACATCCTTCATCTGAAATCACATTGATTGGACGTTCCAGCCCTGCAAACATTCCAGCACTACATTAACAACATGAACAACAACCAGTGCTAAATGTAAGGAGCGAATTCAATGCAAAAAAACATGGAAATTCACCAATTTCCGTGATGTCAGTGGCCCAATCATGTTCTGGTCGAGGGGGGCCCAATGACGAACCAGCTGTGTTTGTAAGATGACAACACGGTTTGCATCAGAGAAAAAAATAACATGTCAAATAATAGATGCATCAGAATACATAGCAAATCAATCAGCAATCTCGTCAAATGTACCTTGACTCATGTGATCAAAAGGTTGATTGTGGGTCTGTGTACATCCTTCATCTGTAATCACATTATTTGGATGTCGCAGTCCTGCAAACATTACAACACTACATTAAGCTAAAAGAAATAGCAAAGATCAAAGACATTGCAACAAAATTGAAAAATCGACAAAGCGATCTAAACATAGCAACAAACTTGGAAGATCGCGAATTTGATTTAAACAAACTGATATCGTCTCCCTATAGAACTTATTTGGAACAGTAGAGGAAGAATTGTTGGAGGGACGACCACGCCTGTTGAGGTGTGGAAATTCAAATGGTTCATCTTCGGATGCAGAGACATTCAAATCAATATTTAAGGTGACATTCCTTTTCCTTTTATTTATTTTTTTTGGACTAAGGAAACTCTTCTTCCTCTTCAAGGATGACTCATAAGCACCCAAACCACGGACGAAGTCATAATCCATAATATTAAGATTATTAGCATCATCCACAAATTTTTTAGCCAGATCAATCAACTGTTTTGTCTTGTTCACAGTAGAAGGAGGACTATTCCGAATCAGGTCTAGATAACCAAAAAACTCCTCTCTCAACACACCAAGTTCTTCAACAATGTCATCTTCAATATTGGTTGGGATAGTATCTGCAGGAAGGTTTAGTGCCTCTGTACTTATCTCAAAAGGCGCATTCAACTGATTGAGTGTGGTATGAAGATCCAATAAAGGGTCTAAATCCATCAAGGAGGAATGAAACCAATCTACCTTTATAGAATGCTTGCAAATGTTGCCCCGAATAGACCATGGATAATTGCAAGTGATAAATTTTTTGCGATGAAAGATGATAAGATATTCCTTATCTGCTTTGCTTTGACTCCTTACCCAATAAGCATGAGATATGCTCTCATGAGGCCTGCAATCACTGTCTGGAATTCTTCTAGCCTTTTCCATTGATGATTCAAGTTGCATCTCTTTCTTGTGGTTGTTATAATATCTTTCTTTTTTCAAAATTGCCTTGAATCGATAACTTGGCTCAACATTTTTTAGGAGAGTGTAGAATAGCCAATCCATTCTACGAGAACATTTCTTTCTCTTATCACATAGAAATGTCGACTTCAGGTAACTGTGGTATGATTCCACAACATTATTTGTCTCCTGGTTTGCATGAGGAAAATCTCCGTAGCCTTTAACCCACATGCCTACATGGAAAGAATCAATTAGTAAATATAAGTTGTCCAACATAAATGACAAACATACAACACATAAGGAATATTATCAAAACTTACGAATCTTGTCACCGACAGTCCAAGTCTTGTAGAAATAGTCCAAAAACTTCTGCTCAGTTACATATTTGATGAAAAAAGCATTGATTGCATTATCCACTTCATCAGTACAACAATATTTCATGATATGGCCAAGTTCATTGAACATTTCGTTTGCTTTATCTGAGCTGCTAACCAACCGATTAACATTATTGAGCCATGCCCTCCTTACGTGCCAAATACACAAAATCACTTCACATTTTGTGATTCTCTTGTGACATTTAATTCATTTTGAGAAATTCTTCAAATGAATGCAATTTGAAATGTCAAATAAGAATATTGATGTTACCTCAAAGCAATGATTTCAGCCATAGCATCATCAACCATGAAGGTGTTGACCCTCCAATCGGGACGAGTCCGAAAACACCTAAGCATGAGGCTCTCCAACCATACTTGTATATCTTGTGATGTATTACGTGACATCACCACCCAGGCAAATGGTACCCCACTTTGTTTCTCATCAAAGACCGCAAGCGTGTATAACTGATACTGTCATTTTAAATGAAATGAAGTTAATTTTAACATAAATGATTTTATTGAAGCAATCATTGGAAAAAAACTCACCCCATATCTGTTTGTACTGAATGTTGAGTCCATGGCTATCAAACTATTGTGGGATAACTTGACCATAGTTTCCAACATCCATTTTGTTTGTATTCCAGCTATAAAAGGGATGTCTGTGCCATTGGGCTTCTGGTAGAAGAAGAAATCATCCTGGTTTCTTTTATACCAAAGATTCACACTCATTTCATCTTTGCTATGCAATTGATAACTTTATTTCATCAGCCGATTATAAATGTTTACAACGTCTTTTCTGCGTAAGAAGAAATCCCTATCTCTAGATGTAGTATCTATGTCAATATATTTCTTTATATGTATTTTACAAACAGAGTCAATTGGCAATTGAAGAAAATAACAACTTTCTAAATAAGAAATCATGTCCTTCGAAAGTCTTGGCTTTCTCTGAGTAACATCATCATTTATAGTGTTGTCTTTACCATGACAAGGCCATCCTTGCCCATCTTCATGATCATACTGATTGTATGTTATTACTGCTATGTTGGGATCTTGAACCATAATCTTTACAATAAAATGGCATTGACATCCCCTTTTTTTGGCATATGACTTCATTCCTTTTCTTTTCCATTCTTCTCTCTTGTTAGCTGGACCATATGAGCAATGATAACTACAAAATAAATTACAGGAATGTCACCAAATCTGGTAAATATAAAGCATATTTAATATCAACATTTAAACAATGTAGTTCTAAAATACTTACAGCTCATACTATAAGGCTTTTGTGCTCGGGCGTTTGTTTTGTAGACGTAGGAAGGAACATGGAGCATCTGGATTCGATTCCTCTCCTTTTTTAAAATCATCAACTCTTTCTTTGGGAATTTTTGCAACACAGTCAATATTCATGTTTTCTTTGTAGATTTCAGCCCAAACTAAATCTTTACTAGAAAAAATGAGTTTGTCTTTTGGGTCTTGCACCTCAAGAGCCATGACTGACTTCCATTTGTTTTCCATGCTGGATGACTGTCTGCAAAAAAATGTGAAAACATATTAGGGAGCTCGAAATGATGAGAAGGTGATTTGTACATTTACAACAAGAAATATAGTAATTGCATATCCATGAAATGATGTAGTGGAAAATGATTTCTAGTACTCCTGTAGGTGCTGGAAAATCATTTTTCAAGGTGCTAGAAAAGGAAAGTCTTTGAAAACCTGATTAGATGCAACCTCCTTAAGGAGGGTCTGCCTTTCTAGCTGCTTGCTTTCGTAGTGAATGCACATTAGACCTTATAAAGTTTGAAAGAAAGTGGTTGAGTGATTATCTTAACCATCATAGGATGTGATGTCCAGTCTCACTGGTTCTTGTCCACCTTCATCACATTTTCTCCACGTGGTTGGGACCGATCCTTATGGAGGTCCACATTAAGTGTGGATGTCTTACACCGCTCCTATGTGCTCCAAAGTGTCGATGTTTAACACCGCCTCAGCAACTGCATTATTTGTGAATGTTGTATGTTATTTTTCATTTGATAGGAAGAGTTGCATACTCTGTTTCTGAGGACGGTGTTTGACTGTGTAGGATCTGAACTATATAGAAAGAAATATATCTAGATTTTCTTCATCACTGGAACTATATACAAAGAAATATTCAACATCTGGATCGGAACCAGAAGTAAGTTCCCATTCTGCTGGTTCATATGACGATTTGAATAGATTTAGCTTAACACCGCCTCAGCAACTGCATTATTTTTGAATGTTATATGCTATTTTTCATTTGATAGGAAGAGCTGCATACTGTGTTTCTGAGGACGGTGTTTGTAGTTGTGATCGTGAGAGTTCGAGCCGAAAAGTTTGGGTTTGGAGATAAATGATGATATCTCCATACCAAGGATCGAGGGTACTGATAAGAAACAAAGATTCATTCGCGATCAGATATTCTGCCACAGTGTCAGTACTTGAGAAGTCACACATAATTTCAGCGAAGACCAATGACTTCGAATCTCCTTTGGGTGAATCGGGTAAAGTTATAATAGGAGAAGTCGTCTTGGAAGTTTTTGTCTTACTCTTGCTAGTGCTAATAGAACCAATTACACCATCAGCGACATGAGAGCCTAAAGGAGTTGTAGTTAACATGAAGGTCTTGGTAAATCGAGGATTTTGTCATACATAGTACCTGACTGTGTATATACAAGGTCAAGGTACTAAGCTTGAGAAATGACTTGCTCTTCTGTAACAATGCCTCCTTTGGCCACATCCTCAGTAATTTTGGGCAATAATGATTTGATAAACCATTCAGCCAAAATTTGATCCGGAATGAAGACTTTCACCAAACGTCTCCTACGTCTCCATTCATGAATGTGATCGAATATGTACGTAGACGTAGACTGTTTTAATGAGGTCAACAATCCATGCCATTGTCGTATCTGACAGACAACTGAAAATGGGTTAAGAAAGAATTAGCTAGTGCATTAAAATTATTAAATGAGCCTCATGGTAACTCAATGTACCATTTGGCAGCTAGACCAATGACAGTTCTCTGAAAAAGACGTAATCAAATTGAATCATCGATTAGTGAATTGGATGCATACCAGAGGTGATAAGTCATAACATGAATAGATGGATCTTCTCTTTACTTACCTTCAAACTTTGGAATATTACTGGGCAACTTATTAGGAATCAGCGGCCAATACGGAAGATAAAAAATGGGATCATTCGTAAGGCATGATAGATCAGGTAAATCTAAAGTTGCTATGAATGGTAACCAACGACTAGGATCTTGATAACCTTGTGTGATCAAACTAGTTCCAGGAGGAGGATATCCAGGATATCCTGGAATTGGATTTTCATTGGGAATTGTGTAGCCTCCTAGGTAACCAGGATTAACCGAACCAAACTGAGATTGTTGAGGTACTTGATAAGTATAACTAGGATAAGGCTGATACTAATATACTGGATTTTGTGTAGCATGTCTAGATTGATACTGCCAAACTATGGCACAGATACTTGAGGAATTTGCATTGATACAAGGGTAGTAGAAACAGGAGTTGAAGATACTCTAGAAATAGGTGTGGTAGGTTGAACAGAAGTTGCAGCAGAAGCAGCAGATTGAGGCAGAGTCTGAGGTGTACTAGGCCCAGGCTGCTGAACAGAACCAGGTGCAGAGACTTGAATGGTAGGTTGTACGGGTTGCTGGGTTGGACCAGAACCTATGGGCTGTCCAGGTTGATTAGGTAACTGCACATTGGGTTATACATAGTCTGTTGAATTTGAGATGGATCCCACACTATATTAATTCCGAGATATTGACCCATAGAAGGTTGTGCATATGAAGGACCATAACCAGATTGAACATAGGGTTGATAGTTAACTGGAAAATTTACAACTCCTTGTAATAATGGTTGACCTGAAAGAGGTTTAAGACCTTGAACTGGATACTGACCTTGAGGTTGATATTGACTTTGAGGAATGTACTGAATCTGGGGTTGATATTGTCCCTGAGGTATGAATTAACTCTGGGGTTGATATTGACCTTGACGTATGTACTCTCCATGGGGTTGATACTGACCTTGAGGTATGTACTGTCCTTGAAGTTGGTCCCCAGGCAGGAAATATTGTCCTATAGTTTGACCTCCAGGTGGTAAAAAACTACCCTGAGGTTGCCCCCCGGGTGGTAACTGACTTCCTTGAGGTTGAGGATTTGGAATATTTCCAGACATCATATAAATATGTTTTGTGTTCAACGTTGCAGTGTTTGTTCCATTCGTACTAGATGATAACATTTGTTCAATTGGTTGAGGAGATGCTCCTGAGAAGATACCAGAGAGTGACTGGTATCCCCGAGGAATAGACGAACCACCAGATAAAAATGTTTTTGGGGATTCAGAAAACATAGATGACTCACCCGACATAGCTAATGAACGTTGATAACCTCTCGGTGTAGGGTAAAAAGGATTACGGGGTGGTGAATAAGTAAGACCTGTGTTTTGTAAAAAATCTGTTAATGATAAATACTAAGCGTCAGTTCTAAAAGGACTGTATAATATTGATTCACTCTCCCTAAGATTCAAAGTTTCTTGGGTTTCAAGAAGATTTACGTCTTCGTCTGGACCTACAAGTTCTTCAATACATATGAGATCAAAAAGAAGGTTTTCGGTAATGCGATGTCTTACCCTAGAAATTTCAGGTTTTTCATCTAATTCACTGGTTGTAGAAGCAGTGTCAGTGATTTCGAAAATTGAAATTGGCTCTTGAATATATTTTGTTGTTTGATGTTGATTTACTTCATGATAATCAGGATGACTAATTATGGATGATTCTCCTGGTTTTGTTGATCTAATTCTACTGATAGTATGTGGTACCAGAGCTTTCAGTCCTTCAAGTTGGCTTGGTGTATACATAGGGGGTTTCCCTAAAGTCTACGCAATTGTCTTGGTAATTTAGCCATGATTAAAAATTATTAATCACACGCAATCAAAGAAAATTTCAATTAAAACTCCTAAAGTCACTAAGGAAACAATCAAGTAATCAAACACTTATAAAATCTAGGAGATCAAACCACACACAAACAGTAGATTCCCACACTAAAAACACTAGTTGGTGATGAAATCCAACATCGTAGTAATTTAATGTAGAAATGGCGGTTGGAACAGTTGCCCCGACAACCTGCTTAATGAAACAGACTGGTGCAAGTTTCTCCACTTAAACCATCTCGAGTGAAGATAACCCTCCGGAGAGTTCAAGTGAGTCTAGTCGACGTCTGCTCCAGGTACAGTGGGATCTTTCCTCCACCGTCACCTTAGGAAAAAATCTTAAAGTTTATGGCCACTATGGTCACCAACAGGAACAAATATACCTGGGGGAACAGTCTACGATCCGATATACGCGCAAGGGCAGAGTAACAAAGCTCAATCCCCTTGAAGGCTCCTTGACATAATCCAAGGTATACCGACAAGTGACCCCAGGCTCCTCGACAATGGTCAATCCGAGGTTTACCGTTGTTAATACGCGCACATCTTCTATCGTTCCCAATGAGTTGGAATTGATCACCTCACTAGTTCGGATAAGATCTCATGCTTGACTCCTTTAAGAGAAGCTTCCCAGAGCATACAAGCTACTATTGGATTTTTCCTACCGCAAGATTAACTACTTGTTTGTTTTAATTGTCTTGGAGAGTTAATTACTCCCTACTCCAAGACACTAGCCTAAGCTATGTTGGTGAAAAGAGTCCTAGAAATATAAAAATTACTAGATTGATTTTAATTTAAGCGTTGCTTTTGATTGGTTGTTTCTTAGGACAATAGGTGCGAAAGTGAAACTTTGATGATATGTAATGACCCGACTCAAAACACTAAAAATGCATCTATTATGAGAAACAATTCATTTCCTTTCAATGAATTCTATCTAAAAGAAAGAGTTGAGAGATGCAATCTTTTAAAACAATTATTTCCTTCAAAACAAGAATATATGAAAAGAAATCTTATTTCACGAGAACGCAAAATGACCAATTGCTCAAAAAGAAATCTCTTTATTATTCAAGATCGAAACTACAATCAAACATTCTCCAAAAGAAAACTACAATTCTAGAAATACAGAAATAACACTCAAAACTAAAAACACTAATTTCGAGATCTAAAAATTCTAAGAATTAAATATGAAATCAAAACTTTAAATATTTTGAGGACGTATCAAATCTTTACTATCCACTTAATAATTACTAATTAAATAAAAAATTAAAAATCATATTCCAAAACCTAATATATCTATCCATATAAATATAAACTAATTAATAAATATTTAAAAATAAAAATAAAAAATAATATTTTTATTTTAATTATTTAATATTAAAAAAACCATTCAAATTTAAAAAAATATAATATAATTTTATATTATATTAACTTTTAACCAATTAAAATTTAAATAATTTCTAATATTTAAATCTTTAAAAAAATGAAATTTAAAAATATTAAATATAAAATTTGGCTGATTTTTCTCACTAGATCAAATTAGTTATTATTCTAAACACCTAGTTTGGGACCTCCTTACATCTATTTAAGCTTAATCTTTAGATTTGATCTCTATATTTATCAATATAAATATAAACTAATTGATAAGTATTTAAAAAAAATTGAAAATGATATTTTTAGTTTAATTTTTTAATATTAAAAAAAAAACCATTGAAATTAAAAAAAAAAAATTAGAATATAATTTTATATTATATAAAACTTTAACAAATTAAAAATGATTTCTAATATTTAAATCTTTAACAAAATGAAAATTAAAAATATTAAATATAAAATTTGGCTAATTTTTTCTAACTAAGTCAAACTAGTTGTTATTCCAAACACCTAGTTTGGGACATCTCTACATTTATTTAAGCTTAATGTTTAGATCTGATCTCTCGTCTCATTCTTTATTAATTATGTTGACAAAGTTCATTCTTATGTGATTTTAACCAAAACTTTTTTGGAAATATTTATAACAGCTTAACATCCAATAAAACTATTTACAACTAATAAAATACTATATTTATTTAACATTCTCATCATTTTCTATTTCATAAAATAGAATAAATTAAATTATATAAAAAACAAAATACTAATATAAAATATTCCATCAAAACATCATCATTTTTAAAGTTAATTTTTTTAATTATAAATTTTAAACATTATAATTCTGATTTTAAAAATATTTTCTCTTACCATTATTCTTATTCTTATTTTTCTAAGAGGTACATATTTTTTTCTTTAAAACAATTAGGTTATTTTTTAAAAAATAAATAGATTTTTTCAAAAATAATTAGAGATTTCTTTGGGGTACTTATCAATAACAAACTCGATACCATGTCAATAGCATTAAAATATTTTAAAAATGATAGTGGTTTCTTGAAACTAATACTAACCACAACATTAACAATGATATTATCTGGAAAAAAATAATAATGGGCTTGTAACAAATGGCATGTCCAATGACAGTAACACCTTAACTGTATGAAATTAAAAAACCTTTGACTCAGTAACATTTTTTTAACAATTGAAGCCAATAATATATGTACATGTTTCTTCCAGTAATATCAGATTTTTTGATTAGGTCTAACAATACTTAAAAGAACTATGGGATCCTGAAATCATCCTATATCCTGTATGGCAAAACTTAAAAGAAAGGCCATCAGTGTATTACACATTAAAGTCAACCCAGGAACTCGACTTGTACGCCATTTGTGGCACCCAGACAAGGTCCTCAGCTGGAAGAAAAAATAGGATTGGTTTGTTTGTATGCTATGAAGTAGATAGTCATGATCCGTGAGGTGAAAGGATGCTAGTATGCTTTATGGATTATTTAATCATAACCCTGCAAGATGAAAGGAGATGCTATAGAGACAAGGTTGAACCCAGAGGATACAATCCCGCAATTCCCATTTTCAACTATATTCACATCTCAAGGACAAGATAACTAACCAAGCCGTGACCATTCACTGCAGCAACTGCGCTATCAATAATTTAGTTTTACTTAATCAAGGAATAAAACAAAAGAGATCATAAAGCAACATTATTAAAACATTGTAATGGCACCCTAAACAGTTTTTATATTTATATAACCTTGCAAACAATTTTGGATGGCATAGTTTAACGAGGCTTACGAAGAAGCTTAAAAACATTTTTGGATGGCGTAGTTTAACGAGGCTTACGAAGCTTCCCATTTGCTTAGAGAAGAAAATAATGAATTTCTAAGTAAGATTTTGATAAAATTTGGTAAAAATTTTGAGAAATCCAAGTTATAAATGTGAAGTGTCAAAAATAATTTGAGTGCCTAATAAATTTAAATTTTTGATTGTATTGAATCCATTCTCACTCTAAAAAACAAAATTCAATCACTCCTATAAAACAAGATTCAATCACTCCTATTAGATTTTGTTGAGAAACAAATTAACCAAATTCCAACCAATTTTTGTTACCTCAGGTAGCAAAATTTGCCTGCCTCAGTAGACAGACAGATTGAAACCGAATGAAGCGAAGAAATCAATGTTGTTGAAGCTTCCAACCGCCAATTTCAGTTTTAATCCAACCAACCAATCCTCGAAAACTCTTCCCAACAACATAATAGACGCATAATTAAGAAGGTTTACTGTATATCCCTTTATAAAATAAGGAGCTTAAGGAAAAATAGTCGAAACAAAGAGCAACCCATCAATGTACACAATCAGGAAATATTTCTATAATGAAGATTCCAAATTGAGAGGGAAATCAAAGGAGGTGGTGCTTGGGAGATTCATCCCAAAAATACAGAGGGGTGCTTGGGATATTCATCAAAGTCAATCACGAACACGAGATCAAAAGCAATCACAAACACAGTGAAACATTCGAGTCCACAAAACATTCAAATCAAGTCCATGGCAAAATCTGTAGTCTGCCTTTTTAATTTAGGAATGTCGAACATTTAATGTCAGATAATTGACCTATGCTTAGAAGTGTAACGAACAAGAGTATAGAAAATAATGTAAAATTCCCTAAATGGTAATAGAGATAGGGATTTTGACCTGAAATAACTTGGCGTTCGGAACTATGGTAGGAGAAGTCACTCACAGCTTGCCACAAAGAAAGAAACACCAGAAGGACTCTGGTCGCGCTCAGAAAAAATAATGAAACAGACTCACTCACAGCTTACCAGAAGAAACAGCAGGAGGTAAACTGAAACGCGCACGAATTCAGAATTTGAAATAGTTTGGGAGGAGCCCAGCATTGAATGCATTATACGTTCACGTCTTTTCCACCATCTGCATTGCAGTCACGGCCGGAGTCGTGGGGGTGGCGCATTGCGGGGCGGAGCTGCGCCAGTTGAGCCGTGGTGGAGGAGGCGCTCATCGCCGTTTGGAGGAGTCTTCCGTTTGCCGTTTGCTACCTCATCGCGGGGTCCACCATCGGGGAGCTGGAGAATAGAATGGTCGCCGGAGGGGCAGATCGGGAGCTGTCACATCAGCTCCCGATTCGTCGAACGAAAGACACCACCAATTCGTAATTTTTGGTTACTCATTTTTCAGTTTCTCCTTTGCAAATTTCCTTAAACTATCACTTAGAGCCAATGAAAGAAAATATTATTCGACACCAGGGCAACCATTTCTTTCGGAGTGCGAAATTTCCAGAACTTCCACTCTCGAACTCTAATCAACATATGATTAAGTAAATATATTATAACAAATAACCAAAGTGGTTCAATTGTCCACCCACTTTGGGGAAATATAAAAGAGGGAGGAAGCTATGAAGGAGAGAGAATTTTTCAATGAGAGGTATGCATTAAGTTTAAATTGTCATTCTTTCTTTTTAATTTTTATATTATGTGATTTACAAAAAGCTAAACCATAAGGTGGCAACATATCATTTTCGAAGGGAAGATATAGTCAAATGAGCAACTCCACTCATCCTTTGGACATATCATGTTAGGTAAATTGATTTTATGTCATTTCTTTTGTTGTTTGAAGGTCTAATTTTTTCACTTAACCAGTGCAAACAACCATTAATCTTGTAGAGAAATGAAATTTCTACTATTGTACTAGTCATCCAAAGGTGTTATAAAGGTTGTCTCATCATCTATTTTAATTCTTTCCAAAACTTTTGTATATTATTTATTTACATTGCATATGTTTAGAATCTGATTTGGCCAATGATTCGTCACAAGAATCTTCCTTTTGATTCTGTTGTATTCACAGACTCTTGAATTAGTAAAAACAACCTTGTTTTTCTCTATATTTGTTGTGTATATTTATGGTAATTAGAATCAATTCTCTTTAATTTACATACTTAACGCAATTGAGGTCTACAGTTGTTTGAGGCAATTTGTTCAGTGATTTTTAATATAAATATTTATATTTCAGAATTTTTTATGAAATTTCAAGCCTCTTTTGTAAATAATAAATTCTAGCTTTTATTTTTTTCTTTTTTTTTTTGGTATATAATCTTCATAAATCACTAAAAACTTGTAGATCATCTCTAAGTTAGTCACAGCAAAGGGCATACAATTTAGGGCAGACTTGTCCCATTATGATGCAGGAGCATCCAACTGAAAGGCCACATCTAGAGTTGATTTCTTCTGTTGGACAAAAGAAGAAGTATTTAATTCTATTTTACTTTGTTTTAAGTTAATTTGGGCTAACATAGCCCTTGTAATTTTCAGATTAAAAGAATAGTTAAATTAGGATTAGTTAAGTATTTAGTTGAATAAACTGTTCTGAAATTGAATGACAGTTTCTCAACCATATGGGGATTTTGGAAAGGCATGAAACAAAACCAAATCCACCATTGTGTGGTTCTTCTATCCACAGAGAGAAAGAGTGTGGAATGAGAGTGAAATAGGTGTGCGAGAAGAGTGAGAGAGGAGTGAATAGAGAGCAGAAATAAATGTAAAAACCAGTCGTCCAAGGGCTTGGATCTGTAATTTCATTTCTTATTAAATTCAAAATGTTATGTATTTTGATTGAGCCCTCTGTTTTAAACCATCTGTTTTATTTATTTGTTGAATCGCATATGTATTAAATTGCACAGTTGAAGACCAATTGGATTTGCAGGCACATCGAGGACTGTTAGATTCGACACCAATCAACGGTGAGAAATCAAATCGCAGTTGGGAGGACATCGCACATCACAAAGTATAGTGTTTATGGCTAAGGATTCACAAGTTAAGTCATTTAACTTGTGATGTGAAGTGAGTCGGAAGAGACATAACATGGACCGTCGGATCCAGCAAAGGCCAACGACAGAGATTGAAGCACACCGGGAAGTGATTTCGCAAATCGCAATATTTATATGTTAGTGTTAAGGACCATCACAAGGTAAACTAAATGATTTGCAATGTGAAGTGGATAAGGACACATGTCGACTCTACGCAATATCATAGATTGCAAGAAATAAGGTTTAACCTTTAAGTTATATTGTAAAGTATGCGAAGTGCGATTGCCTGCAATTGGTCGAAACTGTTGTGGGACCCTCCGGTAAGAAGTTCTGCGTATTTGCATTTGTTTTGGGTTTATGTGTGGTATGTGTAAAGTAATCACTGTGATCATACATGTATGTATGTTTGGAAACTACAAAGTTTGAAATCTGCTGCGAGTACGAGAGTTGTGTGGACCCATAAACCACAGTTCCGCGGTGTATTATGATATTTTTGCAAATAGTCTACATCATTTGGTATCAGAGTGAATCTTTCTTCCTAAGTGAAGATGGAAGTAGGAATAAGAGGTCAGGGAAGAGCTGCAAGGGAAGCAGTAGATGAAGGACTGCATGAAGAGATTAGAATGATGTTAGCACATTTGGTAGCAGTGGAAGTAGGAAGGCGTGGGGATCCTGAAGGTGGAGATGTCAGTGATGGTGAGACAATGGCACTAACAGATGGGTCAGAGGATGAGACACCAAAAATAAAACTACTGAAATATATTTTGATGGATAGCAGCAAGCTAAGACCAGAGCTTTCCAATTATGATGGAAGTTTGTCCACAGAAGCATGGTTGGACTGGATAAGTGAGTTAGATAAATAATTCGAGTATGAGGAAGTTAGTGAGGATAGAAAAATCAGGTTTTTTGTCACTAAGTTGAAAGGACATGCAACACTATGGTGGGACACTGTGCGGGCAAAAAGGAGAAGATCGAAAAAGCCTTTGATCAAGAGATGGGACAAGATGATTGCAAAGATGAAAAACAAGTTCCTACTTAAAGATTACCAAATTTCCCTTTACAGACAAGTGCATAATCTGAGACAGAGAACGATGATTGTAAAGGAATACATAGAAGAGTTCTATAAAGTGAACTTGAGGGCTGGGTATGTTGAAGATACCCCTAATAAGACAACAAGATTTGTGAATGGCCTACGTATGGAAATCTTAGATGAGATTAGTATTCTTTCCCCTAAAACTATAAAGGAGGCATATCAATGTGCTTTGAAGGTGGAAGAAAATATTACTACGAAGCAAAATTCAAGAAGAGGAGGTGGTTTCGGTAGAGGAAGAGGACAGTCCTTTGGCAGAGATAGCAGTGCCAACAGTAATGAAGAGGGCAGCAGTTCGAAGACTTCGAGACAGACTGAGAAGGAAGGTAACACCAGAGGTGGAAGGCCATACTAACGAGGAAGAGGTAATGGCAGAGGTAGAGGAAATGCTTACCAGTGTTACAAGTGTCATAAATAGGGGCACAGGTCTTTTGAATGTCCTGAAAATGAGCAAGATGGACAAAGGGGAGTGTATGTTTCTCAACCTGATGTAGCAGAGGCATTGCCATAAGAGGTGGAGAATGTGCCTGAAATTGGAGAGGCCTTGGTGTTGAACAAGGTTTTACTAAAACCAGCTAAGGAGGTGGCAGACCTGACACAGAGGAAAGCATTGTTCTGTACTATGTCCAAGTTGCATGGAAAATGCTGCAAATTGATT
This sequence comes from Pinus albicaulis, assembly GCA_034641835.2. Lineage (NCBI taxonomy): Eukaryota > Viridiplantae > Streptophyta > Pinopsida > Pinales > Pinaceae > Pinus > Pinus albicaulis. Next base: position 781,637,607 of record CM076572.1, read on the forward strand.
ATAGATAGTGGAAGCACTGATAACCTGGTAGCCAATAAGATGGTGGAAAAATTGGGTTTGAAGAATTCGAAGCACCTGACTCCCTATAAGGTGTCTTGGTTGCAGAAAGGGCACCAATCAATGGTTGATGAGTAGTGCGAGGTGGAGTTTCACATTGGCAAGTACAAGGACAAGGTGACTTGTGATATTATGCCTATGGACGTGTGCCATATTATGCTAGGAAGACTATGGAAATATGACAGAAATGTCGTCCATGATGGGGAAAAGAATTGTTACAGATTTGTGAAGGATGGGATAAAGCATATGCTAGTTCCTATGAAAGAAGAAAATACAATAGAAACTAGTCGGACTAAAACACTGCTGATAGGAAAAAGGAGTTTCTGCGAAAAATTGAGGAGAATGAGGTGAATTATGAAGTTTTTCGGAAGCCAAGAGCAGTATTGATGCATACATAAGTCACTGATTTTCCCGTGGAAATACAGGACATGCTGCAAGAGTTTAGTGATATTGTGGTAGATGATCTACCAGATAAATTACCACCAAAGCAGAGCATTAGTCACCATATTGATTTTATTCCAGGAGCCAGTTTGCCAAACAAGGCTGCTTACCGGATGAGTCAGAAAGACAATGAGGAGATCAGGAAGCAAGTACAGGAATTGTTGGATAAAGGGTTGATTCGGGAGAGTTTAAGTCCTTGTGTTGTTCCAACCGTTTTAGCTCCCAAGAAAGGAGGTGAATGGCGGATGTGCACTGATTCTCGGGAAATAAACAATATCACTATCAGGTACAGGTTTCCTTGACCTCGAATGGATGATATGATGGATTTTATGAGTGGAGAAACATACTTTTCAAATATAGATCTGAAAAGCATCTATCACCAGATCAAGATTAGAGAAGGTGACGAATGGAAGACAACTTTCAAGACCAATGAAGGCTTGCATGAATGGTTGGTCATGCCATTTGGGCCGTGCAATGCTCCCAACACATTCATGTGTTTAATGAATGAGATGTTGAAAGAATTCATTGCAAGTTTGTGATTGTATATCTGGATGATATACTTATTTTCAGCAAGACGAAGGAAGAACATTTTTGGCATGTCAGGTATGTTCTGGAAAAACTGTAGCAAAATAAATTTCTGATGAATTTTAAAAAATGTTATTTTTTCAAGAAAGAATTGACTTATTTAGGATTTGTAATTTCTGAAAATGAGTTGGAGATGGACCCAGAGAACATTGCAACCATAATTAGCTGGCCATCTCCCAAAATTTTGTTTGAAGTAAGAAGTTTTCATGGACTGGAAATTTTATATCGAAAGTTTATTAAGAACTTCAGTGGTATTTGTGCACCTATGGTGGATACCATTAAGAAGGAAAATCAACCTTTTCATCGAACATAATCTGCTGAGAAAATTTTTCAGCGTTTGAGGAAGAAGATCACTGAAAAACCAATCCTAAAACTGCCAGACTTCAACAAAATTTTCCAAGTTCATTGTGATTCCAGTGGGACAACCATTGGTGTAGTTTCAACCAAGAAGATAAGCCAGTAGCATACTTCAGCGAGAAGTTAAATGAGAGCACACATAAGTATACACCATACAAAAAAGAGTTTTATGCAGTTGTCCAAGCGTTGAAGCATTGGAGACATTATTTGCTGGCTAATGAATTTGTCTTGTTTTCATACAATTCTGTGTTACAATACATTATGCAGTAGCACAAGATGAATCATAAACATGTGAAATGGGTGGAGTACTTGCAAAAGTTTACATTCGTTTTTAAACACATCAGCGGTCAGGCCAACAAGGTGGCAGATGTGTTAAGTAGGAGAAGTTTGATATTACAAGAAAGCGCAGTTCAAGTGTTGGGATTCGAGCATCTCAAAGACTTGGATGAGGTGGATGTAGATTTTAAGGAAGCTTATGAAGCTTTCGAAAATCCACTGTTGAGAGATAATAGTCCATGGTTGGACTATAACATGTAGGAGAGGTTTTTGTTCAAAGGAGGATAGTTATGTATTCTGGAATGTTCTATGCGAGAGAACCTAATCTAGGAAAAACACAATGGAGGTTTGGCTGGACATTTTGGCATAGATAAGACTTTGGATCAGCTGAGCCACTTTTACTATTGGATGAGAATGCGAAGAGATGTGCAGAGATTCGTGATCAGGTGTAAAGTTTGTCAACATGCAAAGGGATGCAGCCAGAATGCAGGGTTGTATACACCCTTACCCATTCCGAATAGACCATGGGACTTAGTTAGCTTGGAATTTTTGTTAGGTCTACCAAATACACAATGGGGATTCGATTCCATCATGGTGGTGGTGGATCATTTCACCAAAATGGCACATTTCATTCCATGCAGAAAGACAAGTGATGCCACATGTGTATCACACTTGTTCTTTTCAGAGATAGTAAGATTACATGGCTTGTCGAAGTCCATCATCTCAAACAGGGATGTAAATTTCACATGCCATTTTTGGCGAACATTGTGGAAGAATTTAGACACCAAAATGAATTTCAGTTCGGCTTATCATCCACAGTCATATGGGCAAATTGAACTTGTGAACAGGAGTTTAGGGAATCTGCTGAGGATTCTGGTTGGTAAAAATTCCAGACAATGGGATCGTGTGCTTGCATAAGCGAAGTTTTCCTACAATGACTCGCCCAACAGAAGCACGAGCAGAAGTCCTTTCCAAATCCTATATGGAATGCACCCACGTGGAGTATTTGAGTTGAGGGATTTGGGTCAGTTGGAGTGCAGGAGTGCTGATGGCGAATATTTCGCAAAATAAATCAACGATCTACATGAACAGGTAATTGAAGCTACAAGACAACAACCAAAGATATAAATAGAGAGAAGATTTGAAAAGGAGGGAGGTACAATTCAAAGTAGGATACTTGGTACTGGCACATTTGTGCAAGGAGAGGTTTCCTAAAGGCGAATACAACAAATTGAAGATGAAAAAGATCGGGCCTTGTAGAATTCTTCGGAATTTTTCTGCAAATGCTTACGAGTTGCAGTTACCTCCGGGTGTAGGAATCTCGCCTATTTTTAATGTGGCAGATCTATACCTATACACTGCTGTTGATGGGGAAGACAGTTCAGAGAGACGAATATAGGACACCCAGAATGAGGAGAGGTCATGGTCAAATATATGCCTCTAGCACAGCCTTTGGAAATTGAACAGATTTTGGACACACAGATAGCTAGGAAGACACGAAGGAAAGAATATTTAGAGTATCTGGTCAAATGGAAGGATCGTCCTATGGAGGATTGTTCTTGGTTGGACTTTGCCCAAATTAAAAGCGTCGGGTACTCTATTGAAGAGCTCATGGACAGAAGCCATGAGTTTAATTTACCCTGGGAGCCTGATGCAGGAGCATCCAACTGAAAGGCCACAACTAGAGTTGATTTCTTCTACTAGACAGAAGAAGAAGTCTTCACTTCTATTTTAATTTGTTTTAAGTTAATTTGGGCTAACACAACCCTTGTAATTTGTAGATTAAAAGAATAGTTAAATTAGGATTAGTTAAGTATTTAGTTGAATAAATTGTTCCGAAACTGAATGAGAGTTTCTCAACCATATGGGGATTTTGGAAAGGCATAAAACCAAACCAAACCCACCATTGTGAGGTTCTTCCATCCGTAGAGGGAAAGAGTGTGGAATAAGAGTGAAACAGGTGTGCGAGAAGAGTGAGAGAGGAGTGAATAGAGAGCATAAATAAATGTAAAAACTAGCCGTCCAAGGGCTTGGCTCTGTAATTTCATTTCTTATTAAATTCCAAGTGTTTTGTATTTTGATCGGGCCCTCTATTTTAAACCATCTGTTTTATTTCTCTGTTGAATCGCATATGTATTAAATTTCACAATCAAATACCAATCGGATTTGCAGTCACAACGAGGACCATTAGATCCAACACCGATCAACGGTGAGAAATCACATCGTAGTGATCGGGAGGACATAGCACATCACAAATTATAGTGTTTACGGTTAAGGATTCACAAGTTAAGTCATTTAACTTGCGATGCGAAGTGAGTCAGTGGAGACATAACGTGGACCGTCAGATCCAACAAAGAACAATGACGGAGATTGAAGCGCACCAAGAACCGATTTCGCAAATCGCAATATTTAGATGTTAGCGTTAAGGACTGTCGCAAGGTAAGATAAATGATTTGTGATGCGAAGTGGAGAAGGACACGTGTCGGCTCTGTGAAATATCGTAGATCGCAATAAATAAGGTTTAACCTTTAAGTTATATTGTAAAGTATGCGAAGTGCAATCGCCTACGATTGGTCGGAATTGTTATGGGACCCTCCGGTAATAAGTTCTACGTATTTGCATTTGTTTTAGGTTTATGTGTCATCTATGTAAAGTAACCATTGTGATCGTGCACGTATGTATGTTTGGAAACTGCAAAGTTTGAAATCTGTTGTGAGTAAGGGAGTTGTGTGGACCCATAAACCATAGCTCCACAGTGTATTATGATATTTTTGCAGCTACTTTGCATCACATTATCTCACTCGCCCTTGTGATATTTGAGGGGTTGGTTAGGAGAAGCACTGGAATTCTCCTTGATAAAAACCTTTCTCTCAGCTCAGTAGTCCAACAACTTATTTGTTGTAGTGATAGTTGGTGCAAGGTTTTGCACACTTTGTCATCCCAAATTACTATGTACCCAAGAATATAGTTCATTCATGAAGTGGAACAACTTGTCCTCTTCTAACATCTCCTAAATCTCAAGCATAAGGTAGGAAAACTCTATAATATATGTTTGGAACTTCCTTGTATGATTCAAATGCAGTAGTTAGCTATGTTCAATCTATGCTTGGTTCCATAGTCCAAATTATGTATGAAAGTAGACCTTCAATATTTCCAAAGTGCCAATCTTGTTCGTGATCTACCTGACTTTCAAGTTCTTTACTGTAATGCCTCCTACCACTTTTAACTGCTTTTACAAGCTCTCCAAGGTAAACATGAGTTGTGTTTTACTATGACATGACCCAACCTCCAAGTTCTAGTTGTGGAAGTGGGGACTACTAACCGAAAACATACTTTCATTCCTCAAGGACCACAGATCACCCAAGTGTCTGACAACCACCCTTATGATCAATACCTGAGCTGGAACTTCTTTTTCTAAGGCTTTACACCCCAACCACACCAATGGAACATTATGCATGCAATGATGAGGCTCCAACTGCATCCATAAGCCTTATTTCATGTGGTTATGACCGAAATATTCCAGTTCTGAGCATGCAGTTGTTAGATCAATGCCACTTTTCAGGCTAGCCTCCATACCACTACCTAGAACTACCCATAAAATTTCAGAATCAAGTTTAAGAGTATGACAAGTCTAAATAATTACTACTAGGGCTATATCATTCCCAAAACATGTCTAATACATGTTAGGAATTTCGTCTAACATATGATAAACATAGAAGCTATAGGTCATGAATGGAAATCTAATCATAAAATTTTGAACTTCATCAGAGAATCATCAAGAAGGTCCAATTCCCTCTCAACTATATGCAACAACACTTGTTAGCCCATGCATTCATCAACCATTCAATAACTTATCGAATCATGAACAAGATCCACAGTAAGAGCACATCATGTAACTAAGCATATAACCAACATATAAACCAAAATAAAAGCCATGAAAAATCAACCATATGATCAACATAATAACCAATACATATGATCATTGATCACAATAGTAAAATAGATCATATTAACATATGCAAAAGCAAACTAAGCCAGGGGTTTCCACGTACCAACCGACCATAGATTGGGTTGAACAAAATATTTCTTTAATCCAATCACCCTCATGTCATATTCCAAGTATGAATGTGGGATCTCATGAGATAAACCAAGACATAATCAAACATGGAATCTAAATTTTAAACCAATTCCACCCTCAAGCTACCATGATCTCATCTAAACTGGTCCTAAGATCACAAAACCAAAACAAGCTTGGATGCCTCAAAATTCCTTCACCATACCTAGAGGAATTTTCCTATCTCCACCCACCCATCAAGGGTTTCCCAGAGAAAACCATCTCCACCCCAACCCTTGGGATTTTCATGAGACAACCTCAACCACATCCAAAATATTTCGACACCCCAAATCTCATCTAAGAATGAATCCCATCACACCATGGCTATCTAGGAAATGGAAAGGCAAGGTTGAAACACCTATGACCAAAAAACGTTGAAAAAAAAATACTACCTACATAGCTTTATAATATATCTTGATGCAATATTTACAATGAGATCCTGCTAAAAAATAAAACAATCATACCACTTATTGGAGCATTATAACACAACCCAATACGATATTTACAATAACAACTAGACACACACACACACAAATCATTTTCTTTAAACCAAAAAATAACGAAGGATATAATTCTTGCATCTAATCATTCATCTCCCATGTAGCTTAATCAAGCCCAACATGCTTCCACTGCACTTTAACCTGCCCTATTGCTTGGTTCCGAAGCATGAGCTATTTCCATTGAAAAATGCATTGTGGCTTTGGCTAGAACTCTCCCTCTGGTTCCATCTGCAATACAAACCAATCAATCACATGATCAAAATCTTGCACATATCTCTTAAGCAATGAAACATGGAAGACATCATGGGCTTTCACCATTGGAAGCAGTGCAAGTTTGTAGGCCATTGGTCCAATCCTCTTAAGGATCTCAAAAGGTCCACAATACTATGATGCCAACTTGTCACATGACCTAATCCTCAAGAATATCTCCTCGGGCTTGATGCGCAAGAACACATGATCCCCAACCTGAAAATCCTTGAATACTATGTGTTTATCTGCATAACTCTTCTACCTATCCTTTGTTACCTTTAAATTCCTCTTAATAACCTGCATCTCCTTCTCCATATTAGCTAATATATCTAGTAAAATCAATACACTTTTCACTAGATTACTCTAGTTGATATGAGTAATACAACTTTTCCCATAGAGAGCCTCAAATGGACTCATATTCAAGGATTCCTAGTACCCATTATTATAAGAAAACTCTACCAGTGGAAGATACTTCTTCCAATTCCTCTGCTGATGCATGTCATACATCCTCAACATGTCCTCAAGAATCATGTTAACCCTCTATGTATGTCCATCTGTTTAAGGATGATAAGTTGTATTGAAAGCTAACTTTATCTCCAAGCCTGAAAACTACTCCTTCCAAAACTTGGAAGTGAACTTTGAATCTCTATCTGATATGATCTTCTTGGGAACACCATGCAACCTCACTATCTCCCTGATTAATATCTAGGCTACCTCTCTATTTGAATTAGTATACTTTAATGCAATGACGTGAGCTACCTTGCTCAACTTATCAACCAAAACCATGACGGAATCATGCTGCCTTGATGTCCTCAGAAAAATTGTAATGAAGTCCATGGAAATGACCTCCCATTTCCATTACGGAATTGAAATTGGATGCAATAGACCAGCTAGGTGCTTAAACTCAGCTTTCACCTATTAATAGTCCAAACACCTTGCAATAAATTCAACCACCTCTTTCTTCAAATTTTGCCAATGATAGAAATTATTAATATTTTTCAAAGTATTCTGGTATCCTGGGTGGCCTGAATATGACTTGAAATTAATCTCCCTGGGGATGAGCTTCTTGAGCTCACTACTATTTGGCACATAAATCCTATTCTTGAATCTTACCAAGCCATATATTGTGAGGTGATAATCCTCATCTCTATCACCTTCGCCCTGTTGCTGCAACCTATGATTCAATTGTTGATACCTCTCATCATGTTGCTTTGCATGTAATATTTTCTCTTGTAAGTCTATCCCATAAGATCTCACATTTGAAATATGATTCACCTACACTCTCCTATTGAGAGCATTCACAACTCTATTCTCCTTGCCTTTGATTTACCTGATCTCGAAGTCAAACCCACTAAGGGTATCCAACCATATATATTTCCTAAAATTAATATTAGGTTGGTCAAACAAGTACCTCATTCCATTGGGATCACTCATCAAGATGAACCTCCTGCCAAGGAGATAATTCCTCCAGATCTTCAATGCATGAATGATCGCTTCCAGCTCAAGATAATGAGTCACATAGTTTTGCTTGTGCTCATTCAAATTCCTTGAATCATAGCATACCACCTTCCCTTCCTGCATCAAAAATTCATCAAGTCCTTTCTTGCAAGCATATTTACAAACTAAAAACTCCTTATTTGAATCTGCAATCCTCAAGACTAGAGCATTTGTAAGAAAATGCTTCAACTTCACAAAACTATTTGCAAACTTCTTAGTCCATTCAAACTTCTTTCCTTTTCTCTGTAAATATGGATAGCCGATTATTAAGAATTTTTTGATGAACCTCTTGTAATAACCTACTAGTCCCATAAATGATCTGACCTCATCCACATTCCTAGGAGTTGGCCACTCCATAATTGCTTTAATCTTTTCTAGATCCACTAATATCCCTTCCTTAGAAACAACATGTCCCGGGTAATGAATATAAGATTGAAAGAAAATGCACTTGCTAATAATGGAATAAAACTGATGCTCTCTCAACAATCTTAACATCGCTGCCAAGTGCTCTGCATGCTCCTCCTCATTCTTGGAGTATACCAATATATCATCAATACACACTATCACAAACTTATCTAGGTAAGGCTGCAACAAAATATTTATCAAACACATGAAAGTGGATGGAGCATTGGTAAGACCAAAAGGAACCACCACAAAATCATAGTTACCATACCTTGTGTAGAATGCAGTCTTGTAGATGTATTCTTCTTTGATGTGCACCTGATGATATCCCGATCTTAGATCAATCTTTGAAAATAATGTTGCTCCCTTAAGCTAATCAAACAAGTCACAAATCCTTGAGAATGGATACTTGTTCTTGATAGTAACTTTATTTAGATGTTGGTAATCAATGCAAAATTTGAGAGACCATCCTTCTTCCTTAAAAACAACATTGATGCACCCCAAGGAGACACACTTAGCCTTATGTATCCCTTATCAAGAATTTCCTTAAGTTGCAACTTCAACTCCACCAACTCTGAAGTAATCATCTTGTAAGGTGCGTTGGATGCTGGCGCTACTCCTGGTTGTAGCTCAATAGAGAAATCCACTTCTCTATGAGGTATAATTCTGGAAAGAAAAACATCTCAAAACTATTTCAAAACATGATACCTATTTAGGATTTCAACATCCTCAACATCCTGCCCTTTGTCACTGGAAACATGAAATGCAAATAATACACACCCTTTCTTGCAATTGTGCTTAACTTGTATAGCTGTAACTATTCCTACTGATGGAGGCTTCTTATTTCCATGCAATATTCTCTTTTCTCCATCATCATCCAGACACTCAATGACCTTCTCATAGCAATCTACCTTAGTCTTGTGAGTAAACAAACAATCCATGCCCAAAATCATACTATATGAACCCAAAGGAAGCAAATTTATATTCACTGATGTAGGCATGCCATTAAGCTCAAATGCACAAGATCTCACCCAATGATGAACTCTTCTCTTGTTCCCTATAGTCATCTACACCAACCAAGATTATGCATGCACTTCTTTATTCAAACGAAATTGATCCACCAGGTGAAGAATAACATAGCTATAATTAAATCTAGGATCAATCAAAATGGAAATAACGTGATCACAAATATTACCTTCCATATCAATAATGGATGCCCGATGATCTGCCTGCATGTTATCAATTGATACATAGATCCGAGGAATGATATGACGAACATCCCCAACTTTTTGTGTCTCCTGAGCACTGTATATCTAAGGCCTACCACCTTGATACAATGGACAATCCTTCTTGCGATGGTATTTACCACAAATCCAACACTGCAATAGTTCCCTACCATTAAGCATAGAAGTTACAAGTCATGAATGCATATCTGATCATAAAATTTTGAACTTCATCAAAGAATCATCAAGAAGGTCCAATGCCATCTCAAGTAGTTGAAATAACATTTGTTAGCTCATGCATTCATAAACCATTCAATAACTTATTGAATCATGAACAAGATCCATAGTAAGAGCAAATCATGTAACCATGCATATAACCAACATATGACCAGAATAGAAGCCATCATAAATCAACCATAATATTAACACAATAACCAGTAAATATGGTCATTTTTCACAATAGGAACATAGCTCAGATTAACATATGCAAAGCCAACTAAGTTAGGGAATTCTATGTACCATCCAACCATAGATCGGGTTGAACCAAATATATATTTCATCCAATCACCCTCGTGCCATATTGGAAGCATGAATGTGGGATCTCGTGGGATAAACCAAGACATAATCAAACATGGCATCGAGAGGTTAAAGAACCTCCACCCTCAAGGTACCATGATCTCACCTAAAATGGTCTCGAGATCACAAAACCAAAAAAAGCTTGGATGTCTCATAATTCCTTCACTATACCCAGAGGAATTTTCCTATCTCCACCCGCCTTTCAAGGGATTCAAGGAGAAAACCACCTCCACCCCCAACCCTTGGGATTTTCTTGAGACTGCCTCAACAAGATCGAAAATATTTTGGCACTCCAAAGCTCATCTAATAATGAATCCCATCATATCATGGTTATCCAAGAAATTTTAAGGCAAGGTTGAAACCACTGTCAATCTAGGAAAAATCCATGCTAATGACAACAAGTGAACTAAATAACAAAATGAATGTACCATGCATTGACATCCCAACAAGGAAATTACTCATGCAACATGTTACCTGCAAAATCTTCCTTTTTTAGCTGCTAATCCAAATTTCTCCTTGTGCTCCCTTTCTTTCCTTTGCTTTCTCCTTTTCTTTCCTTTTCTTTTCCTTTGATTTCCTTAGCTTTCCTATTATTTCCTTTCCTTTCCTTGCTCTCCCTCTTGGATCTCTCTCTCTCTCTCTGAAATTAATCCAAAGCCAAAATTGACAAAAAACCATGAATTGTTTCTTTGATGCATTTTTATCATTGACGTCTCATTTTTCTTTCATTTTCCTTCATTTTATCTCTAGTTTCCCTTGCATGCATATTTTTGTCTCTTCATCTTCCTTTTCTCCTAGTTCCTTTATTTCTTGAATGCCCTTTATTGCCTCTTTTCCTTTGCCAATGTCTTTTCCAATTTCCTTAGCCATTAATAAACCACAAGTGATGCCCACTATAATGTTTTCCCACCATTCAACTTAGAATACATGTCCCATGACCTTGGTCTTATTTTATTTACATGGAAAATCAACCCGTGGTTGTTACATACCCAGTTTATCCACCATAGCTTAGTATTCCCTGTTAGAAACATAACAATAATGTTCACCTTGGCCTCATTTAAACTCCCATTCATCCAATATAAACATTACTCCATATCCAAGCATAAATTCCTAAGTTCTTTAGCACTCCAAGTCCCATCATACAATTTTGTTTATTTTATCTTAATTGTCATTAGAGTGTTAGACCCTCCTTATCCAACCGATCGTTTCAAGACTATGATTGTGTCATCCTAATCACATAATTATTAGAGAATGAATGTCAACATGTCTTTCATAGCCTTTAACCTAAACGTTTATTTCTCTTTCTTGAACTACACGACCACGTTGGTAACATCATAAGCTTCCTTCATAACTTAATTAAATGTCCACATCATTGGTCACATATCTGTCTCTATGTTACCTATCTTCTCACCATGACACATAGTGAGGTCATCAACTAATTGAAAAATCTCAACCATACCAAGTTAATCCTTCATATTAGGAGTTTTTGGGTCCCTCTCTATATCACTACTTCTATGTCTTGATTTAGCCATGAATTCTCAACAACTAATGAACTAATCCACATGAACCTAACCTTCCAATAATCTATAATAAACAACTGCTACATTATCTCATGACTATCTCAACTATCACACCTTCAAACTCCAATTGTTGCAAAATTAATGAAGAGCGATCAAAGAACTAATTCCATTTGTCACGACATTAGAGGACACTTGTTGACATTTGGGGTGCGAAACACAAATTTCTTCCTACTCGGTGGAGTGAGCGACCCAACTATACTCAACTTGGAATAAGTCTACTCTACTTCATTTTGTTAAGTTATGTCTTGTTTACAAAATTTTATACTCAACCACTAAACCAATCCAGTGCAAAGTGCACAACACAAAAAATGAACACAAGTATCTTTTATTCATGGGCTACCCAACTCATCCTAACACATAATAAATAGCTACAAAGTGCTATAATGAACCAACCACAACATCCCATAGAAATTTATTACACCAATATTATATTCCCTTAGCACAACCATGCCATACACAAAGTTACACCAAGCCCAAATGCTCGCACAAACACACCTAGTCACCCAATCCGGGTGGTGTGACACTATAACCAACAATTGCTAAATTTCCCCTTTATTCCCAATGCAATGTGTGCTCAACCCATCTCACCAAATGGCTAAGTTGTGTGCTCCCTCTTTGTTTTATCCCATCTGACCCATGTAACCTATGGTTATGTTTTGCAATATTGCTTGTTGCTTTACACTTCTTGCCTTGTGACTTATTTATATTTCCTCCTATTTCACTCAGTTTGTATGGTGTATATATCAGCACACTGGTCTATGAATGAATTTTTATTACACTTTTTGGAAAGAGAGGGCACATTTTGGGTGAAAAACAACAACTCGATCGAGCCATTTTAAGCGCTCAATCGATCAATCTTTGAGCCCTCGATCAAGTTGTTGGAGGGATTAAAGATAGCTCAATCGAGTGTTAAAAAAAACACTCGATCAAGCTCCTGTTTAACCCAAGGTTATCTCAAAGCTCAATCGAGCCATGTTTTTGAAATTTCCCGCCAACACAACCTAGGCATGGAATTAAAAAAAGTGGCTCAATCGAGCTATGGGATTGATCAAGCGCCCTTAAATCTAGATCGAGCCTTAAATCTAGATCTAGTTATAGACTAGATCGAGATTTAAAGCTAGATCTAGCTATAGGCTAGATCGAGCTTTAAATCTAGATTGAACCTTAAAGCTAGATGGAGTTATCGGCTAGATTGAGCCTCTATTTAACCGTGTTAAGTTCGCGATCAAGGGTTTATTAAATACTTGATTGAGTTATTTGAAATTCTATCTCAAGCACTCGGTCGAGCGTTTTAAGTGCTCGATCGAGCTATCAAGGGCCAAAAAACTAGAGTTTTAGCTCCCCTTCTGTAGAGTTCTCTGCATCACCAGTTTGTGCCCTAGTGGATTTAGGGAAGAATTTGTCCTTACGTGGCGGAGTTAATCATGTTGGATTTGGGAAAGAATCTTCTATCCAATGGCATATGAGTTTGACACTTTTGAATTCCTATGATACTTTTCATCTAATTTCTTTTAAACATAATGCTTGAATTTTTTTAATAGAGTTTCAAAGGGACTGAATAAAAAATAAATAGTATAAAATATAAAAAATGAAAAGAATTCAAAAAATCCAATATCTTCATTTACAAGTCCTTTTCAAAAGGGTACTCTTGGTTTTTCAATTTATTTCAACAACTGAAATAAAGCTTACGCGAAGATATGTGTCTGCAAAATGCAACTGAAATATTACTTTTCCATACTAAAAAAATAATAATAAAATAATTTTGAATATGAAGAACTTAGTTCTCTCCATGTAGATCATTCTCACACACATTTTAGACTAAGTTATGCTACACAAACACACACATACCTCTTAATATGTGAGGCATTTCATTTATGGAAAATTGACAGATTATACAACACTAATTTTATTTGAAAAAAATATCGTTAGGACAACAAAATAATTCTCCATAAATTATATTTTTACTCCGATCAAAATTCACAATGCTTGTATGAATTTTGAGGGATTCAATTCGATAAAAGAGAAAAAATTTAAAATTTCATCACCACATTTGGCCCAAAATTGTAACCCATCTTCATGCATTCATCAACACTCCTTCTGCTCTTGATTGGTTGTGTCCATTAATTCCACTCAGGCTTATGTGTGTCATCATTTTCTCAATTTAGGAAAAACCCTAAATTATATTTTTTCTTTCCAATTTGACATCTTGTGAATGTGTGCATATGCCCATGCCTTGTGATATATGCTGATATGATCATCCACCTTGTGCTCTTGCATGCCGAGCCAACCCACGATATTGTGTATCCCATGTTCCATGTGTTCTCCCCCCCCTAGATGACCCAACAAATTTATGATGAATTGATGTAATGTGACCCACATCTCATTCTAAATGAACATGTGATGGGTGTATCGCAACTGTTGTTCATATCATCCCCAAAACCTCTTTTATTTTCTATAGACCATGTACTTTTCCAAATTCCCTCATACTCAACTAAACCAATCTTTCCTGATAAAGTATGCTCGGTCCTCCTCATGCCTTGACCATGTGATCCATGCTTGGGAAAGTCTTTTGGTGTGATTTCATGCCCAAGGTGACATCTCATGCTCAATATAAGTGTGGAGCCTCCCAAACTATTCAATTTTATCCCTTGTGGGTGTCATTACATCCCCAATTTCCATTTTTTTGTGCAGTTTCCCACATCCATCAAGCTAAGGGTCTTCTAGAAATATTTAGATTCAACTCTTTTACCTAAAGTTGAAGGGTTTATAAAAAAACAAGAATTTCCTATTGTGCTTCACTTCTCTCCACAAGAAATTTCCCCATGTTGTCTTTATTCGTAAGTAGAGGTCCACCATTTATAAGTATTAGGTATTTTTTGTTGTAAGTGTTTCCTATGTTTTGGACCCAGTGCCCCACATTTCCCTTTGTATTTTCATTATGAATGCAACCCCTCTCCACCTGATCTTTGGCCTCAGCAATGTCAATATGTACTTTGGATTTTAGAGTGGTATGCGCCTAGTAACAATTAAGGCCTTTACACCCTGCTAGGCTTATGAAATGAGCTGACTATGTTGCCCTTAGTGACCCTGATGAGCATGAATAGAATTGGTGAAAGAGATAATGGAAAACATGGGGAAGTAGGAAGATATGAGGTCACAAATAACATGAAGGATAAATCACATTCAAGATGTATTGGACAAAGACTCAACAAGAGGAGGTTCTAGAGAGAATAGATTGAGGAAAGGAAGTGGTCAAGACAAGGGGAAAAAGTAGTTAGGAGAGAGAACATATAACACAAGGCCACCAAAAAAGCTCGAAAAAAGAAATAATGCATAGAAAATTGATTTGAAACAAACTACAAAAACAAACTTATAAAGAGAAGAGAGGAACCCTAATACCCTTGAGGTGAGAAACTAGAATTACTATTGTCATGAAACATTCCTTCCATATCCATAGTGATAATGGCAAGAAAATACTGTAGCAATTATATGAAATCATGCCCTAAGCTGGAGACAACACCTAAAGAAACATAATGCACAAGGTTTCCAATTCATAACCTTAACTTACCACATGCTATGGAGTTGTTTTCATTGTTGTTCATTTTTTCAGTGAAATATAGACTAGCCAAATATTTCTGAAATACTGATAATTACTTTTGATGTTGATCTTATTTTAAATTATTTCTAGATATCGTTCAACAATTATACTTCAAAAATTAAACCATACAAGAACAAAAGAGATCACAATGCACAAAGAGAAGATAAGATTTACCCTGAGAAAACCCACCAAGGGGAAAAACCCAGAAACCTTTTCAATAGAGAAATTCTTATGTTCAACAAGAGACACACCTAGAACTATGGTCAAACCTAGTCACCCCTCTAAGTCAAGCCTCCCAATCTGATCTAGAATTTTGCTCAACCTTATCTATACCAGAATTTTATCCCTCGTGAAACTGCCAGCTACCCCAAAATTTCAGCCCCTGTAACTACCCAGAATTTCAACCCCCCTGCAATAGAATTTTCCAGAAAAAAATGCTAATTAGAAGAATAAGAGACTATCCCCACATGTGAAACTGTGAAAGAGAGAGAGCTATTTCGTCTTATTTTTTGTCCTCCTTTTCCTTCTTGATCTTTGTGTAGTCAATTTAGCGTCCTAAATTGTTAACATAAATTATCAACCGGGGCTAGTAAACTGATGAAGTGTGGTGCACTATATGTGCTTAAGTGACCTCTTTCTTACTTCGTTGTATGTGTTTTTCTTATTGTTTTTATTTTAATGCAATGAGGATCTTCTATCAAACTTAAAAATGAAATGAAATGAACAAAATGTAATCTACCTCTGGAGTGCTCTAACTAAATTAACATGCAACTAGTCTATGGAATTCTACAGCCTATCTTGTTCATGATGAATGATATTTTGGAAGACTTTGTAAAACAGTCCTGGTTGTATTATCCAATGCAATTGAACATAAACGTAAAACTGAAAGCAAATACAATTAAAATCTAAGACACCACAACTATTTCTTACTCATTGTTATGATATTTTGGAAGAGCGTTGTAAGAGTAAGAATGGCTATGCCACTTAGTGTAAACAAGCAACTAAAACCTACAATACCACAGTTATGCCTTATTCATCATAATGATATTTTGGAAGAGTTTATTAGAGTAAGTCTAACTGTGATAATTGACGAAAGAAATTGCAACTAAAAATGTTAATTAACTCAACATAATACAACCAAATCTTTTTCATCTAATAATGATATGTTGGAAGAGCATTTTAAGAAAAAGAATGATTGTAAGATAATGAGGATCTTTTAATTTAATTGAAAAACAGAAAATGTTAATTAACTCAACATAATACAACCAAATCTTTTTCATCTAATAATGATATGTTGGAAGAGCGTTTTAAGAAAAAGAATGGTTGTAAGATAATGAGGATCTTTTAGTTAAACAAATAATGCAAGACATGAATTAAAAGCTACTTATCTAGAAAGCATGTAGAAGCCTCCTTGGATAGCAGGGGCCCTCTGCTACCAATTTGGTGAAATCCTTAGCTTCAGCTCCTTAAAATTGTAATCAAAATAGCATCAAAGAACTGAATTTCTTTATTGAAAACCTCACAAATCTACATCCCATTCCATTTTAAGCTTTGTTACAAAAGACTCTCTATTCCTTTCTCTCCTTCTCCTATTTTTCACTACTTTTTCATTACCCATGATAGGAGAAAACTTCTCCTATTTATACAAAATATGAGGAGTTATCTCATTAATGGAAGTCCATGAATCTCTCCCTCCATCTCTAGAGTTACAATCAAAATAGGAAATGGTAAGACACATGTCTTTCTAGAGTTTCAACACAACTTAAAAATGAGACACATCCTCTTAGAGTTTCAATACAACAAGGAAATGAGACACATGTTCTCATGATCCCAT
Source organism: Pinus albicaulis (assembly GCA_034641835.2). Lineage (NCBI taxonomy): Eukaryota > Viridiplantae > Streptophyta > Pinopsida > Pinales > Pinaceae > Pinus > Pinus albicaulis. The sequence continues at coordinate 781,654,896 of CM076572.1, forward strand.
GATCTTCTCCAACCAAATTCGAATTTGGCCTTAGAGTGCCACATAAGGGTCTTCTAGAAGTCTCCTTTTGACCTACACATGTCACAAAACTCACAACACATATATAGATATATGAAACTATGTTAATTTTCTAGTTTCTAATCATAAATTCACTTTAAATACATAAAATAAATAACTTTGGAAAACAAGGATCCTAACCCATATATTTATGAAAATGGTTACTTGATGTAGGGTTTTAGGTTAGATGGCTATGAAATAAGATCTAAATGGTTATGACATAATGGAAATATGTATGAATATGGAAAACACTTTTGAGACTCAACATACCCCCCAACTAAAGTTGTTGCATGTCCTCATGCAACTATTGCAATGATTCATTTGTCCATGAGTTGATCTTTGACTCATATAAATTCGTTCTAAACTTTGCTTCTTGATATTTTCTTTTTGGCAAAGTATAATACATTTGATTGAAACATTTTTTGAATGGTTGGTTCTTGTGTGACAACCAATTTTTTTTTGAGCAATGGTTCTTGTGTAACAATGCTTTATTTTCTTTGTTGCATCAAAGTTCATGAAAACATTTAGAATCAATTACTTCATCAATGAATTGATCATTTGCAAGGCATATAATCTTTTGGATCATGTTGCAACAATAGTTGGTTGGAAAGTATATGTGAGTGGAAATGAAATGAAAATGTGTGATAGTGTATGACATGTGGATATGAAATGATGTTCCTTCCCCCCCAACTAAAGATATGACAATGTGAAAAAGGGAGTGAGGAATTTTTCCAAAGTTACAATTTTAGCATTCTAATGAATTACATGACTAAAAATTAGAAAACAACATACCTTCACTTACCTTAAATGTGGATGAGTTGTGCATGTGTGGTGGCTGCAAAATTCTGATCATATTCTTCTTCAAGTGGCTGAACAAGAGGAGCCATGGATAAAGAGATAAGATGAATTTTTATTGCTTCTACTAAAACTTGCTGAATCTGCTCCAAAATGCTGAAAATAATAGTCTTCATGTCTTCAAAACTCATTGGCACAATTCCTACTATGTGAAAAGATGTTCTGATGTCGAACATAGTAGAAAATTGTTGACTTAGTGGCCATTAATGGATGCCACTAGTCAACACGAGAACTCTCACCATTGATGACAATGAGAGTCAAGATGCTCAAACACATCTTGCTAGGTACGAATGATTTTGTTGATGTCGAGTCACCTAGAAGATCTGACGAACAAGAGACATTAATGTATTCCCATTATTTGTCAGCATGAGAACTTGCCATTAAGGCATGCAAGCCTCAAGGTGTTTTTACAAAGAACTTAGACTCAAAGGACTATGGACTCAATAATTTGCATTGAAGCAGGGCTTATTTGCAGAATGAAAATGACAAGAAATGGAAGATGAAAATGGAAGATGGAAATGGAGAGTAGAAATGGCAATGGGAAATAAGCATGTGAATGAGCCTCTTGCTTTTATTTGTGGGTTATGAATGGACAAAAATAAATGGAAAGTGGATGTGAATGTAAATGAAAAATATGAAGTGAAATGAGGTGAATGGTTTATTATGAGGTATGGATGTGATGGAGACAATAGTATCTGAAAGTTTTTCAAGTGTTTGGATCTGATTTTGCATCAGCATATTTCCTCTTTGTTGCTGATCATCCTCTTATGCAACAAATTGGTCTCTTAGAGAGACACCATTCTCTTGTAGTCATTTGTCCTTCCTCCTGGAACCTGCAAAAAAAACTAATACTTCTTCTGCAATGGAATGTAAGATTATCAAAGGAGAGAGGTGATCAATCTCTCTAGTTAGGATATTTACACACAAAACTAAGAATTTGTATTAATGAAACAAGTTCTCAAAGGAAAAATCAAAAGAATTTATACTTGTTTTGGAATTAGTGCCTCAAGTTGAATGTTACTTCTTTTCAGCAATTTATTTCATTATTTACCTTTTCAAACTCTAATGATGGATTTCTCACTGTGTAGATCTTGTTGAGAACTTTCCAACGATACTTGAATCATCAAAATCTGATTTTGTATGAGAAAGTTAGGCTGATTTGAACAATGAGGTTTTTCGGCTGCGGAATTGGAGAACAGCTGCGGAATTGGACTTTAGCTACATAATGTCGACTGTTTCTGTAGCTAAAAATCTTAAATAAAAAGTTAGCCATTCATTTTTCATCATCAGTCTAAAATTAATCAATACCTTCAGAAAATGTGAATAAATTAACTTATTCATTTCATTGATTCAAAATTATTAATTATTATTATTATTATTTTTTTTTTAATTTAACAAAATTGAAAAAGAGAAATGCAATTTTTATTTTTATTTTTATTTTTTTATTTTTAATAACAAAATTGAAAAAAAGAGAAATGCAAATTATTATTATTATTTTTTTAAATATTATATATGTTACATTTAAAAAAATATATATACATATATAATTTTATTAAACAAAACAATTTATTAAATAAGAAAATAAAAAATAAAAACTAAAAACATGAATGCCATTCTCCATAATGTCTCCAAGTTTTTTTTTTTTTTTTAACAAATGAGCACCAATGTTTCCAAGTCAAAGCCAAGTTGCTTCAAAGCTTCTGCATATTGGTCTTTTATGCCAAGATTGTAAATGCTGTTTGATAATGACCGTCCCATAAGAAACTCGAGGGATAGGAAAAACAACCGCTTTGGATCTTTTTCCTGAAATACTGGTGAGTATCATTCCAACTTTCAATTAAACACTATGTGTCGTGGCCGTGAAAACTTTTGTCCGAAGTATTTCTGAGTGGCATTGGGACACACCAATCACATTATTGCAGGCTACAATAGATAGTGTTGCCATGCGGACACACTTCACAGCACCTTCTTCAATTATTGACATTCGAGCAAGGCGAGCATAGTCTGATCCCATACGTTTTCTCAGATATTCCAAGAAGAAATAGTTTATATCGTATATGTTTTGTAAATGCCGTGGCATAACACTTCAAAAACTAATTTTTCACCTGAAACGTGCCGTGTTCAAACAATGTACTCTGCAAAAACCATTTTTTCCTCACGCGGCAGGCAAAAATGGGCTTTAAAGAACCGATAAATTCTCTCAGACCGCCACGAATTTCTTAAAACGATTTCTGGGTTATCTAATTTCCCACGTCCTGAGAAAAACCCACGTCTCAGGTTTTTGAAATTCATTTCGGTTTGATCAAAAAACGTGTTTCAAAATGACGTGTCGATAGCAGTTGCGTTCTCTAAATCGCTGTAACAAAATCAATTTCTTCCAGCGTTGATGTATTGGGAGAACCTATGGACATCTTGACTGTTTTGCAGCTTGTATTGAAAAAAAAATCATTGGCCCATGATGGTCTTGCTAGAGGTCCTCATGAAGGTGTCAAAACTATTGAGAAACACGTAGCTCAGTTGTGTGTTCTTGCAGAGAATTGCAGTTAACCTGATTTCACAAAATTAGTCCAATCACTGTGTGCTGAGCACAATGTGAACCTGATTTCTGTCCCCAGTGCAAAGAAGCTGGGTGAATGGGCAAGACTTTGCAAGATTGACTCAGAGGGTAAAGCTCGGAAGGTGGTTGGGTACTCTTGTGTTGTTGTGAAGGACTACGGTAAAGAAACCGAAGGCTTGAATGTTATTCAAATATGTGAAGACACATTAAAAAATTAATTTGGAAAATTTTCTCTGCTTTTCTTATTGTCGCTGCATCGATTCTTTATCCATGTGAATATGTAAATTTTGACCTGCTTTCACATTTCTGAATCTGCTTCTATGCCTGATAGCTTCAATCTCACGCCCTTTGTGAATCAAGCTAAAGCTCGAGGAAACGCCAGAAGCGGCATTTCAAAATATTGCACTGGACATGTATACATAGAGGGAAGACAGAAAACAAAAATTTGTATAAGATCGTGGCAGGATGCAGCACCTGAAGGTGTGAGGAATGCTCGTAGATTTTGTCATGAGCCATGTTATGGCATTTGTTATTTTATTTTTTATTTTTTATTGATTTATTTAATTTTTTTTTTTTTTTTTTTTTTTTAATAAAATGACATATGTTGTATTTTGAAAAATTAAAAATATACATATGCATTTTACTAAACAAAATAATCTATGTCAATTTTTTTTTTTTTTTTAAGTTATATATATATTTTCAAATTTTTTTAAAAATATACATATATATTTTAGTAAACAAAACAATTAAAATTTTTATTTTTTCATTTTTTTTTATAATTGATTTGTTTAATAAAATTATGTATGTTATATTTTCAAAAAAATTTAAAAATACAAATATATATTTCATTAAACAAAACAATGTATTGGAATTTTTTCAATTTTTTTTTAAGTTTTTTATTTATTTATTTATTTATTTATTTATTTATTGAATCAATTGAAATGATGAAGTTTATTTTGTCTCTTTTATTTATTTATTTACATAACAATTCTTTTTCTGATCCTCCAGATCACACAAAGTGTAGGAGGAGAGCATACTCAAGAATTATTAAATTTTTTTTACATAACAATCATTTTTCTGATCCTCCAGATCACACAAAGTGCATGAGGAGAGCATACTCAAGAATTATTAATTTTTTTTTAGATGTAAGAAATAAGGTCTCCTAATTACACTTCCCCGGCAACGACGCCAAAATGTGTAGTCAATTTAGCGTCCTAAATTGCTAACATAAATTATCAACCAGGGCTAGTAAACTGATGAAGTGTGGTGCACTATATGTGCTTAAGTGACCTCTTCCTTTCTTCGTTGTATGTGTTTTTCTTATTGTTTTTATTTTAATGCAATGAGGATCTTCTATCAAACTTAAAAATGAAATGAAATGACAGAACTGAACTAAATGTAATCTACCTCCGGAGTGCTCTAACTAAATTAACATGCAACTAGTCTATGGAATTCTACAACCCATCTTGTTCATGATGAATGATATTTTGGAAGAGTTTGTAAAACAGTCCTGGCTGTATTATCCAATGCAATTGAACATAAACGTAAAACTGAAAGCAAATACAATTAAAATCTAAGACACCATAGCTATTTCTTACTCATTGTTATGATATTTTGGAAGAGCTTTGTAAGAGTAAGAATGGCTATGCCACTTAGTGTAAACAAGCAACTAAAACCTACAATACCACAATTATGCCTTATTCATCATAATGATATTTTGGAAGAGTTTATTAGAGTAAGTCTAACTGTGATAATTAACGAAAGGAATTGCAACTAAAAATGCTAATTAACTCAATATAATACAACCAAATATTTTTCATCTAATAATGATATGTTGGAAGAGCTTTTTAAGAAAAAGAATGGTTGTAAGATAATGAGTATCTTTTAATCTAATTGCAAAATAGAAAATGCTAATTAACTCAACATAATACAACCAAATCTCTTTCATCTAATATTTATTGTTGGAAGAGCATTTAAGAAAAAGAATGGTTGTAAAATAATGAGGATATTTTAATCTAAAAAAATATTACAAGACATGGTCAAGCTACTTATCTAGAAAGCATGTAGAAGCCTCCTTGGATAGCGAGGCCCTCTGCAACCAAATTTAGTGAAATCATGGCTTCGGCTCCTTAAAATTGTAATAAAAAAACATTAAAAGGCAGATTTGTTGTGAAGTTTCTGAATCTACATCCCATTCTATCTTTAACTTTGTTACAAAAGACTCTCTATTCCTTTCTCTCCTTCTCCTAATTTTTCATTACTCATGATAGGAGAAAGCTTCTCCTATTTATACAAAATATGAGAAGTTATCTCATTAATGGGAGTCCATGAATCTCTCCCTCCATCTCTAGAGTTACAATCAAAATAGGAAATGATAAGACACATGTCTTTCTAGAGTTTCAACACAACTAAGAAATGAGACACATATCCTCTTAGAGTTTCAATACAACAAGGAAGTGAAACACATGTTCTCATGATCCCATGATCTTCTCCAACAAAATTCGAATTTGGCCTTAGAGTGCCACATAAGGGTCTTCTAGAAGTCTCCTTTTTGACCTACACATGTCATAAAACTCACAACACATATATAGATATATGAAACTATGTTAATTTTCTAGTTTCTAATCATAAATTCACTTTAAATACATAAAATAAATAACTTTGGAAAACAATGATCCTAACCCATATATTTATGAAAATGGTTACTTGATGTAGGGTTTTAGGTCAGATGGCTATGAAATAAGAGCTAAATGGTTATGACATAATGGAAATATATATGAATATGGAAAACACTTTTGAGACTCAACAATCTTCACTAGGATGCCCAGAAACTGTCTTCATAAGAGTGGAATTGGTTCTAAGAGAATGAGTCCAATTTACCTTTATATTTGTCCGGTTGAATGGGTGTGTCCTTCACCCTGGACTGACTTGAGTTGGAGGGAGGTTGAATTCACAACTTTGGAGAGAAAAATTTCAAATTTTCTTCTTTTAAAAGTTGCAATGGGACTTTGACCCAAAATATATTTTTCTTTAGACTCTATCATTTAAAATATTCTTTTCAATAATCAAAACAAATACATCAAGTGGCCAAATAAACATTATGAAGGTCTACCATAGCTATAAATTCAACTTTCCCTCTTAACTATGGAGGTATTCATATTGAATATCATAAATTTTCTCAAGTTGAAAAATTTATCTAAGAAAAGGTTATATCAAATCATCATCGACATCATCATCTACTGTCAGCATCCGCCAGTGGTCATATCCAGGGTGGTACCAAACCCATGGAAAATCCTCAACATATCAGGACTTACTCCTCAAAAGTGATCGGTCCTCAAATCCCAAGGCCTCTCACTAGGCCAAAATGTTGAGATATCAACTAGAAAGCACTCACCCACCCTTCTTAGTGAGAACTTTGGGCCAAGACCTCACTCAACCCTTCCTAGTTTTTTATCGGGCCTAGATGTTAAAAGGACCTCACTAGACCCTTCCTAGTGTGTAATCGAATCTAGATGTTGAAGGACCTCACTACACCCTTCCCTAGTATGTTATTGGGTCCAGAACCTCACTACATCCTTCTTAGTGTATGCTTGGGTCCAAATACTCACATACCTCACTACACCCCTTTCTTGGTGTGCGATCAAGTCCAAACCTTGTTGTGACATCTCCAACATGTTTCTCTCATGTATATATGTAAATATTTTTCAAATAAAATAAAATAAATAAATGGGATGAGTCAAGGGACATGGATTCCATAGCTAAGATGTAATATTCCAAAATAGGAAAAACATGAATATTGAACATAAAACGGGAAAATGTAGTAAACATCAACACATCAAAACATGAGAAAATCATTGAGCCATTTAATTATATATGATAGAATAAATGAAGTACAAGATCTTGAGGAAAAGACACTCAAGCTAGGCAAAACAAGTCTGAAATGACCCTATACATCAAGACATGAGAAAATGCTACTACATAAACTGTTGGGAGGCCATGCCAATGCAATATTGCTGGAAATAAATGCTGTTGGAAACTAGGAATGCATAAATCTAATGATATAGTTCTCAGCAAATTTCGAGATCAAAGATCTGGGCTTTCTAGTACAATTCCAAGATAACCCAGAAAGGGTTTCCGGAAATACACAAGATGAAAAATGCAACCCTAGGGCTGAATTACGCTCTGTAGTTGGGTAACAGCTGGGAGGTGGATGATATGATGAGGAAATAGCTGATAATCCTCCCTAATGACTTTTCAGATGAATGGTTGCTCCCCTCACTGGAAAATAAGCTCAAAATCTTGGGTTATCAACCCTCCATTGAAACTTCCCTCTTGGATTGTGCAATTCCTTTTAAGTTATAACCTCCAATGTCGAGACTGACCTTGTCCAGGAACCAAGTAGGTGGAGTCTAGGTCAGGTTCAAAGTTTTCGACATGGTCTCTTTGAATCTCGACGGTATATAGGGCATAATTCAACCATACTAGTGACAACCAAGTGTTAGTGCACAAATTTCACAGTGTAGGGGCTTGAATTTCCCACCGTCAAAGTAAATTTTCGTCGATTACCTTTGGGAAATTGATGGCGGAGGAAGGTTGGGTACGTCACCTTGGTTTTCGTGAGATGCAAAGAAGCAAGTCAAGGAAAAATCCACCTCATGCATAATGTAATATCAATGCATATTAATTCGAGTGTGTTGAGGCCACGAGTGAATGATAGGGAAGGTGAAATATAATTGCACCCTGTAGAATGACACCCCTTCGATTTATGCGCAACTACGAAGACACAACCATGGGATAAAAATTATGGGCTCGGAAGATGTACACAGGGAGAGTAGAAATGTCATGGTATTACTATAAGAAGAAAAACATGGAAAAAAATATACCGAGAAACTAGTAAGTGGGAGTCCACAATGGTAGTTGGCGACAAGAGAATAGAATTCCTCTCAGTATATTTTCCAACCCGTTGAACAATGGACTTGTCAAATGATGCTACCAATAGAAGGTGATTATGGTGAGAAGTTGTGTCACATAGACTCACTACAACCATGTACTCACAAACTCATTTATGAATATACATATTTTTAGACCAAATGTGTTTTCAACCCGCTAACATTTTGTGCGATTATGTGAATATGAGCACCCCATGAACATTGCATAAACAAAACTTATGAATAGCAGTGACTCTTATTCTGATGCATGGAATTCATAATGTAGCTTTTTATATGATGAGAAATATTAAAAGATGAAAGTAAAGGAGTATGGTGATAATATAAAGGTATAAACATAAATAAACATTACATACACATAGGTATAAACATATAGATAAAAAAAATGGTTTTCCTCGGCAACACCTTACAAAAGTAGTGGGGTGGTTACACTTAATCAACCCCTCATGGCGAGTAATCATGTCTCCTCTAAGAGGCACTCACTCAACCCTACTTGGTGAACACTTTGGGCCTCTTGGATTATTCTCTCTATCAGGAGAATTTCCATCTATTATGTTACCAAATCAACACTCCCTCTCAACGAGAGGGGTAATCTCCACAAGCCCTAGATTGTCTCTGAAGTACACGAACTTCTCTCTAGGAAATGACTTCATTAGAGCATCAGTTGTCTGCTCATCGGTGGGGATGTACTTGAGCCTTATTAATATCCTCTGAAACATGTCAAGAATGTAGTAGTACTTGATATCAATATGATTAGACTAGTCATGGAACACAAGATTCTCTGAAATCTTCACAAAACTTTGATTATCATAGTATATCGCCATTGATTCCAACTCTTGGTCGAACAATCCTACAAACAACTTTCGAAACCATACTCCTTCTGTACACACTTTATTTGTTGTAATATGTTCTGCTTTTGTAGTGATGAGTGTGATAGATATTTGATTCCTACTCATCCAATATATCATAGCGGGGTCCAAGCTAAAGCATACCCCCAAAGTTCTCTTCCTATCATCAAAACTTCTTGCCCAGTCAACATCTGTATATCCATGAAGCTATACATCCTTTTTTACAACATATCTCAAACCAAAATTCATAGTACCATGCATATATCTCATAATGTGATTTGGTGCAATCCAATGCTCATGTTTCAATTCAACCTTGAACTAGCTCAACATGTTAACAACAAAGCAGATGCCCGACCTATTGTTAACCAAATACCTCAATGAGACAATAAAATTCCGATATATATATATATATATATATATATATATATATATATATATATATATATATATATATATATGGATATAAAAAACTAGATTAAGAGCCTTTTAACTTCCTCAAGTTAGTCACCATGGGAGTATCCATGGATTTAAAATCCATCATGCCAAACTTTTGAAGGATCTCAATAGCATACTTTCCTTGACCAAGGAATACTTCGCCAAGTTTTTTCCATACTCCTAGTCCCAAGAAATAATGCATTAAACCAGGATCCTTCATATGAAACTCATAAGCCAATTGCTTCTTTCACTGAATAATAATAGGCTCAACACCTATAATAAAAAAATCAACAACATATAACGGTAGGATCATAAGTGCATTCTTCACAACCATAAAATAAAGGTTTGGATCAACTTCACTCTTGGTAAATCCCAATCTTGTCATATAATTGTCAATACAAGCATACCAATCTCTTGGAGTTTGTTTGAGTCCATGTAAGGCCTTCTTTAACATGAAAACATAAGATTCCTTTCAATGCACCTCAAAACCTTAAGTCTACTATATGTAAACCTTTTCCTCAATTAGACCATTGAGGAACACAATCTTCACATCCATCTAATGTGAATTCCATTCCAAAGAAGCAGTAAGAGAAATAATGGATCTAATGGAGGTGTACCTAGAAACAGGAGCAAAGGTCTCATCATAATCTTCTCCCTCTTTCTGGGAGAACCCTCTAGCCACAAATCACATAGTGTACAAGTGTCAATATTTCAATCTGCAACATGTTTGATCTTTTATATCCACTTGGAAGTCATCACTAAATTCTCTTTCGGCCTTGGAAAAATAACCTAGACGCCATTCTTCATGATTAATTGGTATTATTCATTCATAGCTTCCTTCCATTCTTGTTAGCTAGCTACTTCTTCATAAGTGGACGGATTTGCATCAATAAGATTAATCATGAGAGATGGATAGCTAGAAAACATATTAGGTTTCTTAATTTATTTGGATGTTCCATCTGGAGTTATGTGTCCTTCTACTTCTTCTAGTGTACATCTAAGCCATGTTGGTCTTTTTATGTTCTCTAGAAAAATAATTGGTTCCATTGGTTCACAAGGCCCTTTTAGCTCTTTAGGATATTCTAAAGAACTTGAATGTTCTTCCTTCGAAGCCTACCACTTTACTTCATCATAGGAATCCATGGAGACTTCCTTACATTTCCAACATGCAACTTTCTCATCAAAAGTCACATCTCGAATGATCTCGATCCTTCGGTGCTCTGTAATGTAGATTCTATAAGCCTTTGATGATTCACTATAACAAAAAAATAATCCTTTCTTTCCTAAAGGTTCAAGCTTGTTCCCTTCATCCTTATGAAAATGAATGTAGATCAGGCAACCAAAGATTCTCATGTGTCCAACTTATGGCTTTCATTTAGAAAATGCTTCTTCAGGAGTCATATCTTCCAAAATTCTACGAGGACTTCTATTTTGGATGTATACAACTGTCAATGATCCTTATCCCCATAATAACAATGACAAATCCTGATCATGCATCATGCCAACCTTGACAAATTATTTAGTGGAATTGTTCTTTCATTCAATTACACCATTCTGTTGTGGATTGTAGGGGACAATCAAGGCCCGCCACCTGCCGGCCAAGCCTCGCGACCCCAGAGCAGTCGTAAAACATAGTTTTATAATTCTTTGTTGTTTTATTAATTTGTTTTATTAGTTTTTATTATTATTATTTTTTAAAAATTTAATTTATATTTAATTAATTTATTTATTTTTGTTATATATATATATATTTATATTTATGTTTATTTTTTATTTTTTAATTTTAATTTTAATCATCTGTTTTTATTTATTTATAATTATTTTTAATTTTTAATTTTTAAATGAATTATGTTTTTTTTTCAATTCATATATATATATTATTTTTAATTTTTTTTAAATTTTTATTGTTTTAAATTTTTTTTTTTTAATTTAAATTTTTATTGTTTTAATTTAAATTTTTATTTTTTAAATTCAAATTTCTGAATTTAAATTATTTTGTATTTTAGTATTTTGATTATTTTTTGTATTTTTTTATTATTTTTTATTTATAATTTTAATTATTTTATTTTATCATTTTCTTTATTAATGTTGTTTTTCTTTAACTTTAAAAAAATTGTTTTTTCTTTAAATTATGAGTTTTTTTGAATTTTTTTCCTTTATTTATTTTTTTTAAATTTTTTTTTTAAAATTTTAAATTTTTATAAGTTATTTTTGTTAGATCTAAGACTTTTGTGATCCATAATTTAGAAAAATGTCTTTCAGATTAATCACCTCATTAGGATTTGGTCAAATCCTAATGATGTCATTAATCCGAAAGACATTTTTCTAAGTTATTTTTGTATTTTTTTACGCTTTTATTAGTTTTTTTCATATTTTTTTATATTGATTTTTTGTCATGTTTTTTTGTTTTATTTTTATGTTTTACTACCAAGATGAAAATCACTACTCTAAACAAAAAGGATTGATGTTGTATCAACACTTTTAAAAATTAGCATGAAAATCACTAACATTTTAAAACAAATGTTCATACTTGATAAATAAACAAATTTAAAGTGCCAAAAGAATCACCTTTTTTTTTAAATTGACATGACAAAAAAAAAAAATCAAAGAAAATTTAATGTTCCAAAAATATGCTAAAAAAAAAAACAGGTTATTCTACATCGCCACTTTTCAAATTCGACATGAAAATCATGAGATTACAAAAAAAAAAAATGTCATAAGAAAATTTTAAGTGCCAAAACTATGCTCCAAAAAAACAGGGTGATTCTGCATCACCACTTTTCAAAATCGGGTACCTTTTTGTTATCTCAAAAAAACGGGTACCAATAATTTTCTTGTTTGGTTCATAACTATGTTTATGATCCATAATTTTTTTATGCTTGACATGACCCATAATTTTGACCCTCCTACAATTGCTAGCTACCGAAGAATTTCGACCCTTGTAATTGCCCACAATTTTGACCCCTTTACAACAGAATTGTCTAGAAAACTGTGAACTAAAAGAAGAGACTATCCACACATACGCGAGAGAGAGAGAGAGAGAGAGAGAGAGAGAGAGAGAGAGAATTTTTCTTCTTTTTCATCCTCCTTGACCTTCCTGATCTTTGCTAGGAGGCCTAGAAATTGTCTTCACAAGACAGTGTGAATTGGTGCCAAGAGAATGAGGTCGAAATGCCTTTATATATTGATCTTTTGGGTCAAATGGGTGTGCCCTTTGCCATGAGCCAACTTGACTTGGAGGGAGTCTAAATTGAAAACTTTGGATCCAACAATTTCAAATTCAAATTCAAATTTTCTTCTTTTAAAAGTTGCAATGGGACTTTGACTCAAAACATATATTTCTTTTGAGTGTATCATTTAAAATATGCTTTACAATAATCATTACAAATACATCTAGTGGCGAAATATACATTATAAAGACCAACCACAGATACAAATTCAAAAATCATACAACGTATCTTGCAATCAAGAGGAGGAGTGGGAGATGGTGGTTATTCAATGACTGGTTCATGTGGGGGAATCATGTCGAACACCACATATGAGGTTTTTTAGAAAGGAGTACATAAGGGTGGGTTTTGATTCACTTATGTGTGCACAAGTCACAAGGTCTTTTTTTAATATAGTCTCTCTAGGTGCAACCACATGCTCGATCATTGCCTCAACTTGCCCCCATAGATTTAGGGTTATGCCCTCATGGGAATTGAACCTTGCCCAATGGTGAAAATTTCCCCACTTTCTACCAATTTAGATCCAACACTTTTGTGCTAACGAAGTGCATGTTTTTTTTCTTTTGTAATGTTAAACTTATATCAATTAATTAAAAAAAAATGCATGATAGCAAGTTTTGGTTTTCCTTAGTCTACCACTAGAGAAATTAGACAAGTGGAAAAAACATATGTTTTTTTGGTACCCATACATGAAGATCCAAAAGGATATCAAAATTAGTGGATTATTTGGACTTTAGACTTTTTCCTTATATCTTATTAGCTATCATATGACTACCATTTATATGAAAAAACCATAGGAAAGCACCAAAAAAACTAGATAGCTAGAAGTTTATCATGTTGACTTGAAGGTGTTGGAGAGATCCACCAAAATTAGCTCTTTTCCATATTTAGGGGAGATGCATGGATAAGTTGGTATACCGAGATGGTATTCTATGCTTTTCAGGTATCGAACCAAATTCTTTAGAAATAGTTGCAGGTCGTCAAGCATGAGGAGGATTTCCTCCTTAGCTCCATTTTCGTCTAATGGAACTTTGCCCAATAATGTATTCATATGCCAATAGAGATCCAAAATTTACATGCATTGATTATGTCTGCCTCTACTGCCACCCATATCAAGTGTCTAATATGCAACTTCACTAGCTATATCAATGTTGGAAATGCAACTCCATTCTCCTACTATATCCTTCTTAGCCTTTGCCAGCTCTTCTTGATCATTCTATGGAGTTTGTGTGATGTCAAGCTTAGCTAAGGATTCCACTCTTTGTCGACTGCAAGATCCTCCCCTCGCCTCATAATAGCTTTCCTCATGATGAGTTCTATCCCTCCATTGTGGCATGATTTACCACCTAGACCTAAGACTGAGACTCTCAGGGTGATGGGTTACAACAAGAGTGACAAGATCATAGGGAGAGTGCAGATCTAGGATAAAAACAATGTAAGGAATGGTTAGACCCAAGCAAACCAAATTCCAAATGAATAGACTCAAAGCTTTAATAAATCAAGCGATAAAAGAAGGGCATCGAGAAAAATGAGGAAGAAGTAGAGGGATTAACCAATAATTACCAACAAAATGAACCTAAGAATTTTGCATCTTGAACATGAAACAACAAATTAGAGCAGAAGTAGTATCTGAGAGTCCTTGGAGGTTGCATCAAAGAGATTGACCACTCTGAGAGAAGATGAAACACAATGCTAGAATTCCAAAAATGATAAATCCATACGAGAAACATAACTATGTTTGAAGTCCACTGATCCATAATCCCACCTGCACAATGATTGCATTTGAATGGTGGTGATTTCATATAAGAATAATCATATAAGTTGGAGTGTATCTACCACCTGGCATAATTCATTTTTATGTTGCTTGGCACGTCCTATCCCATTAATGCTAAGTGAGACGACCAACATGCCACCCTTACTTGCTGCATTGCCTCCCACCCTATATAAAAAGCTAATAAAGTGGATCTTATTATTATATTACATTTGTATTTTTTTGATATTTTACTATTAGTTGAAATTTAAAATAGTATATTTGATTATTAAAAGTTTTTAATTAAAAAAATGAAATTACATGAATTTTTTATAAAATTATATATATTTATATTATATTCTTATTTTAAGTAGTAAAAAAAAAAGAAAATTAACATTAATAAAAAAAAAAAAAACTAATTCTCATCAGTTTTATAACCAACTAATTTAAATCTTGGAATGCTCTTTAAAGATTTATATTAAATTTTAATTTAAAAATATTTATTATAATACTAATTTTCAATTATTTTTAATTTTTAATTAAAAAAAAATATTAAATATATTTTTTTATATATAGATTTAAAAAAAAATAAAATTAATAAATATTACCATAAACATAAAATATATAAAAAATAAATCAATTTCAAATTAATATTATTATAATATAACCATTTATATTAATATTTATTATTTTTTCCACCTTTCCATATCATTTTTCCTCCATTCACCATAATGGTGTGGTCGGCCTCTTTACTATAAACCACCAGTGTCATCACTGAAAAAAACAAACTTTTTTATCTCTTTCTCTTGTGAAGTCAAATAAAGTTGGTACTTTTTTATATTGTGGATGTACAATATATAAGGCTGCAAGGTTTTGTGGTTGTGGCATATCTTCTTTTGGCGGTGTATATTATTGTTTCTTTGTGAAGAGCCCATTATGGGTCGGTGGAAGTGACCATTGTGAGTGGTCAAAAGTGTATGGCACCAAAAATGTGTAACGCCGTTTTCACCATTTGGATATATACACGATATCCCAACCACATAATACAAAACACTACATTTCAAGAGGAGCAACTGGAAAATCACAATAAAAAGGGACTCATCATTGCACCCCACCACTTTGCGCTATATTGGTGAAGTGATTAATGCAAGGGTCTTGGTTTCGACCCCAATTGTAATATTAAATTTTAAAGGGTTGAATTTGTATAATTTAAATGTTTTAGTGATTTTTATTATATTTTTATATAAAAGAAATATAATTTAAATAATTTAATATGGTGAAAAATCATATCATGTCATAACATTTTAGTGGAAAAAATGACTTTTTAAACTATTTAAGTTATAAAATTCATTTAATGTTTTATTGTGTTTAGAGAGATGTTGTCATGTAATATTGCATTTATATATATGTGTTAGATAATATATGTATATGTGAGAGATGTTGTGTATAAAGTTACGTTAAAAAAATTAATAATTTTATTTTAAAAATCAATTTCAGCCATAAATAAAATATCTCTGTTTTCACTTTTATTTTACACGAGTGTTTATATAGTTAGACAACGTATTAAAAAAAAAAAACTTTAAATGTCTATAGTATATGAGAAATGTGTAACCTTAATTCTATGGAAAAAAAAATAACCTATAAAAATTAAATAGTAAAAAAAATAAAAATGACTCATGGTATTGACCCATGGTTTTAAGAATTAATGGGATTGACTCATGGTATTCGTGTGAAATATAACATATTTAAGGGAGAATTTAAATTAGCCCAAATCCATCTTAGTTTGATGTTATATTTAGATACATAATTAGTTGTCTAAAATGACATTGAATCCATGTAAAGGTAAATTTTTTTTATAGATATGATCACTAGTAATTTGTGATATGATGGGAGGTTTATTATATTTTATCCAATATTTCTGCGTCCATCCATTTTTTACTAGTTTATATTGGGTAAAATATACTATTATAATACTACATTTTACCCAATGTTTCCCCTCAACATGTCCACGTCTTATTGTAATTTTCCTTTATATTTGAAGTTTAAAAATAAAAAAACTCAACTATAACATTAGCAATGGTGAGGAGAAATATTGAGTAAAATGTAATATTTAGGTTGAAATGTGACGAAAGATATTAGGTAAAATGTAATAATATTACATTTTAATTATAATTTCTCCCCGCTACTCACCACTTTTATTGTGTGAGGGTGGTAATAAATATTGGATAACATATAATATGGTAATATCATATTTTATCCAAGATTCCCTCCACCCCATTCACTTTTTACAATTATTTTTTTAATATTTGAGATTTATAAGTAAACTTAACTCCTGTGTAAATATTTGATCACAAATTGTGATCTTTAACATTTTGGGTCTATACAAATAAAATAAAAATAAAAATTATAAAATAAAATAAAAAATAATAAACTAAATAATTATATTTATATTTATAATTATAATTATTATAAAAAATCCATCTTAACTGATCTACTAAGTTTAGAGAAAAACATCTTTTCATTTTAAAAAAACTTGGAATGTCAAGAAATTTAATCTCTTTCAATCTTTGATAGATTCATAAATATATTATAAGATTTGAGAATTTTATCATAAAATATTCCCATCTCTTAAAACTGATTCCATCCTTTAAATTCATTTGAAAAATAATATGGAAATATGTTATAACCTTCACAAGTATATAAGAAGTATATATTTGAATTTGTTTAATAACATATCCTTATCTCTATGAAATTATCAAATTTTTTGAATCTTTATTTTTACCCATCATTATTTTTTTGAATTTTTATGTGTAATTATTAAATTTTTTTTTTTTTTCAATGACTTTTTAAATTTTAATTTAAATATGAAAAAATATATAATTATTGAGTAAAAAAATTGAAATTTTTTCCATCACTACATAATTAATCAATATAATTTTATAATTTATTAGTGAGTGAACTTTACAAAAACATATAAAATAAAAATAATACTTAAAAGTGTTGCTAGAGTAGGAGTTAGATGTTAGGTTAACCATTATGTTCTTCATTGAACATGTTTTAAAAAAATGATTTTTAATATATGATAAAGAAAGATTTTATATAAAGATAAAAATAATATTTGAAGTGATAAAATTTATTATATTGAGAGGTGCTTTATAGTGTAGTATGGAAGACATGTTGTAGTGTTTGTAAATGAGCATAAATATTTAAATGTTGGTTAAATATAAGAAAGAAATGTTGTAATGTCTGTAAAATGAAGCATTAAATTAAAAAATAATGATTGACGTTATGTGATTCATTTCACTAATTTTAATCCCACTTCTTCATCTCTATGAGCATCATAATTTCACTAGTTTTAATCCCACTTCTTCACCCCTATGAGCATCACCCGATGCAATGAGTGCTAAGTGGACTATTCAAAAATCACGAGAAATTAGTTAGATACGATTACCTCTCATAGAAATGATCATAGATGAATGACTTACTTAAAGCACTTGAATCCAAAAAATGATATCTAATAACAACCAAATCAATTTAAATAGTTACAAGTAATAAAAATAATAAATCCATTCAATTCAATTTGTTATATTGTAAAATTGTTTTTTTTAATAAAATTACAAACCATTTTTCTGAAGAAAAATTAAAATATACATATCACATTCAAATAAATTTAAACAACAATGATTCATATTCATAACCATGATATTTCATAACAAATAGTTAATAAATATAAAAATTTACTAAATTGATTAATAAATGATGCATCCACACTATTAAGGATGAACCACATTAGTTGGTTAGAAACGTCGACCAAATCCTAATGATGTGATTAATCCGAAAAGACATTTATCTAATAAATGTATAGTTAAACTATATATATATGTGTGTGTGAGAGAGAAATATATACAAAATATAAATAGTAGCTATAAATTAAGATCCATTTGACCTTATAAATTAAAACAAGGGTTACATGATAGCTTAGTATCTACCACTAAGTTAGAAATTAAAATTTCATATTTATTTTTCAAAGTAAAATATTATAACTTGTATGGTTAAACTAATAATGAACAACAAACAAATCCATTTCTATGGTCATGCATTGGGTAGTAACCACTAGTAGGTCTATGCATTTACATTTTTACTTCTACTTATGAAGACCATATAAATAATGGTGGGAAATAATTCATGTTAAATTTATTTATTTACATCCTATTCCTACACATTTTTTATGCAAAGACTTGCATAAATTATGATGGACATTAAATGATGGCAAATTTATTGTTTACTTAAATATGAGTTATTTCAAGGATTTTTATTTTGGATGGTTTTCGTGAAAATATTTATAATAAAATTCATTGCACAAATATCTAAAAATCATGGCATGAATATTGCAACTATCTCCAGAAATTGTGGCAAAAACTCTGTAAAGCAGTTATCCACAACGTTGTATTGTGCAAAGGTTGCAATAAAGTTTTCAAGTTATTGTCGAATGAGTAGTCTTTAGTGCGAATTTTTGAAGGGTTTTACGGTTGTTTTTTTAGGTCTAATTTCTTTAAAATCCGGCAGAAATTTATTGAAAACATAAGTTTGATGGGTAACCTTGCACAATGGAAGTATCCTAGAGGATTTTTAGAGTGTTGAACCCATATATGCAGTCAAAAAACATAAGTTTGATGGGTAACCTTGCACAATGGAAGTATCCTAGAGGATTTTTAGAGTGTTGAACCCATATATGCAGTAAAAAAACCAGTTTAAATAAAACTCAAACTCCAAAAAATCGCACTAAAGACAACTCCATTCTCGAATCAAATATTTCAAAAATAGTTTTTAAAAAAAAATTAAAAAAAAATGTTTCTTCAAAATTAAACGTTATAACTTGCATTGGTTAATGCTAAATTAATAGTGATTAAAAAGGAAAATTGATTGTTATACTTTGCAAAGACATATTCATAAAATTTATGTTTCAAAACTTCATATTTAAATTTAATTAATAAGCATATACAAATTCTTTATTTACAATAAAGAAAATTAAATATTTATCTATTTATATCATCAATGCTATGCATATTGCATTAAAAAAAACACGTGGAATAAATATAAGAATATTATTATAGTTTTAATAAAATAAAAAATAAGAATATCTCTATATGTTGAAATGTTAAAGTTATATAAATATAAATAATATTATTAAGAATCAACATAGATCCACTTTAATTGGAATCTACCAAATATTTAGAAGAATCAATTATCTCAAGATGCAAATATTTCATTAAGTTTTATTTTCAAAAAAAGGTTTGTATTTCTAAAAATTTAATTCTTTAAATATTTAATAAATTCAAAATTAAAATACAATATATATATATATATATATATATATATATATATATATATATATATATATAATAATTAAATATGCGTATTATCTTAAATATATAATAAATTTAAAATTAAAAAAAAATAACATTTATATATATATCTTTACCAAATACATAATAAAAATTATTATGTATAAAAATTGATCCCCAAGTCCCTAGAAATATTAGCAAAGAGTATATACATCAATTTGATAATAGCTAATACAAGATTTCAAACTTAAATTATCATTATTACTACCCTACTTTCAAATATGCAAATAAGAATGTCGTAGTGTTTCGAATAAACCTTCGACTATCTTACTCTCTTGATGATGACCTCCTACTTTGGTAACGACTCCACAATAATTAATGAGAAATCCTTCTACTTCATAGTAACTCCACAATTTATGGGAGGGTTAACTATGTTTTGAAAAGAAAAAGGAAGTAAATTCTCATAAGCTAGAGTATTCCACTTATGCATATTGTTAAACTACAATGGATAGCTAAAGAAAAAACTTAGGAATACGCGTTTATAATAGGAAAAAAAAAATATTTATTCATTTATTATTATTAGTATTATTATTTTGCAGCATATATACCTTTATCATGATGCCTTGTTCAGCATGGGATATGGATTTTTTAACAATAAATGTTAATTTATATATATATATATATATATATATATATATATATATATTTTAAATGATCTATACACTTAGTATTATTTATATAAAAGTATTTATTTAATCACTAATTGATATTAATCGTAACGTTATAAAGGGTCACTATGTTAAGAATATAATATATATGTTAGTTTTTTTTTGGGATAATTGAGAGATTGACACAATGCGATGTTATACGTAATGACCTTAGTCCTTTGCACATAAGTTGTGATGATAGTTCAACCATGATACAATTATTTGATTATCTTGGAAAATTATATATATATATATATATATATATATATATATATATATATATATATATATATATATATATATATATATGCGTTGTTTAGGGATACAACAGAATAACTTGGACGACAGGTTTTTGCTGGAATCTGGTATTTTTTTTTTTTTTAAATCAAGTAGGTGGAGTGTTTGAATCGTTTTTTATGGTGGAAATGGATTCAACACCATCCAGAACCTGGGCACCCAAAATCCTGAAGTTTAACCGATATAACCCATATTTCCAAAAATTTCTATCGGAATTGTTCATAATCTTATCGAAATTTTTGGGTTATTTTGTGAGTTTTTTTAGACTATGCTTATATATGTGTGTGTGTGTGGAAAAGTTGGTACACACGCCTATCCACATATGTGTGAAAGAAATACTTTAAATGCATAGTTGTTAATTGCAAATAATGTAAATGAATGTATATGATTATTGAAAAACACCATATGTCTTTTATTTTTCTCTTGAAGAATTAAATGCATTGATTACTTAGGCTATACATGGATAATATGAATGCATTTTTATTTTACATAGTTAATGTGAAAGTGTAAATACATTCATATATGTGTGATCATTGTAAAAGGAATAATCACATTTGAATATTGGATATAGAATTTGTTTACAAAACAGTTAGGGATGACCCTAAATACCTTAAGGAACCTAACTAACCCATAACCACGATTAAAACAAGAGAAAAAGGGAACACAAAGGGGAAGGAAACAAAGCAGGGAAATAAATCGAAGACTGGAATTAGGAGTTTTGGTTGCAGAAGATAAGAGAAGCACATAAGTATCAAAAGGATCATGAAGACAATAACGCTCCAAAGGTGAGTCAATTTGTTCAAATCCCCAAGATATAGACTAATGATGAAATATAGGTTTTTATGCAAAATCCTAACTCTGACTCTACATTGTCTTTGTTGTTATACATAATATGCAAACAAATTTTAAACTCTCTATCGCAATAAAGGCATAATGACTGTTACATAAAACCCTACCTATGATTTTACTTTGTCTAAAATTTTCTTGGCATTTCCCATGTTGTTGTGCATATTATGTAAACGAATTGTAAACTTTCAGTTTCAATAATGGTGTAATGGTTGCTACATCAAAACCTATCGAAGAATTTCAATTACCTACTATGTTCTTGGAATTGTCCTCGCTGTGTATACATCTTATATAAATAAATTCTAAAATTCCTATGCGAAGCATAATCCTTTAGTAATGTTGATGATGGGCTACCATGTATCTCAACATGCTAGGACTTAGTTGGCAACATTTTCCCTAAAGTAGAAAGACCACAACCATGACTACTGGCTAGATTTTCCTAGTGGGTGAAATGTGCAAATATCAAAGTAGGCCTTGTGTCCAAAAAACATAATGTGGTAACTTTGGGACCCTTGTTCAAGCATGGTAATTGTTGGTTCCTTATGGTTTCTAATTTAATAGAGGGTGGAGGATCATCCTCTAGAGTCCCTCATGGGTGGAGGCCAAATGACCACCCTACACTAAATTTTATGTTTGAATAATCAGATCCTCTGGACTCCCAACATAGGTGGAGGAACCAAAGCTGTAGTTTCAGGGTAATGTAATTCTCTGGAATCCCTAAAGGGTGGGAAAAAAAATCTCTGAAATTCTTAAACTAAGGCCTGTATGTTTCCACAGGCAGGAATACAATATTGATGAGAGCTTCTGGAATCCTGTGTATTCAATTTGAAATGCCCTTAAATATTTAGTTATCTAACAACTAGTTTCCCGTTAGCTATATATATTGGTCCAACACTCTTCCTATCATCTAAAAAAGGTTTCTGCCCCTGAATATGGGCGAAGTATTCACCCGAAATGTCGAGCCTTTCGAATTGAATACACATGATTCCAGAAGCTCTCATCAACATTCTTGAAATAGGCGAGGGTGGAGAAGTTTCGTCTCTAGAGCCCCTCATTGATGGTTGGGTGGATGAGAATGCCTCTAGGATCTCTGTACAGGCCTAAATATGTGTTCAAGGTGGAGGTGGGATAAGCCTATGGAATCCCTAGTGTACTCCTGAGCTAGGGGGTGGAAGTTGGTCTATTGGAAGATTGTCAATGGTTGGGAGGAGAGTTAAGGACCTTATTCTTAAACCAACCTAGTATACACATAATTAAACAAATGTGAACCGCCTGGAATGTAAACTAGAAAAGAGTGAGAATATGTACTTACATGGCAGAGGGTGATCCAGCGTATCTTGTGAGTCATGAATGTGTATATTTTGTAAACTATATTCCAAAGGAAAATTTTCTTGTTATTTAGTAATATGTTCATAAGGCCTTAGCCCTCAATGAGATTAGATCACCAAGCACTCTTAAAACTTGGTATTGTAAAATATTTTATGAGTCAGGTAAGTAATGTCATTGTGGTTGTGGTGCATAATGACTCTATTTTAGGGATTACTAATATGTGATAATCACAATAATGAATTATGTTTTCATTAATCTCTGTTAAAATTGTTAACACTATTATACCATAAGGGTGGAGATAAGATTAGATCTATGGAGTCCCTATAATGTTATGCCAGAAGGGTGGAGAATGAATTAGATCCCTAGGATCCCTGTACTGTTATGAAAAAAGGGTGGAGATCAGATTAGATCTATGGAGTCCATGTACTGCTATGCCAAGAGGGTGGAGATTGGATTAGATCTCTGGAGTCCATGTATTGTTATGCCCGAAGGGAGGAGATCATATTAGATCTCTGGGGTCTCTGTAATGTTATTCTAGGAGGGTGTAGATCATATTAGACCTTTGGAGTCCCTATACTGTTATGCTAGAAGGGTGGAGATAAAATTAGATCTCTTGAGTCCTTGTACTGTTCGACCAAGAGGGTGACAATTAGATTAGATTTCTCGAGTCCCTGTACTATTATTCCAAGAGGGTGGAGATCTGATTAGATCTCTATAGTCCCTGTATTTTTATGTTAGAAGGGTGGAGATCATGTTAGATATTTGGAGTCCTTGCACTATTATGCCAAGAGGGTGGAGATCATATTAGATCTCTAGAGTCATTGTACTATTATTCCATGAGGGTAGAGATTGGATTAGACCTCTTGAGTCCCTATATTGTTATATGAGGAGGGTGGAGATCATATTAGATATATTAAGTCCCTGTACTATTATGCTAGGAGGGTGGAGATAATAACAGATCTTTGGAGTCCCTATACTGTTATGCAAGGAGGGTGGAGTTCATTTTAGATCTCTGTAGTCCCTGTACAATTATGCCAAAAGGGTTGAGATCGTATTAGATATATGAATTCCATGTACTTGAACACTGTTATGCCAAAAGGGTAGAGGTTGGGTTAGATTTCTAGATTCCCTTTACTTGAACATTGTCATTCCAGAAGGGTGGATGTTGGGTTAGATATTTGAAGACCCTGTACCTGAATATTATTATGCTAGAAGGGTGGAGGTCAAATTAGACCTTTGTAATCCATAAATGTGTGTTTATTAGGACAATATTCTTGAGATAGGGGGTGAAAAATGTAGTGGTAGTATGTTAAATGGTTGGAAGAAGAATCATTGACTATGTCCCAATGCCCATCTGAATTTTATAAGTGTTACAAATGAAGAAGGTGCTTTCTAGAAGCACTTAAATGAAAATAATACTCACATTTTTCTAACTAAAATAATTCCATGCAAAAAATATGACTATATTAAGGAATGTGTAGCTGGTAGTTGTTTTAGTTAGTCCTCTTTGTTTTATATTTTTCTAGGAAGTCCTTAACAACTGGGATATCCCTGATTCCTAGTCATTAGATCCTAAATTTTGATGATGAAATTATTGGTTGAGTGGAAAATGAATTAACTGAGGATGGATATTTTCATCTTTGGAATTCTTCATGAGCTGAGGGGTGGAGGAGAAATTGCCTATGGAATCCCTGTAACAGCCTATAAATAAGCATGCACATGTAATTTGGAGGTGGCTTAGAACTTTGGAATCCCTAGTCTATACATCGGGACAAGTTTCATTAGCTAGGGGGTGGAAACTACACTGTTGGCAGCTTGCCAAAGATTTGTAAGAAAATTATGTGCCTCACCCCAATGCCCACTCTAAGGTGTCTTACTAATTGTAAATATTTACTAGAGTTACAATATTGTGGGACATCTTATGTATTTTGTAGCCATGAGTGATATTGAAGCTTATGGAAATTTTATTAGCTCGTAAGTTAAAGTAGCCTCCACATGTGGGAAGTTTACAAGAATCTCAAGGCAATATGATATCTCCCTATATATGGTTTGTCATAAATGTGTCCCTAGTTCCTTAAATAAGTCCAGCTGTTAGTACTACTTCTATACCTCTTTAAGGACTAGCCAACTTCTATCACCAATCCTTACTTCTTCTTTGAATACCCTCACTAATACCGTCGCTAAGGGCTATGGAACTGCAATTTAATAAAGAATCTAGTATCGAGCTAAGGGGAGGGTTATAACTAAACATGACCTTCTGACATGGAAAGTAGAGAAAAAAGAGACAATTACCCCATTATTGTAACCATGATCATGAGTTAGACATCCTAGCAACCTCTTACGATTAGATAAGGGGGATTGTTACAAATGGTATCAAATCTGAGGTTCCAACACTAGGCCTCAAGGAACATATGAATGATATTTCTTATGCATGCATAAATGCTTGATAATTATGTTACAACTGAATTAGACACCCACATTGTAATGTTCATGTGCTTCCATAGATGCAGTGACGATGACATGGCAATATTGATGCAAGAATATACCAATAAAGCTAACATTACATAATCATCATGAAAAATTTGGTAGTAAGCTATACTAGCCTTTTTATAGTGGCTAGGTAGATTTTAAAAATGAATTTTAGCAGCATTTGAAAAATAACCAATTATATTTTGGTGAGAGATTGCAACAAAATTTTCACAATAGATAGGCATATTTCAATAAGTAAATATAGCAAAAATATGTAGATAACATGTTTGGTAAGTTTGTTTGTATTGAAATTATACATTTATTGCAGCAAACTTTCTTGCGTCTATGAGAAGTGGCCAATAAAGTTCCAAAAATCATCAAACAAGGTTGTAGTAGCAGTGTGTTAAATAATATTAACAAAAGAGCCATATGTTGTAAGGCCATATGAGGAGCTTGAGCCCATGCTCTGGAAAAACTCTATTGGTTTCTTATACTTCTGGAAAAAAGAAGAAAAAAGAAGAAGAAGATTTCTTAACCAACTACAACTCGGGTTTTTAATAAAGGTTCATTGGCTTTTTTCTTTTACTACAATTCCATTGTGGGATGCTTATTATAAATTAATGGACAGATTGATTACAGGGGAATTTAGATCTCAAACCTTTGCAATTTCTACAACATACAAATCCTTCCTATACTCCATAAGAATATGATGCAAATTCACTAAATGTGAATTTTCTTTCATGTGGACAGTCCAAAGTACAACGTGAAGGATTAAGCCACCATATTGTTATTTGTATTGGTAGGCTCATCAAAAGCATGGCACGAGATAAAATAGTGTGTAGCAACAATCCTTTGATCCATACCATTAATGCATACTTCTAAGAAATGTGATGTCAAATTCAAACACTATTAAGACCCCAAAATTGTATCTACACCTCTACATTTGATGAGCATAAGTTTAAGTGAAGATAAGGATAAATTTGATAGGTTTTGAGGGTGGCGGAAACTCTACAACAATATGTTGGTAGCACAATTTATATTACCTTCTTCTAAATGTGGTGGCTCATATAAATTGTGATTACTGAGTTAAATGTGAGATAAGCTGCAAGGTTGAAAGTCAAACAAGACCTAGGCATCTGGTCCAATGTCATGGAGGGTGGTATAATGACCATATTTGTTCTTCCACCTATCAATGAATTGTTCAAGCTCATTCTTCCACATGAAGTTGTTGTTCAAATCCATATTTGTCTAGGATCAAATATTTATATTTAACCTTAGCAATAAGCATAATGAAGGCTTAGATAAGTGATTTGTGAAAATAGTAGCATAGTGACTAATTTTTGGGGACATTTGGATGTCCCTTGATGATATTGGGGGACATCTCAACATCCAACTTTATTGTGATGACTTTCCCATGGTGTCCTTTTGACATCCTCTTAGCCAGGGATATCCCAAGGATGCCAAATGAATAGACCTTGCATCACAGGGATGCAAACAATGAGAGCTTGTGTCAAAAAGACATCAAATAGACTAATAGAGTATAATGGGAAACATCATGATAGAATTTTTGTAAATAAATAAATGTTGTAGTAGTGTATTGACACAAGTATATCAAGAATAGAGTTTGGAAGTTGAGATGTTAAATCAGGATGTTGAAATGAAATTCATTTAAATATTTAAAATCATATGAATCCCTATAAGGATGAAAGGGAATTCCCAATAATAAACTATATATTATTGTCATCTCTCTCTTCTATGTGTTCATGTGTCCTTTAAAAAAAATTGATATGGTATAAGAAATTGAAAATCAAAGTGGCGGTTCATGGCATCTAGAGAGTTAGTGTGTTGTCTGGATAAAAAAAAAATTATATTTTTCATTCAAATTTATAAATGAGAAACCATTTTACTTCTTAGACCATAGAAAAGAAGGGAACATAAATTAGAAAGGTTAAATCCCAAAGCTTGTGAAAGCATTTAAATTAAAGAAAAATATTACACATTTTACTGAGAATGTGAGAGAACAACATTTTTAGCATAATTCGAAAGAGTCGAAAATTTTTTGAGTAATGTTTACAAATGCCGAGGATAAGAAAGTCCAACCCTAGTGCTAAAATAGTATCAGAAAGGGGAGGATGCCTTTTTTTTTAATGTTATTTGTGACACCATATGAAGCTTTGGTTCATATATGAATATTTTTGTGAGTGAGTTCATGCATTATGAAAGACACTTTTTGCACACTAATGGTGAAATATTTGGTATGAAAAGTCTTACTATGGTAAACACATTCCTTTTTGAGTGTTTATTTCACTATGATGCCCAAATATGTCTGAGCGGGTCACCACATATTTGTACAAGGTTATAAGGTTACAATGTTATGTGTGAATCTAATTTTCATGATAGGAGTTAACAAACATAAGGAAAGAAATAGGGTTAAGATACTTGGGAGAATGAGGATCTCAGGTTGTCTTAAATTGAATCCACCAGTAATGATTGGATATTCTAAGGGTCTCATGCATAGTAATTGATCGGTATTCATAAGACTCCTGAGTCTCTTGCCTGAAGCTTGATGCATTAAAAGGCTCATTAGATGGATATCTAGGATGACATCAGGATTTTCCACAACTAACTTTTATGTGCATGATTAGAATATTTTAGGGTATTGTGTAACCTATATCTTAGACTAATGACACCAATCTGTAGTCATGTAGGTGTATTAAAATGTTTTGTATTTATACCTTTCCATATTAGATACTATATATTTAGGCCAAGCTAAATATACTCCCACAAGTTGGGATGAATTGAACCTGAAGATTTAATTCCTTAGCTTGCCTAGCTAGCTTCTCTTCAAACTTTTCTTAGACAATACCTCTATGATGGGAGGAGCTCCCCTCCCTCTGATCACTTTCACCCAACAATGATTCTTGTTAACTTTATTTTTGAGATATTGTTGAAACTTGATGGGAAACGGTTGCATCTTTCAAATTTTTATGTTGAAAAATCATTTCATTTGTTTATTCTTGATGGCCAAGATTAAGGTTTTTTGTTCTTATCCTATTTTCGTGTATTTGAAATTGGTTCCTAAGGGCTTCAAATTTCCATTTTTTATTTGGTTAGTAACCTTGTCTTTGTGCATATGTAACTTATTTTGATGGTTATAAAGTGGGAGATAGATTTTAAAAGTAGTTATTATGCTTAATATTAATTAAAAAAGGTTAAACATGAGGAAAAATGATCTGTTGTATAATAAATCTCAATGTTTTTTTTTTTTTTTTGTTCAGGACCAAAAAGCTAATTGCAAGGGCTATAATAATGAGTAATTTATTCCAAATTTAGAGTTTGGCATATTTTTCAAATGAAATTATTATAATTTCCATTTGAAAAGGTATTATCCTTTAGAGAGCCATGGCAAGGTTAATTTCCCATCCTAGCTATGGCTCTAGTGATTTATGTGAGACCCATGACTTTGGGGCTTGTGATAGCTTGTCTGAAATTGTTGTGATGATGAGGATCGATGCCATTATGGCAGTTGGGGCACTAAGGCACTATAATTCAAGTATGTTGGGTGTGTTCTATTTTGGTGCAAGAGTATATACACTCGGAGTTTGATAAGTTCAATTGGTTCTCTTTGCAGGTGCATTGGAAGAAAAATACACTTCTATGACACACTCTTCCAACATTACTGTATGATTTCATGTTTATAGGATTTAAATTGCAAATGGTATGGTGCTACGCATCGGAAAAATGTTTTAGGAGATTAAAACTCTAGTAGCTCTATACTATTAATTGGTATTGAAAAGGAAATAAATGAAGTTTAGTAGGTATCTTGTTTCAGTATTGGTGTAATGAATGATCCAAAATCCAAAAAATATAAGATATTCTCATAACACTTTCACCAATAATTCTATATGTAGGTTTGTGTTTTCTCTACGATCAAGATCCTCCAAAATTTTGTCTAGACTTGAATTTTGGAGCTTACTGAGGATCTTACAATCCATCACTCTATGGTTACTCCATGGTCATTTGATTTTTTTTAAACTGTTTAAGTCTTCCTCCTAGTTTTAAAATATCAAGTCACTTGCATACACACATGCTCAATCTTCGATGAGTTCATGATAATAATTCCTTTATGCAAGATTGAATAGGAATATAACCATTTATTAAGACAATGCCTGTGTGATGTTCAAATCACATCGATAGTTAGTAAGCACTTTCATTGATACTCTTCCCCACCTTGGTTGCGATTGTACTTGTATTTTTATTAGTTTTCTCAACTGTCGCCTTTCTGTGCCTATGTGTTCACAAGTGTCGCTTTCACTTTCACAACTTTTCATTTTTCTTGAACAATTGTCATTCTCATGTTATTTTCACTCTGATATGTGTTTCCTTCAATTTCTTCCACTTTTGAAAGTGTCTCTTTACTATCATTTCAAAGTGATATTGTTTCTCATGATTCCTGTGCATTCCCTTGGCTTGCATCTATGGAATTCATGTGTGTGATCCATGTTTGAAATGTGATATAATTCATTTCTCTCTTTTACTCTATTGGTCTCACACTTAGCCATTTTTAAGCCCTTTCTTGGTCCTACTATTAAACGCAAGTTGTAGAGGCATTAGCCTTCTTACTATGTAATGAACACAACATATCCATGAGCCTCATTGACCTATATTTCCCCCCATACTTTTGAACTAAGTATTTTATAAGGTCTCCTCCCTCTCACAATGCATTATTACTTCCTAAGGATAAGTCACCTAGCCATGTGCTAGCTCCCTTAGTTAAAAGTGCATTCCAAATGAACAAATAGCCGTCGTTGGAGAGAAATATTATGTTCAAAGACTGAGCACACTTCAAAACAATGAATCACACTTCAAAACAATGAAGTTCACTTTGAAACAATGAAGCACCCTTTGAAAAAATGAAGAACACTTTGAAACAATGAAGCACACTTCAAATGATTAGTGAAAAAGCACAATTCCAAATAACAAGGACCTTCTCTCCTCTAAAAAGCTTTGGAAAAACAAGGAAATTATCGCCTTAAAGGTGAACTTTGAGAGCCTGAGTGCACTTCAAAACCATGAGAAAACTTTTGGAATATGAACGCACTCCTTGGACAAGAAGAAATGCACCCTCTTAGAATGCATGGCACAATCACGGAGCACAAATCTTGATCGTTTCCTTTGAGCACATGGCGCATTCAAGGCCTGAAGCTTGAGCACACTCCTTTAACATGAAGAAATGAACCCCATTATAGTGCATGGTGCACTCACGAAGCACAAAGGCTTAGAGTGCATGGCGAAATCATGAAGCACGAAGCTTCATCCTTCCATTTGAGCGCATGGTGTAGTCACGAAGCCTGAAGCGTGAGCGCACTCCTTCAACATGAAGAAATGCATGATCCTTGAGTGCATAAGCACATTTTGAAGGATTGAATGTTTCTCCTTCATCTCTTCAGAGTGCTCCCTTGTGCCATCTTATTCTCTTTGAGAGCATGAGTTCACGTTGAAGGCCTGAAGACTTGAAGCCTCACTCCTTTATCTCTTTGGAGTGTGTCCTTGTGCCTTCTTGTTCTCTTTGAGTGTAAGAGTGCACCTTGAAGGCCTAAAGGCATGAATCCACACTCCTTCATCTATTCAAAGTGTGCCTTTGTGCCTTCTTAATATCTTTGAGCACATGAGTGCTCCTTGTGTAGGTTTTAAACCTGTACAGAAATTATCTGCAAACGAATCTTAAAAACAGAAAATAAACAATAGCGAGAGCATAAAACATAAAATAGATATACACAGATATTTTCCCCTGGATCCCAAATCGGGACGACCAGCTTGATTTTTCATTATATTCCATTTAGATATTCCATTTAGTGTTACAACACATATATATACATGCTGAATCATACAAAAACCCCAATCCATTAACCCTAGATTATAACATAACCATAGTTCCCTTGACCAAATCTAAAAAATACCACGGGCCAAAAACCATCATGCCCCAAAACTATGTGCAAACCCATGCATAAAACCATGGGCAGGTCTTCCCACCAAAAAATAGGGTCCAGAAAAAATTTCCCGGGGTGCTGCCCCGGACCCCCCCGCACGTGACTATTCATGGAAAGAATATAACACATACCCAACACCTTGAAGGCCTAAATGCCTATAGCCTCACTCCTTCATATCTTTGTAGTGCACGCTTGTGCCCTTGGTTTTCTCTCTCTTTTGCTTGAGTGCACAAGCGCACCTTGAAGGCTGCTTGTGAACCTTAATGATTTTAACTACCCCATCCTAATCAATCCTTATTCTTTTAACACTCTCACATGCATATCATGAGAAGATCATTCCATCAGTTAGGTAGTGATAGGATAGATGCTTTAAACTGATTTTTCCTCATCATGATTTATTTTCATTTGTAGGAGTATTATCTCAACATGACAAGGTGATGCTCAAGAGAATATAGAAAAGAGAAAGAATAAATAAACACCTGCGGAGAAGAAGAAAAAATGAGAGCTATCATGGAGACATGAATCAGATCATGGAACGAAATGGAAAGAATACATTTCATGATGACTCAAAGGTGATTCCAATGTTGATCCAAGACCCTTTAGAGGGTGAAGATAAGCAACAAAGTGGATCTTTCATGAAGATGAAGTATATATAATATATATCATCATGAATGAAAAATGAAGAAACAAGGACAACAACTTGCCATTTCCACTTCATCATGAAGTCCATGTCATCATTGTCAAGTTGTAATTTGTAATGATGTCATCATAATGGTCAATATGTGTCCATGTGTCACGCCACATCATCATGTGGAATGTAATGATTTATTCTCAAGAAAAGGAAAAAACGTGATGTGTGGAAGTCCAAGAGTCATATGTGGAATATGAAAATTCACTTAGTAATATATGGACAAAATTCCTTTAGGATAAGTCCAAAATTCATTTAGAAGTTCAAGAGCTGTGGAGAAATCCAAAGGTCATAATTTAAGTCCAAGAGTCATGAGGGCCACTCAATAGTCATGGGGTAATGAAAGGTCACCCCCCTTGTTATTAAAGAAACCTCGCAACTAAAGAAAGGTTATTTTGGAGGCTTAATATTTGGAGAGGTAGTCTTGGATTCTTTGTCCGACATAAGAGAGAAAAACTATTCTTTGGAGAAGCAAGAAGAGACTTAATGTTCCACTACTATGAACTAGTCTCATCATTGTAACTGTGTACTTGGATATTTCACCTAATTGAAGCTCTATGAGCCAACACATTTTCATTCATGTATTGAAAATATTTTAGGACTATTCTTGGGATGTTTACAATATATGATGTGTTCATATGTCTTGGAGAAATTGAACTATTTTGGCGGCTTCGATACTCATCTTATTGAATGTGTGTTGTATTCACTTTAATATTGTTATGTGAGCTATTTTGCTAAAACATATTTTTATGCTTTCGTGTGTATCTCTTAGGTTAGTACTATTAATTTCCTTCTATAGGCTCACTTCTCTCTCTGCTCTTGTGAAAGTATCATTTTACACATTGAAATCAATGTTTCACAATGTCAACTTGCTTGCTTATTCAAGGTTTATGTATATAATATCTTATGTTATCTGTTGAAACCAAGATGAACCTTTGTGTTATAGTGGTCGAGCCAATACTTCGGATGGGTCTCCTACTCCAAAAAATGTGAGGTCTAATTTGGACTTCACATCGGGGAGGCCCCCTGTATGTTGGTGTATCCAACACCGTCAACATTTTGGCACTAGAAGGAGGGACAAATGACAAGTTGTGCCCATTGAGTCTATTTTGAATCTCTTATATTAAATGGATCTTTCCCAAATCATAATACTAGGATTTTTTTCTAAGGATATTTATTTTTCTATCCTCATAGAAATAATTCATGACTTGTCTCAATTAAATTTTGACGACAAGAGTGAACTAATTGTCCTCAAACACTTCGTTAAATTTGTGCATTTTTATCTCTATAAAAAAATTTATTGTAAATATGTCATGGATAGGTTTTTCACCCTCACGTTTGAAGGTCAAGTAAATAAATGGTCTCATACATTACATGCTACTTCTATCCATTCATTTGAACAACTTGTTAAGGAGGTTCGTAAAGCTTTTGACAGGTATGATTATCAAGATGTATGTGATAGAATTTATTTTCTTACAATATAATGTGATGAATTTGCAGAGGACTTCCTTAATGAATTTCTTCACCTTTGCTATGAATTTCCTGAGGGAGTTATTGTTTCAGATTTCACTATGGGAAAATTTCAGAATTTGATTATACTCTCTTTGAGATTTTTTGAATCTTAACCCCTGAATGATTCTCTCTCCCCAACTTTTGCAAACCATGGGATACCTCAATCTTCCGAGGAGGAACCTATTATTCCTTTTGTTCCTTTTCCTCCTCCTTTTCCAGTACCAATTTGGGTGCCCCCTAGTGATGATGTTAAAGTTGGGAAATCTAAAAATCAAAATTTTGATATGTCAATTCAACCTCCATCCAATTCTTATGACCCACATGCTACTGAGGAAAACTTGGAATAGTTCAAAAATTTCATGGAGCCCAAAGTGAAAGTTGATCCCTTGGGTTTTCAAGATCATATTAATGTACATAAGTCCAATATCGAATCTCATCCAAATGAAAACTCGATTGTCTCTGGGGATACCATGAAACCTATACCACCTATGTTTCATGATTCCTTGTTTCATGATCCACTTGTTTCACCTAATTCAACTTTTAATGATGTTAAACCTATTTTTTTAAGAATTAATGAAGAATGAGGTGGTTTTATTTCGCATGTAGAGGAGAAAAGTTTTGAAGATATCCCTTATCTTTCCTTCCTCTTTCAAGATGAAAATCTTAACTTTTCGACTGATCTCTAGTCTTCTAACCTTGAAAACATGTCAAGTGACTCTGAGCCTCACATCCAAGTTGAGACATTGGATAACCATCACTGTGATATTCTTGTTTCCGTTAACACATATGGTGGTGAATATACAAGCATATCAAATGGTATCTTCTCTTTTTCCGAGGACTTGGATTTGCAAGGTATCAATTCATAATCTGTTTCTCATATTTTACAATCTCCATTTATGAATTGGGATGCTCTTTTTATTCAAAATGATCTTGAATATTATTTAATTCATACTTCCTTAGATGAAAAATCTGAAGTGGTAAATTGTCAGGTTTTTTAATCTTTGGAATGTCTTGGTCAATTTGACTGTCTTGTTGGCATGGCTATCTTTGACCATTATAATGACGAAAATGATGTTGATCCATTTTTATTTCATGTTCAATTTGTTTTAAGTAAAACTACTGCTCCTCCTCCTGAGTCTTTCAATCCTTCTTCGCCTATAACACACTATTCATTGTACCAAGATATGTCTGATAAGTTCATCAGACTAGCAACCCCCTTAAATCCTTTCGATATTTACCCAACTTATCATGGTTGTAATCAGGTATGAGATGGTGTGATACTGCAATCGGAGGATGAAAAGTTTGAATATATTATTCATGATTTATTTAATTGTAAATATTTCGTAATTCAGGAGGATGACGTTCCAACTATGAATGATCAAGGGATGTTTCCATGATCCAGATTTATGCAGGAACACAATAATACACAGAAATAAAAATAAACACAGATATGCAACATAAATAATATTCTATTTCATTAATATCAAATAACAAAAATATGCTTACAGACCTAATGAAAATAAACTAGCTAGGGCGTTGGTAGCATATCTTTGAGAAGAGATGTGGCGGCTATAGGCCTCTGAACTGTGTTACAGTGAGGCTTGAAGGCCTATTTATTGTTTAGAAATAATTAAAAACCCTAAACATCCAAAAATATAATGCTGGGAGATGAAGCGCCAAAATTGTGGGCCCCGTTTGGGTAAATTGGTACATCAATATTCTCGAGGACGTAACTTTGGCATATGATCTCTGTTTGACATGCTTAATACCTTGTTAGATATATATATTCAAGGAATACAAATTTTGAGTGAGAAAAATCAATATATAAACCTATGTTTCTCTCGGTTTTCCCAAAAAACTTCGTTTAGTGCCTCAAAACGACTCCAGAAGTTTAGGACCCGAAAAACTGCTAAAAATAGTAAGTTGTGATGACACTAAAAAAATGAAAGAACTAATGGTGGGGGTTCAAATGGAATAGGTCGGTGGTAGACAATATCCACCTGGATCATTAGGGCCTCAAAACATCTCTGGAAGTTCAGGAGCCGAAAACCTGCTAAAAATAGTAAGCTGTGTTGAAAGTGAAAAACTGAAAGAACCGATTATGTAGGTATAAATGGAATAGATGGGTGGCCAACAATATCCACCTAGATCATTTCTCCCCCCTTGGGAAGTAATGGTACCCATTGCGTTGAGATCCTCCATGAGATGAGGCAAATTCCGCTGAACTAGGTATTGGATTTGTCGAAGATGTCATGGACCCACGGGTGGACATGCTGGATGCATTCAAAAAATTTGGTTTCTTTATCATCCTCAGATAGTATATGTGTGGATTCTTTCTGTGTGTTCACATGAGGTATGGAAATATCAGGCGGTGGTATGCCTGGGGTCAGATCAATGGAGTGCTTGACTTGACAGTGTAGAGGAACCTCTGTGGGTAAGGAGAAAATTTCCTCGTATTCCTCCATGCCTTTGTCCATATGCTACTGCCGTGCAGGGGAGCATTGTTTTGAGGCTATGGCCACAATATTCTTCTTTCCTTGTGGGTGAATGGTAATGCAAGTAAATTTCCTGGTTTGGGAAAAAATCTTATTGCGTTGTTTTGCAGTAGTCAAAGAGATGGTAGGAGGCAGTACTACCTGTGGTATCCTGTAAAAGTTATTTCCCAAAGAAATAATAACAACACGAGGCCTAGAATCATACACAACATGTCGCCTCCACAAGTATGGTTGGCCCAATAATACATCAAACACATCAAGAGTAGCAACATCACACAGTGCCTCATTCGTGAATGGCTTGATGCTGTAGAAAAGGCGTCACTACTGGTGGACACAAATATCTCTTCCTTCGTGAAGCCACCCAATGGTATGTGGATGCGAGAGTGATATGGTCAATAGGACAAGATGCTTCATGACCTCTGCTAAAATGAGGTTATTTTGGCTTTCGCTATTGACAAGGAATTGCAGCAGAGTACCCTTCACCCACATCTATGAATGGAAGAGGCGCTCCCCCTCCTCCAGATCCTTGGGATCCTCCCCCTGGATCTTGGTAGTGGAAAAAATTACACTGGGATTCACATCAATGATCTACTTCCCTTTTTCATTTCCCTTCTCTGGTTCTGACTCAGGATCAGAACATGCATTTGATTTAGGTGCCTTTAGTTCGGCCACCAACGACTGTTTGTCCTAACACTCATTTGTGTTGTGAGCGGGGCTATTATGAAATTCACACCACTTTCCCATGTCCTTATTTGGATTTGTGGTGTTTTTCTGAGTCGCCTCGCTTTGGCCTTTCCCCTTGTTCTACAGTTTGGGGGTGCCTTTCCTTGGCTTTGGATTCACGGATCCAAATTCTCGCTTCTTTCGCTTAAATTTCTGCTCGATCTTGATGGCATAGCGATATGTTGTGCCAAGAGATGTAATATCAAGGAAATTCATTTCCTCCTGAATGCATATGTGCATACAACTGCAGTACTTGAGCACCAAATGTCTCTCTGAATCTTTAATACCCAACTTTGTGTGTAGGGTATGGAACATATTCGTCAGTTTGTGCACATCTTGATCCCTTTGTTGTCACAACATGGTCCATTGGATGTACTTGTCCTCATAGCTCTCCACAGGGTAATATTATTCCTTGATGCTATCTCAGAACAAATTCCAGGTGGGTCCAACTGAGAACAAAGACAGTTCCCTCTCGTCCTTTTGCTCGCAGTAGGTTTCCCACCAGTCTTTGACATGGGGGGCGACTTTCAGGAGTGCAAAAGTAATGTTTTCTCGGGCAGAGAAATGATGGACCGAGAAATGCCCTTCCAGAAAATTCAACCATATATCTACTATGTCTTCATCTATCTGGCCTTCAAATACTTGAATGTCAAAGTTGAATTGTACCTTGAAAGGAGAGGCGCCTCCAGAGTGGTTGCTGGATGTAGATGTGTCTCCAGTGGGCAGCCATTGAATGATCTGGGCAAAGTTATCCATCATCACGTTCCTCTATTTCTCGAGTGCCTCCTTGAGAAATATTTTGATAGGATCTCCTACTCCCTCGTCTATCTTTTCTTCCACCATGGGAAGTCATGCATTGATAGTGTTTTAATTGATACATTAGATGATAGTGGTGCATGTCTACCTATTTATTTTTCCAAGCCATCCAAATTTGATGATCCACCATCAAAAAGTCCAGATACCTATTAGG
Source organism: Pinus albicaulis (assembly GCA_034641835.2). Taxonomy (NCBI): domain Eukaryota; kingdom Viridiplantae; phylum Streptophyta; class Pinopsida; order Pinales; family Pinaceae; genus Pinus; species Pinus albicaulis. The sequence goes on from CM076572.1 coordinate 781,692,942, forward strand.
AAATCAATGCGCTTCAGTTTTCGCTAATGGTTATGTCAGGTTCTCACAATCATGTTAAGATCTCCAAACTAAGTTGGATCTAGATTTACGCACACACTTTTCTCCTTAACATTCATCCACTGGTTACGAGTTCATTATTAAATAAATATTGGTATTTTCAAGTTGATATTCATGATTTCCAAAATAGAATTTTTAATTAGATGCAAGGTTCTTGTTTGGTTAGTTACTTTTTATGTCAACCCCTTGAGCTAGATCTAGGGTTGGAGAGAACATCCTTGATGGATCCTTATGGTTTCAAGGCCTAGCATTTTGAGATAAAGGGAATTTTATGTTGAAGGATTTTTATCTGTTAAATTATTTCAAATCTAATCATATTATTATATTTTTTCTTGCATATCGGGAAGATGATCATCTCCATGGCACATGCTCTCTTCTGGAATAATTGTAATCACTTCAATCATTCAACTGACCAAAAAAACTTTTATTGGTATATTTATTGAGTTGTGTCTATCATATTCTTCTAATATTTTATCAACTCAATATCTTGATTGGTTTCGTGGATGTGCAATGTCGACAATTGTCTCGAATTCTCTAATATTTCTTACTGTTGAATTTTCATGTAATCAGATACAAAGGGAGCCAATAGAGAATCAAGAAAATTATATGCTAATTGACCAATCTGATCATAATATCAAATATTCTCATTGTGATTCGAATACATTAATTGAAAAATAATTTTCCCATAAGTCCCAGGGTTTTCAAATTGGTTATCTTTAACATCAAGATCCAGTTGTTGAATGGTTAGAGAAATATTACTTGGAAATATCCATTGCAAATAACAAGTTTCGATATTTTTTAATGTTTGTAAGACATTCACAAGGTTTGTATAATCGACATTTTACAAAGTTCTTATATTTTTTATTGCACATAGTTTTATATTTATTTTAATTGCTCATATCTTTGTGGTTGCAGTTCATGAATGATAATGGATACATCAGAAATATCATTACACTTATCCCTCGCCTTATATATAATTAGGTTAGGAGTAGGCTTAGTTGCATTTGGTTTCCTTTGCATTGCATCTACCTTCGGTCTTGCTCTCCATCTAGTCTTTGCATCTGTTTTATTTTCGTATTTTATCTTACATGATGTTTTCATGTTTTGCTTCCATTTTATTGGTTCTTTTGGGTTTTTTTTTTCGTTGTTTTGTCATGTATTTTATTTTTTTTAGTTCAATAATACTTTGCATGAAATATTCTCCCGTTTGGTTCAAAAGATAATGTGGAAAAACTTGAAAAGGGAAATTATGATGACGAACAATGCTTGTCTTATATGTTACCTCTTCTCTGTCTTGGGTCTACATGTGTTTAAAGTCAATGATGTCTGAATGGAAAATATGATCCACTCAAATGGAAATCCTTTGGTCAAACTATAAAGCCTATATCTATTATAGGATACTCATTCCTCAACTCGGTATTGTAAGAAAATAATTTTTTTTATTGCTGATCCAGTCAAGTAGAGAAAGGATAAGGGGAAAATAATTTAGCGATTAAACCAATATCAAAGGTTATATAAATAATTATCTGAAAGGGAAACCTCCTCTAATCTAAATAAGTTAGGATCCCTCTTCCGCCCATTGAAAATAATAAGTTACAAAGCACAATATTATTAAATAAAGAAATACAGGATAAAAGGAGAGAAAGGATTCATGTGCAGTGAGGTGAAGCAAGTGACTTCACTATGGTATTTTCCATGCTCCCTAGCAGCGAATAAATGCTTGTGCTCTTGCAGTGACTCCATTAGCGTATTTTCTGGGCCTACTGGCAGTGGAGCAACACCAAAGATGAAACTCATAATATAAATATCTTAAACTCGTTGTGCATATTACCCTTTCCTATATTGAAACAATTTCAATTTGTAAAGACTTGATATGTGTTTAACCATGTAAGTTAATTGAGGGGAATATATCTCTAACTAGGTTAAGTAGGGAAGCCAAGGTAATATGCAAGATTGAATCAATACTTCCAGAAATACTGAGACCTCACACTTAGATAAGTAAACCTAGACAGAGAAGCTGAAGTTCTACCATTGTGTCGCCAAGTGTTGTCGTTGCGATTAACACCCTCCAAAATTTTTCCTACACTTGATTTTTGGAGTCTAATGAGGATCTTATGATATATCACTCTATGGTTTCTCCAGGGTCGTTTTATTTTTTGTAAAGTGTTTAAGTCTTCCTCCTAGTTATAAACTATCAAGTCACTTGCATAAACACATGCTCAATCTTCGGTGAGTTCATGAGACCATTTCATTTATGCAATCTTGAACATACATAACACCATCCATCAAGACAATTCATGTGCAATGTTCAAATCATATCGATAGTTAGTGCACACTTTTGTTGACAATTTTCCCCACCTTGGTTGCGATTGTAGTTCTATTTTTGTGAGTGTTTGGTGAGACATGGTATTGCACCAAGGATGCTGCAACTCTCAGGGGCCACTCTAATTTACTTTATAAATCCAAGGTTCATACAAAATTGGAGGTGATAGTGCTATATACACAACATATGCATTCTACTCATGTCATTCTCTTCTGAGTCCTACGAAAGGGTGTTATTTCTAAATTTTCTGAATGAAGTCTTTCAAACTTTTGGATTTATACCTAGGGCTACAAGTGATTCAAAGCCATTACTATATCATAAATCAAAGAAATATTCTACAACAAGAATGTACATCTAGCTACTCTACAATGAAGTAAATATACAAATCAATCTATGGCAAGAAATGGAAGCAAACTAGGCATCTTTCATGAAGTAAATCGATGAATTGAAATTACATAATGAAGACTAACCTAATAACACATTCCTGGGCCAAATGGATAAACACACTCTATCTACTTCATGTTCTAATTGTCATGCTTTTACTCATGCATCTAATTATGACCTAATTATGCTTGTAAATGAAATGTTTTGCAGCAAGTAGGTGAAAGCGCCAAGGTGGTTTAGGAAGGGCTTGAACTCATGGGTGCAAGGTTGAAGGTGTCCGGGTGGTTTTGGAAGGTCTGGATGAGGTGGATGATGATTTATGGACTTAAGGAGAGGCCCACTGGTGCTGTTGTAGGTGCTGCTACAGATTTCCTGTAGTGCTACAGGAAAGTCCTGAATTGCCACAGGGAACATTCCGAGGGAAATTTGAGGCCATAAATGGTGGAGAAAAGAAAAGGTGAGGTGGAGTGAAGGTATGTTTGGAAGAATGGAAGGTGGCTAACTCCTTGGCCAAGATCAAAAACTCTTGAGAAACCCATCTTTCACTTCTAGGGTTCTCACTGTATGAAGGTGAAAATTTTGAAAAATAAGGCTAATGGCGATTTGATGGAAAAAAGGTTGATGATGGGTGAGAAATGAAGTTAAGGATGCTAGTGAAGTCCACCTTTGCTGTGCTACTTGAACCTATAAGAAAAATACTTGTTCATGCAACAAAAATTGACAAATTCATGATGAAGGAAATGGAAAAGATGAGTTGAATTTGGAAAGAAAACCTACTTTAACATTCAAAGAGAAATATAACTCAGTATTCTAGACATGTTAATGACACTACAACAACCTAACTATTCTTCCCAAGAAATCATAAACTAAAGAGAAAATTTGGCCTATGGGTAAGGTCTGCCCTCCTCAAGCTCCAATTAAAGAGATGAGAGAGGGAGGATTGACACACAACTTTTTGATTTTATCACTTATTCTACCAACATTTATGCAAGCTTAACTACAAGAAAAGAAAAATGGAAGAAAACTAAAAATAGTGAATCGAAATGTAAGCAAACTAGGTACAAAAATATTAAATAATACTAGCTACAATGACATAAAAATAAGCATGAATACACAAGAGAGACTAAGGCCAATGAATTGGTCCCTAACCCACAAGCCTAGCGCTATGAAAATAAATCAGTGAAGGACAATTTGTATGCTCATCTTATTGCAGAAAATAGTTTCATTAAAAAATCATAAAATTCTCAAAAACCTATTATAAGAGCTAAGAGTCTATTAGCTTCCAAAAATTTCGAATCCTAAAGAGCTTTAGCCCTATTTAACCTAGAGGGTAGCTACCAACATCTACCTAAAAACAAGGTGATGTGTCCACCTTGAGAGCAAGAGAAGTGGAGCTTTGGTGCACTTGATCTCCCACTTGCTTGGGTGCCTTTGATTTCAAGCTATTGGAGGGAATCTCGAGGATCCCTCGGATGTCTTTGGGAGTTAAGGAGGTGGTAAATCACCCTAGAATATATCCTTGTTGTCTACTCCGAGCCTTAATTGCAAAATATTCATCAAAAGTGCAATATCTTCGTGATTATCTTGCATTTAACTCATTTTAGGAATTCAAAGTATGAAAATACTTAATCACCATCTACAGTAGCAACATAAGACCATAATATAATTTAAATGTGAGAAAGAGAGACTTAATAAGGCTAAAAAGTAGCAATTAACCCCTCCAATTATGGCTAATGATGGAGCTCATCATCACCCCCCACCAAATGGTTGCTCATCCTCTGAGCAACTTATTCCTCCTTCTGCATTTCCTTCAAAGCTTTAATGGACCCTTTTACTTCCCTAGAAAGAAGTGTGGGAGTCCCTTCAGAAGGGTAAAAGCCATCATTCTTTTCCGCTTCCTCCCATTTTATATTTTTATCATCTTGGTATTTTCTAATGCTTAGCCCCAATAGCAAGGGTGGACTGCGTTTCAAACCAATCCACTAAATCTTCCTGGCCTACATGGCCCTCTTGTATAGTGGTGCTCTTTATAGGGCACCTCTCAATATCTCTGGTGTGCGGTACTCCATGTTTCGAAGACTATGAGGGAGGCTATTCCATCTCCTTTGACTAGCCATTATGAATTCATCTCCCAACAACCTAGAAACATCATGAAAATGAGCCATGGCTTGAGCTTGTGTGTTGAGGTTCTTTTCTAGAAAGTGAAACATCCTTTTATATATTGAGTCAATTGTTGATGACTCGCCTAGGGCTAAATAGTTCTTCTCCAATGTGTAGAGGTTCTGTGTTTTCTCTCCTCATGGCCCTTCTTACTTCTTGTGCTCTAGTTTCCTCATTAACCATCCAATATGCTAATTCCATTAACTGCATGTATCCTATTCTAGGATTAGGGTCTCAAATGGTCAAGTCTGTCAACACAAGATTGTGCATGTAGAATTATACCATTTTTCTTTATCTACCATATTTGACTGGTTGCAAAAGTAAATGAATTTTATGCAGTTCCGAAATGGTGAGGATCCATGAGAGGCTAGTGTTCTAATTTAAAATAGTAGCCATTGATCCTTGAGTTAGAATACATAGGAATATGATGGGTATCTATGTTGGATGGCCTCCATGCACAAATATTCCATGGTGGCCATTTGTTTGTATTTTTGCTGAAGCTGCTCTTGTAATCTTTTATTATCTGTATGGGCCCTCTAAAGCCACTATTTCAACAAGGATTCTATAATCCTAGCATCAAAAAAATCTTTCCCAACTCAGTCAGTTTTTCCTCCATGACCCCTTTGTCATGCACACCTTTGTTTGTAGCAATCTTCATCTAATGATGAGTGCATGCCCTCTCCTCTTCCAATTGATAAAATAAAGGCACTGTGAACTTATGAGGAATCAATTTGCCCCCTTCAATAAATGTGTAGTAGGATATGATATTTAACTAAGGGCTAGGGTTTGGCACTATTGATACATCTTTGAGGACATGTTTTGGTGAGGTGGGGTCCTCCTTGTCATCTTTCTCCTCCTCCCCTTTTGCATCTTGCCCTTCATCTTGTGCCTTTTCCTCAACTTCTTGGGCCTCTTGCCCATCCATGGTTGTCTTTTCTCCCTCAACCAAGGCTTGTTTATCTGATTTTGGGTCTTTTGGAGTTTCTTGTAGCAAAGACAAAGTTTCTTGTAGAAAAATATGTTTTGCCTGCTGAAGACCCTCTCTTGCTTGTTTTCCCTTTTTTCTAGTACTCTGAGGGTCTATGGGGGTTTTTAGGTGTGTATGGGATGCCAACCTTGCTGAATGTCTTCTTATGTAGGTCACATGGGTCCTCATAGGTGAGGTGACCTCTTGAACCTTTCCTTCTTCTATCCTTATTTCATCATCTTTCTTGGATGACTCCTCAATGGAAATAGGGCTTTTGGTTGGAGTCTGTGGTTTCCCTTGCCTCACCCTTTGGCTCTTCGTAGTCCTAAAATACATGGGTGTTTTCCTCTTCCTCTTTATTTTCATGGGTGTGCTCAAAGTGCCTACGGTAGTAACCACTTCCTGATCTGTTATGTCTGGTGATATGCTGGTATCCTAAGGGGAGGTATCATTGCCTAGCATAGGGTCCAATATTTTCTTCTCCTCTGTAGTTTATTCCTTCTTCCCCTCAGTCTCTTCCTTCTCTATTTCTAATGCCTCTATGTTTTTTGCTTCAACCTCCATTTCTTCTTTTTCTTCCTCTTCTTCTTCTATCTCCTCTTCTTCTTCTACCTCCTCCTCTTCTTCTTCTACCTCCCTCTCTCTAAGACTAGAGGCTGAGGTTTGTCATGTTTAGGTGGCTATATTGAAGGCTTCCCTGTCCATGTCTATGAATGAGGACCAAGATACAGGGAGGTTTAATATTCTCAGAGCATCATTCATTATCAATTTTATAAGGCCATGATGAGCCAAATGCAAGTATTTCCTTTCCCTCACCATTTTTCTCATGTCTATTATTGAGTTCAAGAGGAAATGATGGATGCTAAATCTTTGTTCTAGAGGGATATCTCCTTGATACCTAAGCTTATTATCCAACCTAAAATGGTACCCATAGACTACGCTAAGTCTGCCTTCACAGGAAATGAATTTCATGATATGGAAGGCTACTTCATCCCAGGGGTATGGAAGGCTTTCTATCCTCACTCCATTCTTGTCCTCAATGTATTCATCTCTTGGCAGAAAGAATATTTTCTTGGCTGCAGTGCTTGGAATCATTTCTTTAAGCCACCTAACTCCGAAGGGAAAAGTGGTGAATCTACTGATTATTTTAGGTGAAAGTGTGATGGATAGGACCATAACCACAGTGGTGGCTCTCTCCTTTGAGTGTGATTGTAGAGCCACTAAAAACTCTCGAGCTATCTCCTCATCAAAACCCTTCATAAGCTCGAAGAAACCTAGCCATTGGTGGTTTATGAAAATTTCCATTACTTGAGGATGTTGCCTTATTCTTTTAATATCAGTGGGCTCCATTATGTTAAATCCCCCTCCCATTTTTATGGTTGTGATAGGAAGGTGGTAAGATTTTTGAGAGTGACGTGAAGAGGTATTGGAGATTATGGTCTCAAACAAATTAAAATTTTCACCATTAAATTCTCAAATTATAACTGACTGTGTGTAACATTCATGGAGAAATTTCAATTCTGGAGGGTGGCAACCACTTATCTATGTCCTCTGGTATTTTTCCTTGGGAGATGGTGGCCTTAGGAAGTAATTTCACCCAAAGATGACTCTATTTTTCCCTATGTATCCTTGCTAATCCTCCTGTTTAGTTGCATGTAGAAATTCACTGTTTCATGTAGCACGATGGTGCATGTAAGCTCAGACTTCGATGCTTCTCTCCCTGATGGCTCCTCTGGCTTCTTTTTCTCCCAATACTCTCTAAATTATCAACAAAGTTGGTATAATGAGGCAAAACTCACCTTTATGGTCATTTTAACCAAATTTGGAGTGGGGTGCTGATTCATACTTAGCACGATTTTCCTCTTTGAGATCGTTGGTCCAACTTCAGTTAATGATTGCTCCAGCTTTGTAATCACCTCCTCATTCTTGTTCACTCCCCCTTAACTAATTTTACTTGCTCAAGTGGCATGTACTCTTTAATTTTCATTTAGTTTAACTTTACAAAGGAAACCAAGTTAATTGGCCACCTTTTTTTGCCTTTTAAGTTTCTAAACCTCGACATTAAACTATTTTGGTCATTATGAGTGCATAGCGAGAGGTGAAGGGCCATACCTGAGCCTACCTATTGTTGGTGTGTTGCAGAATGACCCGGTGCAAGGAGATGGAATTTGTGGTTGCAACCATGATCTTCCTCTTACTGTATTTTTATTTTTTTGTTTATTTTCTGAGTGAGCAACTTTTTTTCTGAGTGACCTACTTATTTTCTGAGTGAGCTACTTAACCTTTTATTTGTCTTTTCTTCTTACATGTGTTGCATGGAGGTCCTCAGGTGACTTGTATAATGTGATTTCTCTCGTGGAGTATGCTGGTGGCCCTCTGAATCCATCTTCTTCAACTTATCTTCAACTTTTGTCCTCATTGTTCCATGCACATAATTGCTACAAGAAACTTTCAAAGTTTATGTAGCAGTCTTCTTTCAGCTTCTTTTGGCTTCAACTTGCTTAGAAATGAAGGGAAATAGTTTATGGAGGTAGTTAATGGAGTCATGGAATGATTCTAATGGTGCATAGGTAAGGGAAGAGGTCTCATGCCAAGTTATAGATGATCTAGATGCTAATGGCGCAACATAGGGTTTGGAAAGTGAATCCTTGTGCATGGAGTGAAATGATGGGTTAGGAGTGGTAGCAAAAGGAAAACAAAATTGGCATGCTTTCCTTGAATTTTAGAAATATTTGAGAGAGATCCTTTCCCCATAAATAAGTTTCCTATAGCATTTACAGGATTTTCCTGTAGTGCTACAAGAATCCTCTAGCTACTAGACTTTCCTATAGCAATTACAGCCAGGAGAAAAAATGGAGTTTTTTGCCTATTTGTTACACAGTAATTTGTCACCGTCCCTGCAATCCCCTGTCCTGCACATTGGAGGGCCTATTCCGTGACCTATGAGTAGTGACATGACCTAAAATCACTTTCATGGCATCCCTCTTGACAAGGACAATCATTCCTCTGAAGACAATTTCCTATGAAAATCCCTAAAAATAGACCTTTTGGCCTTGGCACGACTAGCCAGTTCATCCCTCGCGCCAATGGGGGAAATACACCAAAGAGGGCGCACCAAATGGCGCTCTGTCCCAGTGTATTATTCGTGCCAAGCTTAATAAGGATTGTTTTTTAAAAATAAATGGCGGAAGTTTGATTCCAACCAACTCTTGAAGGAGTCTCTAAAAGGAGTTGGGAGGTTTGGCTCCGAATCTCCATGTAGGGGAAGTGGTTTTCCACCTATCATGGAAGCTTCCATGAGGATAGGGCCAATCCCACCATTGTAGGGATCCCAAATCCCCTTCCACCATTTATAAAAGCTTGTCATTTTTTCTTTGCAAGCTAGCCTAAATAGAGCTGAATCAGTAGTAAGGAGATTATTGTCAGACAGCCGAAGAGAGAGAGACTTGTCCCATTCCCGATGAGATTTATCGAGACGTACTCCGCTGTCGACCCACCGAAGGAAGATCCAGCGTCAGAGCTCAGGTTGTATCTTTCTTTGTTATGATTAATAATAAACGACTTCGATTATGGTTCCACTCATATGTTCATGTCTTGTGTTACGAGTTGTATCTTCTCTGACTGATACATAGTTGCATGTATTAGGTTTTATGCTTGTGTGTTTGTTGTTTCTTTGTGTACATGCAGGTGTTCGAATGTGCTAGGTGGGAGAATTGTGATCTTCCAAAACAAAGGACGGAGTTATCGTTAGCAACAATTAGTTTATGAGACTTAAGGCTTGAAAATTAAGAACCAGAGCCTGATTCGCTAGTAGGGATAGCTCTATTGCTGAGGGATTTGATTTCACTTGTTTGAGTGAGAGGGGACCTCCTGCATGCATGATCCCTACTAGCCCAGATCGGGTCTAGCAACAACCGAGTCATGCTAAGACGCAAGTTCCTAATTACCAAAGACCAAGATGCGACAAGAGGCCTACCTTAAGTCCTACACTGCTGTTGCTTGCAGAGAAGATGGTGCTTTCGTCCTTCGTTGTGGCAGAATCACAATTATCCCACCTAGCACATTTGAACACCTGCATGTTGTTGGGAAAAATACTGAGAGGGGAGGTGAATCAGTATTTAGAGCTTATAATATAAATTCAACTTTTTCTTTTGATCAGATTTCCATACGCGGTTTTTATGAATGGAACTAGCGTATGCACGCGGAAATGCAGAAGGAAAATAGCGTATACTGATTTATCTTTCCAGATTTAGAGAAAATTCTTAGAAGCAATCTTATAAATAGATTTATCATTTATGTATCAGATTATGAGAAGTAATCAACAGAATAAAGCATCACACACATGAACACCAATATTTAAGGTGGAAACCTAATTCGGGAGAAAACCACTGCTGCTGTCGTCTCTGTTTTCAATATTTATTTTATAGAAAACCTTTTACAACATAGTACTGATGCAGACTCATACCAGTACGCAGGCTTCTACCTGCAGAAGGCTACAACCTTCTCTTGTTTTCCAGCTACAACTGGAAGGGAGCTCCAACCCCCTGATCTCGTTTACCAGCCTCTCCCGGAAGGGAGCTTCGACCCCCTGAAATCAATCACCAACATCTACTGACATAAAGCTTCTTCTTTCATACTGAAGGCTTCAACCCCCAGATCTACTGCTGACCACGTTTCATCAATTTTCATACTGGATCCAACAACTTCAACACAACCCTTCACTTAACATCAACAAACATACTTTTCCCAATACTTCAAACAGAACAGTGAGACCACTGTAGCCAGAATGTCAGAAATAAACCAGACTTCAGAATGGATATGCAGATACAAACTCAACCCTGAACATTCATTAATTCAAATAGCATACACTACTTTTCTTTACTGAAGCCGCATACATACGTGCTTTCCTGCATACCAACCCATGTATACTTCTGTGTATAATTTCTTCAGAAACCCTAACTGCCATATGCGCTTTTCATGAAGAGAACCCGCGTTCTGAAACCAACTAGCATATATATCTATAAAAATAAATTTTGTAGAACAGACCAGATCTATAAAACTTACCCAGATTTATTCATTTTCTTCAGCAGACTTGCGCCAGTTCTTCATGATTTCATCATTCGATCAAACCAGAGATTCATCATCGTCAGATCTAGAGATCTAGAACCATCATTATGTCCATGGGTGCATCTGTTAGGTCCCTATATTACTAGTATAGTCCCTTATTGTTGTTAGTGTAACCCCCTTATTGTCATTATTGTACCCTTGTAACCCCCATTTTATTATTATTGTTAGGTCGGCTAGGATTACATTGTGGCCCACTAGGATTACATTATGGCCCCATGGACTCCTATATATAGAAAGGAGGTTTTGTAAATTGGATCATCAAAGAATTGTTTATTTATGTAATGTATTGGAGGTTTCCCCCTCGAAGTGGCTCATTTCTAAGGCGTTTATATCTCTTTTCTTCTCTTTTTGGAGCTGGTTACACAACATTTGGTATCAGAGCTTTGGATTCTAGGGTTTCGCTGCTCCAAACAGGTCATTGTGGCATTTTCGCTATAAATTTTTTTCTACAAAGTTTCAAAAGCTGAAATTTTTAGGGTGCGAAGCCAAAATTGTGAGGAAGCTTTTACAAAAATTTCAGAGCTTGGTTCGCAATATTTGCGGAGATATGATCTGTGGACGTCAGGTATTTTTTCAGGCTCCTAAAAAGGTCATCGTGGAATTTTCGCTATAAAATTTTTTCTACGAAGGTTCAGAATCTGAATTTCATATGGTGAGAAGCTGAAATCCTGAGGAAATTCGTCAAAAAATTTCAGAGCTTGGTTCACAATATTTTTGGATATATGATCTGTGGAATGTAGTGATTTTTCAGGCTCCTGAATTTCATCTCAAAGAAGTGATCGTGGGAAAAGTTCAATAAATCTCTCTCTGAGGATTGGATTGGAGTGCTGTAAAAATTGGTCACAAGTACACAGAGTGTAGTTTCTTGGCTATCAATTTCAGAGACAAAGGACAAAACAGTGACACGTGGCAAGTCGTACAAGTTCGATCTACTGAACCAGTCCAGAATTAGGTCATTGTGGGAGATTGGACACAACTTTGTCTTGGAGAATCCAAATCAGGTAAGACCTGTGGCATTTGAAAGAAGCTTCAGAGGGCTACTACAGGACTGAATTTCAGATATCTAAGATTTTCAATTACAGAGATAATTCAATTTCAATATCGAGCTCCTTGAAGCAAGTAAAAGGTGTGTATTTTTTTTTTCCGAATTGCATAAGTCTTGTTTGAAGAATCAAGTTGAATTGATTCCAAGGGCATCTTGTAGAATAGATATCAATATTTGATTCTAAAATGGCCCCTAAAAAGAATTCAACACCCATTAATTCTTCAGAAGGCTCTACTATGACTCATGAAGATGAAGAATTGCAACATGATCTATCAAAATTACAATAGCAAGTGCAACAGATTTCACTCTCGCAAAGAGCAACAAAAAATGAAATGGAAGTTTTGAAGAAAGGCATGGAAGTGAAGATGGACGGTTTGAAGAAAGGCATGGAAGCTAAGATGGATGGCGTGGAAGTTAAGATGGATGGCATGGAAGTGGACATGAAAGACAACATGGAAAACATGAAGAATGATATAAAAGCATACATGGAAGGCTTGATGACAAGCTTAAAACAAGAAATGATTCCTAATGGCAGAAATATAGTAGAAGAACCTCATGATGAGAACAAAATAAATTTTAATCGTGATTTCATAAACTCTAATGTTGGCGGGAAGAACCACCATATTCCAAAAATGGATATGAGGAAGTTTGATGGAAAGGATCCTGTAACATGGATACTACAGATGGAGCAATGTTTTGATCTCCATAACGTGCAAAACACACAAAAGGTACGCATTGCAACTTTACATTTAGAACAAAATACATTTGTATGGTATCGATGGCTTTGCTCCCATAAAAAAATTGTCACTTGGTCAATTTTTACTGAGGAAATGATAGCACATTATGAGGATACAAAGAGCAACACCTTCTTTAGCCAATTGATAAATCTCAAACAAAAGGGTTTAGTGGGGCAGCACATTGAGGACTTCCAAAAATTGAATATAAGGGTAACTAATATTCCATAGGAACACTAGATTGATCTCTTCATAGGCACTTTAAAGGATAAAATCCAACATGAAGTTCGCGTTTTGGAACCCGATTCATTAGAGAAGGCATTCAGGTTGGCAAGAAAAGTTGAATGTAAAATTATGGCGACAAGGAAGCCTACCACTCAATTCTATAAAGAAGGAAGTGTTGCTACACCTAGATTTCCACAACCTACAAGGTTGACACCACAACAATTGGAAGAAAAGAGAGCAAAAGGGCTTTGCTACAGTTGTGATAGCAAATACACTAAAGGTCATAAGTGTGCTGAGAAGAAATTATTTTACATAGATTGTGAAGAAGAAGAAAAAAATGAACAAGAAGAGGATATACACCAGGAACCACCCCTAGAAGAGGAAGAAATGAATCCGACCATATCGTGTAATGCACTGGCAGGAATTACCACTCCTCAAACTCTCAAGATAGAAGGACATATAAAGAAGAAAAGGGTAATAGTGTTGATTGATTAAGGTAGCACCCATAATTTTATTCATTATAAGGTAGCCAAGGAATTAAATTGTTTCCTATACCCAGCACCAGAATGTCAAGTGATGGTTGCAAATGGAGGAACTATAAATTTCTCTGGAAAATGCCATAATATCAAGATAACCATGGGGGAATATGTATTGACTAGTCCAATGTTTTCCATTCCAATGGGAGGTGATGATGTTGTACTAGGAGTACAATGGTTACAATCTTTGGGGACGGTAGCTTTTAATGTTCAAGAACTTTTCTTGAAATTTTTTTCAGAAGGAAAGGAAGTTGAATTACGAGGTATTGCGGGGAAGCCAGGAAGGATAATAAGCTCTAATGTCATGACAAAGCTCCTAAAGAAAGAACAACGAGGCGTAATGGCACAATTATGCTCACTAGAAGTTCCAACATCAAAATCATCTATTTCTGCATATCTCCAACAAGTCTTGGACAATCATTCCAAGGTGTTTGAAACTCCCAATGGACTCCCACCTATTCATGATCATGATCATGCTATTCATTTGATTCCAGGAAGTGTTCCTCCAAACAACAGGCCTTATAGATATCTTTACTTCCAAAAGAGCGAAATTGAACGTATGATTGCAGAAATGTTAGAGGCGGGTATAATTCAACCTAGTCAAAGTTCTTTCTCTGCTCCGGTAGTATTGGTACACAAGAAGGATGGATCATGGCGAATGTGTCCAGATTATAGGGAGCTCAATAAGCTCACCATTAAAGACAAATTTCCAATTCCTGTGATTGATGAATTATTGGATGAATTACATGGAGCAATTTATTTTACCAAGTTGGATCTTCGTTTACGATATCATCAAATTAGAATGAAGACTGAAGATATTCCAAAAACAACATTTCTAACTCATGAGGGTAATTATGAATTTTTGGTCATGCCTTTTGGCCTTACCAATGCACCTTCTACATTTCAAGGGTTGATGAATTCCATTTTCAAACCCTTCCTTAGAAAATTTGTGCTAGTATTTTTTGATGATATACTAATCTACAGCAGGTCTTGGAAGGATCATGTTGAACATGTTGACAAAGTGCTCAAACTATTGTAGGAGAAACAATTATATGCAAAAATATCCAAATGTTTCTTTGGAGTACAAGAGGTGGAATATCTGGGTCATATTGTATCTCACGAGGGTGTTAAAGTAGACCCTAACAAAATTAAAGCCATTAAGGAATGGAAAGTCCCCACAACCATAAAGTAGTTGCTAGGATTTCTCGGGTTAACAGGGTATTATCGCAAGTTTGTTAAGAATTATGGGAGAATAGCAGCACCTCTAACAACATTATTGAAGAAAGATGCATTTTCATGGACTCCTGAAGCAACTAAGGCCTTTGAACGTCTTAAAGAGGCAATGTGCCTAGCACTGGTCTTAGCTACACCAGACTTCACAAAAACCTTTATTGTGGAATGTGATGCCGAAATGGAATTGGTGCAATTTTAATGCAGGAAGGAAGACCCATTGCTTTTGAAAGTCGTCCAATCAAAGGAAAGTATTTACAGAAACCTATTTATGAGAAGGAAATGTTAGCAATACTAAATGCACTAAAGAAATGGCGAACTTACCTAATGGGAAGACACTTCAAGGTAAAAACTGATCATGATAGTCTTAAACACTTTTTGGAACAAAGACTATCATCAGAAGAGCAGCAAAAATGGGTCACAAAGATGTTGGGTTATGACTTTGAAATAATCTACAAAAAGGAAAGCTTAATGTTGTTGCAGATGCACTCTCAAGAAAGAATGAAGAGGTGGAAGCATTGCTTTGTGCCAT
The DNA here is from genome assembly GCA_034641835.2 of Pinus albicaulis. NCBI lineage: Eukaryota > Viridiplantae > Streptophyta > Pinopsida > Pinales > Pinaceae > Pinus > Pinus albicaulis. The sequence goes on from CM076572.1 coordinate 781,708,262, forward strand.
TTCTATTATCCAACCAGATTTGATAACCGAAGCAAGAGATGAATGGAAGAAGGACAAAGATGTATGGACACTCATTCAAAAGTTGCAGCAAGATCCTAGTACATCTGATACATTTAGTTGGAAAAATGATTCCTTATGGTACAAAGATCGCTTATATCTTTGTAAGAATTCCAACTAAAACAAAAGATTCTTCTGGAATTGCACACTTCTCCTTTAGGAGGACACTCAGGATTTTTAAAAACTTACCACAGGGTGAAGAAAGAATTTTTTTGGGATGGCCTTAAATCTGATATTCAGAAGTTTGTGGCGGAATGTTTGGTTTTCCAGCAGAATAAAGTTGAGACAATTAAGACCCCGAGACTTCTACAACCTTTATCCATTCCAAGTCAACGTTGGGAGGAGATTTCAATGGATTTTATCACAGGTTTACCTAAGTCCCAAGGAAAGAATGTCATCATGGTGGTAGTTGATAGACTTACCAAGTATGCACACTTTTGTGCATTATCTCATCCATTTAAAGCAAGTACAGTTGCTACTACATTTGTGGACAGAATTCAAAAGCTACATGGAAGCCCAAGGGTTATTGTGAGCGACAAGGATCCCATTTTTATTGGAAATTTTTGGACGGAGTTATTTTCTTGTTTGGGTACTCAATTAGCTCATAGCTCATCTTATCATCCTAAATCTGATGGTCAAACTGATATCGTAAATAAATGTTTGGAAGGATATCTTCGTTGTTTTGTATCTGATAAACAAACACAATGGGTCAAGTGGTTACCTCTTGCTGAATGGTGGTATAACACTTCCTTCCATACTGCAGCAAAAATGACCCCATTTATGGCACTTTATGGATATCATCCACCATCCATCACATCATCTTTAAGGGAAAATTCAAAGGTTCAAGCAATGGAAGATCACATCGAGCATCAGCAAGAAGTTCTCCAACTCTTAAAGGATAACCTGAATTTGGCACAAAATCGAATGAAACAACAAGTAGATCAACATCGCAGCGAGAGAAGTTTTGATGTAGGAGATTGGGTATTTTTACGGCTACAACCATACAAACAAATGTCCCTCAAGCAAGAAAAGAAGGATAATAAATTATCGCCAAAGTACTATGGTCCTTACAAGGTGTTGCAAAAGATTGGTACTATGGCATACAAATTGGAGCTTCCAGCTTCTTCGCGAGTACATCCAGTTTTCCATGTTTCATGCTTAAAGAAGGTTATAGGTGAAAATCTTCCAGTTCAAACAGTATTGCCAGAACTTGATGGGGAAAGGAAAATCATATTGGAACCTGAAGCAGTCATGGAAAAAAGAACTCGACAACTACGGAATCGATCAATTTCAGAGTATCTCATCAAGTGGAAGAACTTACCCACCGAAGATTCTACATGGGAGGATGAGAATTTTATACAGAAGCACCCAGAGCTACTCAAGTGTTGAGGACAACACTTTTTTTGAAGGAGAGGGGCATGTTAGGTCCCTATATCACTAGTATAGCCCCTTATTGTTGTTGGTGTAACCCCCTTATTGTTATTATTATACCCCTGTAACCCCCATATTGTTAATATTGTGCCCTTAAATTATTATTGAGAATGCTTAGATTACACGGGAGGCCTAATTAGGATTGTGAAATATTCATGGACTCCTATATATTGAAAGGAGGTTTTGTAATTTGAATCATCTAAGAATTGTTCATTCATGTAATGTATTGGAGGTTTCCCCTTGCCTATTCTAAGGCGTTTATATCTTCTTTTCTTCTTTGAGCCGGGTTACACAACAAGATCATAGATTCGCATCTATCAATTAAGAACAGTTCAGATCAGCGTATATTCCTTAGAGAAATTTATTCATCAACAACCCTTACACATGGACACCTTGCACTATGATCTTCTTCTCCTTAAATAGATTTAGCTTTTACCAATACCATGAGTCAAAACCACACAACTTCCGATGGTATTCTTGGACGGAATCAAATAAACCATACAACACTCAATACTGTGTGCCAAAACCATGGTAATGCCCCTTGGTATTATAATTTTGGAGCGCAAAAGGGCATACGCGACTTGGGACGTACTTATCCGCGTGTATACGCGACTTGGCCTTTACAAAAGCGTGTATACATTGTGACATATTATATTTATGATTTCTCCGGCACATACTGGACTTCTTTTTCTCTGTCACATCTGAACTGCACTGTAGATACATCATTCTTACATCTTTAACACATAGGTTGCTATCCAAAGACAACTCATCAAGTCAGTTTCCATCAAGGACAACTTCATCAAGTAGGTTGCCATCAAGGACAACACATTGCATCATATTGCCAACAATCTCCCCCTTTGGACTTGATGGAAACCATGACCAGAAATACATTCAGCAACAACATTCTCCCCCTTTGACATCAAGGGAAAAGGGTAGACCAAGATCCTTTGTACCGACAATACCATGCTCCCCCTGAGATCATGTTGCATCTGCAAACATAATATTCAATGAAGTACATGACTCTATAACTAAACTTAGTTTGACCTTTCCTATCACCAACTTAGGACTCATACTTACATCAATGATCCAACTAAGTGGATTTAAAAGTTTGACTCAATTACCCAACCAAGTGGGTTTAAAAAATGGAATAAGTCTTTGCATGACTGAATATTACAATTTTTACATCATGGGTCTCAACATGACCTTTTTCATCAAATTACAGAAATGACTTATCCAATCAAGATCAAAGATTCTCAAGCATGAGATCAGACTACAACAAATAATTAGAATGCCAACAATGCATCATTTCCACATGACCAGTGCTCCTCCTTAGCCTGTGCATCCTGAACACTTTCAACAGCAAATCATCAAGGCAACTTCATCAGAAGTATTAAAGAATGAAACAGAAATATGAGAGCTGGAACATCACCAGAGATACCCAACATCACCACACCTGTGCTGAAGAATGCTGACCCAAAAAAAAATTGTCAGCAAACACCCATACACGGTTTTCTGTGTATAAACTCGCGTATATACGCGACTGTCCTTCAGGAAATCCGCGTATCCAATTTAATCTTCTGAATTTAAGCAGATCTGATCTTCTGAGAGGCAGAGACAACTCCCAGCTTCTGTCTGAGATATTCAAACGCTTCCTTGGGTAAAGGTTTGGTAAATATATTAGCAACTTGTTCTTTGGAGGGAAAATACTCCAACTTCACCTTTTGTTCAAGCACTTGTTCACGTAAGAAGTGATACTTGATGGGAATGTGCTTGGTCTTGGAATGCATAACAAGATTCTTTGAGATACTGATGGCACTTGTATTATCACACATAATGGAGATAGGAGGTGAAAATTTGATTTGAATGTCTTGTAAGGTTTGCATCATCCAAAGAAGTTGAGTGCAACATGATGCGGCAGCCACATATTCTGCTTCTGCTGTAGATAAGGCGATAGAGCTTTGCTTCTTGTTGAACCAAGATACTAACTGGGGCCCCATATAGAATGCACCACCACTAGTACTTTTCTGATCATCAACATTTCCATTCCAATCTGCATCAGTGTAAGCATGAAGAGTGAGATCAACATTCTTTGGATACCATAATCCAAAATCTTGAGTTCCTTGTAGATATTTAAATATTCTTTTGACAGCCTGAAGGTGAGACTCTTTTGGATTAGCTTGGAATCTTCCAACAATCCCAACGGCATGCATAATGTCTGGTCTAGTCCCAGTGAGTTAAAGTAGACTTCCTATCATAGATCTGTATTCTGGTTGATTCACCATGGGAGAATCATCATGTGAACTGAGATTACATCCGGTTATCATTGGTGTACTTACAGGTTTGCATTCTTCCATGCCATACTTCTTCAGAATTTGCTTAAGATATTTTTCTTGTGATAAGAATATGCCATCTGTTGCTTGTTGTACTTGCAAGCCAAGAAATCATGTTAGTTCCCCAAGTAAAGACATTTCAAATTCTTGCTGCATATCAGAAGCAAATTTTTGACTCATAGATTCTTCATTACTTCCAAAAATGATATCATCAACATATACAACCACAATCAATAGTTTATAATTTTCAGTTTTGGTGTATAAATTGCTATCAGTAGACCCCTTTGAAAATCCTTGTTGATGAATATATTTGTCAAGATGATAATACCATGCCCTTGGAGCTTGTTTGAGACCATATAGAGCCTTTTTAAGTCTGTAAACAAGTTTTTCATCATTTCCCAAAATGAATCCTTCTGGTTGTTCTATATAAACTTCTTCTTCTAGATCACCATTGAGAAAAGCAGATTTAACATCCATTTGATAAACTTTGATTTGTTGGAAGCTTGAAAAATCAAGAAACATTATTATGGCTTCAAGTCTAGCTACAGGAGCAAAAGTTTCTTCAAAGTCTATACCTTCTTGTTGAGCATACCCCTTGCAAACAAGTCTAGCTTTATTTCTTATAACATCCCCATTCTCATTTAACTTGTTTTTGAATATCCATTTAGTTCCAATGACATTTTTTTCATCAGGTCTTGGTACTAATTCCCAAGTGTGATTCTTTTCAATTTGATCAAGTTCTTCATTCATGGCTTGAATCCAACATTCATCTTTGCTAGATTGATTGACATTGTGTGGTTCAATAGTGGATAGAAATGCCAGATAGCTAGAAGATCCCATAGGAGTCCTTCTTGTTTGTACACCTGATCCATTTTCTCCCAAAATTTAAGATTCTGGATGATTCTTTTGAACATATCTGGATGGAGCTTTTTCAGATAAATCATCTTCAGGTTCTTCATTGGGTTCACTGTCTATATCATTTCTATTTGATGTAGAAGGATATATGTCATCATCGTCTTCATCTGTTGTCTTTTTTTCTTATTTTGGAGCTGCAGGAGACTCATCAATAACAACATCAATACATTCAACAATCTTCCGAAGTCTTTTATTGTAACATTTATATGCTCTACTCCTAGAGGAGTAACCAAGAAGTATTCCTTCATTTGTTCTGGGTTCAAACTTGCCATGTTTTTCATCATTATTTTTGATAAAACATTTGCTTCCAAAAACTCTAAAATGCTTCACAGTGGGAGGATTACCATACCAGAGTTCATTTGGAGTTTTATCACTATTTACACGAACATTTTCCTTGTTAAGAATATTTACCGCTGTATGTGCTGCTTCTCCCCAGAATGTGTCAGGTGTTCTGGAATCATCAAGCATAGCTCTAGCCATTTGTTGAACTATTCTATTCATTCTTTTTGCTACGCCATTTTGTTGTGGAGTGCCAGCTATAGAAAACTGTCTTTTTATGCCATGTTGTTCACAAAATTCAAGGAATTCATCTGATGTATATTCTCCTCCTCGATCAGATCTAAGACACTTGGTTTTTAGATCTAATTCATTTTCAACCAGTGCTTTGAAGATCTGAAATTTATCAAATGCTTCATCTTTGTGTTTAATCAACCCAATCCAACACATTCTAGAGAAATCATCAATAAATAAGATATAGTATTGTTCACCACGTGGTGACTTTTTCCTCACAGGCCCACATATGTTAGTATGAATGAGTTCAAGAGGCTTACTTGATGATCCTTCCTTGGCATTAAATTGCGTTCTAGTTTGCTTACCGAATTGGCAAGATTTGCATATGATACTTTCAGGTAGAGTAATATTGGGAAGATCACGAACAACTTTAAGTCCGCTTGATTTGTTGATTTGAGAGAAGCTCAGATGTCCCAACCTTCTATGCCATAGCCAGTTTTCTGAAGATTTACTCAAGTAACATTGATCTTTTTAGTTCTTCAATACATACAGGTTACTTGGAGTTCTGTTTCCTTTTATAATTGTTTTACCTGTATCAAGATCACGTACCACACATTATTTTGAACTAAAGACAACTTTAGTTCCTTGATCACACATTTGACTTACACTTAACAGGCTATGCTTTAATCCATCCACATACATGACATTATTAGCTTTCACCTTTTCTTTTAGAAAAACAGACCCTTTTCCCTTAATGACTGCAGGAGTATCATTTCCAAATGTAACATTCTTTTCTTTTTCTAGAGCACTATATGCAAGAAGTTTGTTTTTGTCACCTGTCATGTGTTTTGAGCATCCACTATCAATATACCATTGATTTTATTCACCTTCTGCAAATAAAGCTATGCCAAAATTTTCAACCTGTAATTCCTTCTTTTTCCATACTTTGGTGTTTGAAAGAAAATGCTCTTTTGGTTGGACTTTGCTCCTGCATTCAGATTCTTTATGGCCAAAGTTATTGCAATAATCACATTCAACTTTATTTTAAAGAGGAGAAAAGTTGTTATAGGTATTCTTCTTTGTTCCAAAATCCATCCTTTTCTTTCTTTCTTCTCTTGTCATGATGGTTTTATATGCAACACATTGAACAACTTTATGACCAAAATTGTGACATGAGAAACATTGTCCATTGAAGAAGAAATTTCTGCTATTATGAAATCTTCTACTTGAATTTACCTGTTGTTTGGTGTTTATTTGGAAGGAATTCTTGTTAGTGTTCTTTGAATTGAGCTGGTCATGCTTTACCTGTGAAGTTTATTTATTCCCTTGCTGAGTGCCAGAATGTTGGATACTGGCTGTAGCTACTTTTAGATAATTTGGTGCTGAAGTTTGAGAAGATTCTCCGATATATGCAAGAACTGTCTTTATAAAAGGAGAACGTTGTACCTTGATAATATCATCTAAGGTTTCAGATCCTTTAGCAAATCTAAGATTCAAAGTCTTCACTTTCTCAATTTCTTTTCTTAGACTTACTATTTCACATTCTAATTTCTCATTGTGTTTCTCCTTTTCTTCAAGCTGATTTTTCAGGGTTTCTATGGATATTTTACTTTCTTCTAAGCATATTTTGCTTTCTTATAAGCATATTTTGAGTTGATTGAATTCATCAAGAAAATCATTGTCCTCTAAAGCATCCATAAAAGTATCTTTTTCTTCTCTAGATTCTTTTTCAAATGCCATGAGAAGTCTAAGATCTTGTTCACATTCTTCCTCACTGTCAGATAACCCATCACTGTCTTCATGAGTATAGTAACTTTTTCTAGTGCTAAACCGATTCTTATTCCTTCTTGCTACTTCCTTCCCTTTTCCATGTGTTTCTTTGTAAGGACACTTAGTAGCATAATGACCAAATCTTCCACAAGCAAAACATTTGAAAGGAAGCTTACCTCTGAACCGTCCTGTGCCAAGTTGGAGTTTCTTTACAAAATTTACCTCATCTTCTTCTGAGATATACCCTGATCCTTCTGTCTCTTGTACTTCTTTCCCTTTTGTAGAAGCTCTAAAGACGGCTTCTTTGACTTCATATGGTCCTCCTCTTCTCATTTCACATGCAGTTAGTATGCCATGAAGTTGCACCACAGTAAGATTTTGAAGATCCTGTTTTTCTTCAAGAGCAGAAACTTTTGACTCAAATTTTGCCGTTAGTGATCTTAAAACTTTCTCAACCAAAGTAGATTCGGTTATTGTTTCTCCCAGATTTCTCATACGATTTACAATATCATCAAGACGTAAAAAGAAATTGGTAATGCTCTCCTCATTATGCATTTTTAGATTCTCATATTGAATTTTGAGAGTTTAGAGTTTAGCACTTTTTACCTTTGCATCACCTTCATAACTTAGAATGATTTTGTCCCATATTTCCTTTGTTGTATCCAGCTGCATGAATTTGACAAATTCTGATTCAGTTAGACTTCCCAATAGAGCATTGACCACCTTTGCATTTGTTTCATAATTCTTTCTTTCCGTTGGATCTGTTGGTGTTGCGGCTGGATATTGATATCCTCCTTCAACCATAGCCCATACATCTACTCCCAGAGACTGAAGATAGGATCTCATCCTTGTTTTCCAGAAGATTAAATTGTTTCCGTTGAAGAGCAGAGGCCTGATAGATGATGTTCCTTCTTGATTGCTCATCTTGATTGATCTTCCTTCTAGCGGCTAAGCTTTTTCAGAAGGACCTGCTCTGATACCAATTGTTAGGAAAAATATTGAGAGGGGGGGTGAATCAGTATTTAGAGCTTATAATATAAATTCAATTTTTTCTTTTGAGCAGATTTCCATACACGGTTTTTATGAATGGAACTAGCGTATGCATGCGGAAATGCAAAAGGAAACTAGCGTATACTGATTTAACTTTCCAAATTTAGAGAAAATTCTCAGAAGCAATCTTATAAACAAATTTATCAGCTATGTATCAGATTATGAGAAGTAATCAACAGAATAAAGCATCACACACATGAACACCAATATTTAAGGTGGAAACCCAATTCAGGAGAAAACCACCGCTGCTGTCGTCTCTGTTTTCAATCTTTATTATATAGAAAACCTTTTACAACATAGTACTGATGCAGACTCATACCAGTATGCAGGCTTCTACCTGCAGAAGGCTGCAATCTTCTCTCGTTTTCCAGCTACAACTGGAAGGGAGCTCCAACCCCCTGTTCTCGTTTAACAACCTCTCCTGGAAGGGAGCTTCGACCCCCTGAAATCAATCACCAGCATCTACTGACAGAAAGCTTCTTCTTTCATACTGGAGGCTTCAACCCCCAGATCTACTGCTGACCATGTTTCATCAATTTTCATACTGGATCCAACAGCTTCAACACAACCCTTGACTTAACATCAACAAACATACTTTGCCCAATACTTCAAATAGAATAGTGAGACCACTGTAACCAGAATTTCAGAAATAAACCAGACTTTAGAATGGATATGCAGATACAAAATCAACCTTGAACATTCATTAATTCAAATAGCATACGCTACTTTTCTTTATTGAAGCCGTGTACATACGCGCTTTCCTACATACCAACCCGCGTATACTTCTGTGTATAATTTCTTCAGAAACCCTAACTGCCGTACGCGCTTTTCATTAAGAGAACCCGCGTATATATGCGCTTTTTCTGAAACCAACTAGTGTATAGATCTGTAAAAATAAATTTTGCAGAACAGACCAGATCTATAAAACTTACCCAGATTTATTCATTTTCTTCAGGAGACGCCAGTTCTTCATGATTTCGTCAGTCGATCAAACCAGAGATTCATCATTGTCAGATCTAGAGATCTAGAACCATCATTATGTCCATGGGTGCATCATAGATTCATATCTATCAATTAATAACAGAGTTCATCCATGCAGATATTCCTTAGAGAAATTTATTCATCAACAACCTTTACACATGCACACCTTGCACTATGATCTTCTTCTCCTTAAATAGATTTAGCTTTTACCAATACCATGAGTGAAAACCACACAAATTCCGATGGTATTCTTGGACGGAATCAAATAAACCATACAACACTCAATATTGTGTGCCAAAACCATGGTAATGCCCCTTGGTATTATAATTTTGGAGTGCAAAAGGGCATACACGACTTGGGACGTAATTATCCGCGTGTATACACGACTTGGCCTTTACAAAAGTGCATATACATTGTGACATATTATATTTATCATTTCTCCGACACATACTGGACTTCTTTTTCTCTGTCACATCTGAACTGCACTATATATACATCATTCTTACATCTTTAACACATAGGTTGCTATCCAAAGACAACTCATCAAGTCAGTTTCCATCAAGGAAAACTTAATCAAGTAGGTTGTCATCAAGGAAAACACATTGCATCATATTTCCAACACACGTACATGAAGAAACAACAAACACACAAGCATAAAACCTAATACATGCAACTATGTATTAGTCAAAGAAGATACAACTCGTAACACAAGACATGAACATATGAGTGGAACCATAATCGAAGTCATTTATTATTAATCATAACAAAGAAAGATACAACCTGAGCTCTGACGCTGGATCTTCCTTCGGTGGGTCGACAACGGAGTACGTCTCGATAAAGCTCGTCAGGAATAGGACAAGTCTGTCTCTCTTCGGCTGTCTGACAATAATCTCCTTACTACTGATTCAGCTCTATTCAGGCTAACTTGCAAAGGGAAAATGACAAGCTTATATAGATGGTGGAAGGGGAGTTGGGATCCCTAAAATGGTGGGATTGGCCCTATCCTCAAGGAAGCTTCCATGATAGGTGGAAAACTACTTCCCCTACATGGAGATCCGGAGCCAAACCTCCCAACTCATTTTAGAGACTCGTTTAGGATTTGGTTGGAATCAAACTTTCACCATTTATTTTAAAAAAACAATCCTTATTAAGATTGGAACGAGTAATACACTAGGACGGAGCGCTAGTTGGCGCACCCTCTTTGGTGGATTTCCCCCATTGGCGCGAGGGCTGAACTGGCTGGTGGCGCTAAGGCCAAAAGGTCTATTTTTAGGGCTTTTAACAGGAAACTGTCTTCAGAGGAATGATTGTACTTGTCAAGGGAGATGCCATGAAAGTGGTTTCAGGTCATGTCGCTGCTCATAGGTCGCAGAATAGGCCCTCCAATGTGCGGGATAGGGGATTGTAGGGACGGTGAAAAATTATTGTGTAGCAGATGCCCCCTAAAGCATGAGGCCTAAGAGAGAGAGAGGGGTGATGTGTTTTACGAGAACGTGTCCAACTGAAAACACTACCATCGAAAAACTTGCATAGACAAATACAACTGATATCTCAAATACATGATATGTGATATGGGCGCAGCCATCCATGATAGAGTATACAACAATTAAGATCCAAGGCATGGACGCAGCCATCCAGTGAGGATTGATAAATAGAATCAGGTATGGTTGTAGCCATCCAATCAATGAGTCATGTAACCAAGCATGATAATACACAAAATACACAGCCTAGATTCTATCAGACAAAATCCAAGGTCTTTCACTCCATCTCGACCCGAATAGAGTACAAGTTCGAGCATGTGAATAAGTGAGTTGAAGTCGAACATGAAAGAACATCGTCTGATTACCATCCAATGATGAAAGCTATTAACAAACGCGAGAGGAACCACCAATAATGACAATGGCCCTCAAGGTACTACAGGTACAATCCGCAGAATGTGAACAGTGAGTTGGCGTCGAACACCCGTAGAATCATCCGATCGAAGGTCAATGATGAAAACCTTGCGTCGAATGTGAAGAACCTACCATTAAGGCATGCAGGCTCCAAGGTACTGGAAGGGAGTCTCTAGATCAAATTCTTGGATAATGAGCTGAAGTCGAAAGGAATTAACCTTGATCGAAGGTGGGCCATAATGTTTCCCACATCATCGACATGAGACAGAAGAACATAATGTTTGTGAATCAGGATCAAATGAGAATCATAGGAAGGTTTAAAATACAGAGGTAAACTTCTCTTGAACATATCGGTGGCATGATAGTGGATTTGGCAGTATTTGACATAAAAAGATCAAAGGTCATGATGACAAGGCAAAGAGCAGATGAGAGGTCAAAAGGGATTACCCAAACCCATGAAGGAAAGTAGAAAACGAGATGATATGTCCCCAACCCGACACGAATGCAGACAAGTGCCATGCTCAAGAGAGACATACTTCCGACATGACAATGATACTGGTTCCATTTTTCTCCCACCATTTCTGGTGAGTACCCAAATTATTTTTGAAAACAAGCTTGAAGGGGATAGCATATGCTTGTGATATAAGTTCTTCCTTCGGATGATTCCATCCTAGTACCTTTAACGAGCCCAAGGAAGGAGGAACTCAAATATCATCATTACGACTGCATCCAATGTCATCAGGTTTTAACGAGTCTGACAAAGGAAGAACTCGGTGTATTTTCATGTTTAGAGAGTTTGAAAAGACAGCAGAAAAGTAAACTCCAACAATCCCTTTTCGTAGATAGTTCCTCAGATCTGAAAAGGTAGAAAACTATGTCTGAGAAAGCCTCCTAGTCGTGATAGGCTAGGGTATTCCTTTTTCGTAAATAATCTATCCCAACCCGAAAAAGGGGTAAACATATACTGGGTAGATGTCATTTCGCAGCCAATTTAATGAGATCAAAAAAACAAGCGACTCGGCAATCTTTTCATGTTTAGAGAGTCAGAAAAGTGTTGAAATTTGACTTCTCCTAGAGGAACGAGTGGTATAAAGGGAAGCAACTGGTTCTAGTGATGGTGGAACTACTCAGAACAAGTAAAGGTTAAGAGGCTGGCTAACAAGACCACGCATTGCAGCAGTTCCTTAGGAATGGGAAAAAAATCCAAGTGAAGGCATATGATCGGCCAAGAAGATAGTGACGATGGAGTGAGAAAACCAAGGCTCATCTGGCAAAAACATGCTAATAAAATAGAAATCACAAGAGGTAAAACAGGAATGGTTTCATTTTTACACAAGCTTGAAATCAGGAAACTCTGCTTGAAGTTGGTTTCATTTTTACACAAGCTTGAAACAAAGATAAACTATGCTTGAAAAAGTAAGCATGCCCCCAGCATGGTGACTCAATTCGAGGTACATGCCCCCCAAGCTTCAATCCATATGAAATGTAGATGGAGTGAAGGTTCAATTTACGAGATCAAGAGAAAGACTCGACTGGGATTTTACGAGATCTTATCAAAGACTCGAATTGAACAAGAAAGTGTTTCATTGTTTTAACGATGTTGACACATTAAAAGAACTATCCTCAGAACATCTTGTTTCATTTTTTAGGGAGCTTGACACAAGGAAATGAACTGTGCTCCAAAACACCTTATTTCATTTTTTAATGAGCTTGACACAAGAAAAAGGAACTGTGCTCTGCCCATCTTGTTTCATTTTTAAAGGAGCTTGACACAAGAAAATGAACTCTGCTCCGCAGACAACTCATCATGATGAATAAGAAGTCATGGCTTCCAAGAGTTCCACACCGGATGGGAGAACAACATCTCGAAAATCAGTACCCAATTCCCCCAACACACTATGCATGACGACATTGTCACTGAGTACATGCACGGGGTAGGTAGCCACATAGTTGACCTGTGGTGGGGCAGATACAACAGGTGGATAAAAACTAGGAAGGGACGATGGTGGGCCAGATGCCACATCAGACCAAAGAATGAAAGCTGATCAATGGTCACGATCCGTACTTCATGTGGAAAACATACTACACGAAAAAGGGAGGAGACAAGTGCTCCCATGGCATAGGTGTAATCGCACCCCAAGAGCAGATTGAAATCCAAAGGGCCTGGAACAACCATCACATCCATATGGACGGTTTTGCCTCCCAAAGTAACAGTTAACCTTGGAAGGATCTCTAACAGTTGACTAGTTCTTCTATTAAATGCCAACAAATTCTGTGTAATAGGCGCAAGCGGCGGCGAACCGAAAGCTTGCCAAGTAGTTGAGGATAAAATACTAACAGACGCACCTTCGTCTATAATGGTGCTGGGTACGACCAGACCAAATGCATATACTGTTATCTCAAAGGACACATAAGATGGAAGGCAGTATCCTGCAAATCGACTCCAATCGAAGGAAGCGACCAAACTACTTGGAGGAGCTACCATCGAACCGAGATGGTCTTCCCCTCATGTTACGATTGAAGAAGGAGCATCCTCCATGACCTCCATCTCAAAGGCGGGAGGAGTATCCTTCGGGGCCTCCATCACGTGAGGCGGAGGAGCAGCTTCTTGAGATATAGGGATAGGAGAATATTTCTCCAAGTCTGAGGAATCTGAAGAAACAAGAAGAACCTGAGGGATGTGAGCTCCACTCTCAACGGAAAAGACCTGGTGCACTGCAAGCGGGGCCAGTCCAACCGATCCCACGACCAATGGTTGGTCAGGGATGGATTCCTGAATTTGAATTTCCGAGGGAGCGGGATCGACCAAGGATGACTCTTGACCAATCGTAGGATCAACTGGTGGAGGACTCAAAGAAAGTTGTTTGTAACCAGCCGAAAGGCACGGCGCAGAAACAACTGAGTTGTCCAAAAATCTCTTGGCTTCATCCATAAATGGACAAAGGTGAATGGCATGATGCCCTTCACACAACTTACAGGGATTGGTAAGCTTACCCTGCTTCTTAGGAGATTTACTAGCACCAGTTGAAGACGTGCCCCAACCTTGAATCCCAAAAGCCAAAGACAATGGCGGGAGACCGTTGGACCATACTTCGAGCACCTTGGGAATGCCAGGGCAGTCTCGAAGAAGATGGTCTCCTGTGCACAACATGCAAGGGAACTTGAATTTCTGAGGAGGGTAGGAAGGTTCATCGAGAGCATGTGTTTTAGAAGCAGTAGATGCAACGCTAGCCTCTCTCTTATTGGACTTCTTCTTCTTTGTCTTCTTCTCCTTCTTCTTAGCCACCTGGTTACTCGAATCCAGACTTTCACCAGGCGAAGTAGAAGAGGAGGACACAGAAACAGGTGAAGAAGGGGAGAGGTCCGCCTTGGAATCAACATGATGTTGCTCAGGTGGAGGAAATGATTAACCAGTAGCCAGGACATTCGGGACCACAGAGGTTGAAAACAGCTAAACAAGAAACCTAACAGTCAACCCAGGAAGGGACAACGTTGCCATATAAGGAGCGCCAACATTTCCAAAAGGAGGAAAAGGACCAGGATTCCCTTCAGAGGGGATTCCTTGGTTGGTGAACTCTGGAAAAGTTACCATCGGAGAAGACCCAAAACAACACCCTAAGGAAACTAACTTTAACCAAGAATATTTCGTGGTCGGTTAATTTTTAAAACATTGAAACAAAACTCTACCGTTTCATATTTTAAGAGTCAAGAAACGAGTAAAATATGACTCTATCTCTTTCAATTTGGAAACAAGCGTGAAAGGACAAGTGCTTGACGATATTTTCAAATTTAGGGAGTCAGTAAAGATCAAATTGATTGATCTGGAACTCTAGGCAAGAGGGTGTACCAGATATTTGTGAACTGCAATATACACCTTGGTTCAAAAATGAAAGAGAAATCAACCAAGGACTTGATGTACGTGCAGGTAATCTCCCCGAATGCTATGTCTAGTGTATCACAGGTATAAGGCGACAGACTCAGCTTCTTACGGATAAAGGATAGCAACCTAGTGGGGTCTCCCTTTATATACGCAATGGTATGGGGAGCACAAGTCAGTACTAGCGCTGTCTAAAGCCAAGAGGAAAACGACAGCTACTAGGTTTAGC
This sequence comes from Pinus albicaulis, assembly GCA_034641835.2. Classification (NCBI taxonomy): domain Eukaryota; kingdom Viridiplantae; phylum Streptophyta; class Pinopsida; order Pinales; family Pinaceae; genus Pinus; species Pinus albicaulis. The sequence goes on from CM076572.1 coordinate 781,723,304, forward strand.
CGGAACACGTCACTAGCCTAGAACTCTAAATATTTCATTAATGTTTCAATGTTGCCTTAAGGTAAATTGAATATATTGTAGTGTTGATCTTCAATTATGTTTCAATTTCCAGGCCCTACTGAATGTTATGCTTCAAAATCCTCTAAATGCACACTACATGCCACAATGTATCACTTTGTTCGATGAATAGCTAACTATGGGAAGGTTGAGAGCTTTCACACAATAACAAAATGATCACAAAACAACCACTAGTGTCTTTAATGCAGGCTAACAGAAACTAAAATCTTTTCTTTCAGAGTTATAAATCACTAATAACACAGAAAAGTTCTCAATTTACATTAACTAATCAAACAACAAAAGAGATTTGTTTTTTTTTTTTGTATTTTTAATGTTCAAGAGAAAAGTGCACTAAACGAGATGAAAACTAATGAAAAGGACAATTTGAGAAGTGATAGCAAAAGAGAAAAGATGAGCAAGTTCACTCAATTCCAAACACACAATCAGACCTCAAATTGATGAAGAAGTCCCTCAAATCAAAGAGGAATCCCAAAGACTCAAATGAACCGTGTAATCTAGGCCCAAAATGAGACAAAGAGAAATTCAAATGAGGAAGAGGCAAATCACTCAAATAATGCAACAAAACAATGGAAAACCACCAAATGAATGCAGAGAAGCAATAATGAAATTGACTGATCAAACGAGGACCAAAAAATCCCACGGGAGGCTCGACACACTATAGCACCTAGATGCCCTAGGGCTAGAATGTAAAACCAATAGTAGAGGTCAAACAACTGGAGGATGAAGGTTACACATAGTCAACCAAGGCTTAAGAACACTCAGGTAGTCGAAAAAGTAACACCAAAACCACAAATCAAGCTCAGAAAGCTCAGAAAGAAGCAAACCCTAACACGACACAGGATTGGCGCGACTGTCAGGCTGCATCTAGCGCTAGAACAGGATTGGTGTGGGGAGTGAACTGGAAACAAGTGCCAGCTGTTAGTCATCAGTATTTTTCACTTGTTGGTGATGACTAAATCCATAGCTGAGTTTTCTAGAAGCTGATCTCCATATGTAAATTTTTCATCTAGAAAACCCTCATAAATTTTTTTTTCCCTCCTACTTTTCAGTCTGCCCATGTCAAGGTGAAACCTCATTATCACTATCCTATCTAGCCTCAGCCATACTAGTTTGCCCATCAGCTCTAAAAGGACAATCCAAAATATATTTCAAACAACCTCCCCTAAGTTAGAATGTGGCATTTTAAGACATTTATCCTTTGGCAAACTGTCCAAGAGCCAAAAAGCCTTCATCTGCTATAGACCAGTCATAACAGACCTCCTACTGTGCTAATCAAGTTGATCACAGCCCTAAGTCATGCCACTTATACACCCTTAAGTCTTAGCAATACATAGACCTTAATCTCAAGCTGATTTTAGGTGTTTTACAGTGATTGATGGATTTTACAAGGACAAGAGACATGTCAGCATCTCAGAAAGCTATTTTCAGCTCCACATGAGAAGACAACTGCTTCTAAATGTGATCATAAGCCTGGGATGCATCTACAGGGCAAAGAGTTTCTCATCAAGCTCTTGCAACTTCATTCAGCCTGAAAAGACAGTAGAAGAAAAACAACACTGTCAAACAGACTTGTAATTTGTCATGGCCAAGAACCTCCTTCATCTATAAGCAGAGGGTTTTAAGGCGCCTCCTTCATTTACAAGTAGAGGGTGATGGCCAATGTTTGACTTAAAGAATTGCAACTGACTGTGAGATAGATGTGTTTTAATGAACAGTGAGACAGTAACACATTGACTAGGGTTTTTATGAAGCAAAGTAATGATTGCAGGCAGAGGTAACAGCATCAATGTTTTCACTGTTGGTTGCTTGCCATCATATGTAAGAAAACCCTTGTCAATATGTTCATCAGGCAGCCTACATGTGGCTGAGACAGAAGATTGACAAAGCATAGATAGTTTTCCAAGAGAAAAAGGCCTCCTTCATTCATAAGCAGATGGCCAGAGCATTAATTGATTTTAAGGTATGTTTGATCAGAAAAACAAGGTAAGAGACCAATGGAAAGCAAGGGTACCACTGCAATCCAAGGAGGTCAAGTTATCTCTTAACTGGTTTTTCCAAAAGAAAAGTAGTTTACAGCTCCAAAAAAGCAAAATATTGAAGAAATGGCTGAGGATCTGTGTCACTACACAAGCAGAGGATATAATACTGATTATGCTTCAAAGTACTGGTCTGCTCCATTCATAAACAGGTGCTTTTCAAATGTGCTTATCATAGCTGACACAAAAAATCTGGTTTGATCTCCTCAAGAGGCATCACCACTGAAAAAAAAAATTGTTCATAATATGCAAAAAAAAGATTTTGACATATTTTCAGGCCCTGGAGAATATGTTAAGACAAATATAGGTGTTCATTATTTGAGGGACAGAAACACCATATTGGTACACTTTGAGTAGAGGAAGTGTGTTGGAAGAAGCGCCCTTCTTGATAGACCGAGGATGAAAGAGTTTAAGTGAATTCCACTGAAGCAGTGTGCCCACAGTCAAAAGGAGGCTCAAATATCCCATCTCAGCAAATACAAAGGGATAGTAAAATTTTCATAGATGTTGAATCATAATACCTCTGCCACAGTAAAATTAGGGTTAAGGAGCGCCCAGGCAGTTTGTTTCAAAATTATTTTCTGACCAAAAAGAGATGAAATTTATAAAAGTGAGAGATTTTTTTGTCCCTCATAGATTCAAGAAGAAAAACCTCATTTAGTTTCTACACAGGTATCACAGTTTGTGAAAAATGTGAAAAGTTCAGATGTCACGGAGAATTTCTGCACCACGATTCATCATTTTGACCAGTGATGGGACTGTCAGTTTTTTAACACCCAAATGGACACCAAATGAAACCACTCAAGAATATTTGGAAATTATACTTCTCTAGCTTTCCAACGAGCCATCTCAGGTCCCAATTCCGACACCGGGAAGGCATCCAAAAGTAGCCTGCAATCAACGCTATGTTTTTCTGCACCAACATCCACCAGTTTTTACCAGTGTTGGGAGAATGAATTTTTGAAAAACCAAATGGACTCCAAATGAAAAAATTAAAGTTTTTCTAGAAATTAGACTTCCACATCTTTCCAACGAGCCATCTCGTGCCCAATTCCGACACCGGGAAGGCCTTCAAAATGGGCTGCAAAGTTGCGCGACGCGTTCAGAAATCTGCGCGGCGCGTTTAGGCCAAAAATTTCCAGAGGAATGAACTGATGCGCGGCACGCCTGTAGCATCAGTCACAAAATTACCTAAAAAACTTAAAAAACTATTTCCACAACTGCTCAAACTTTTCTACAAGGTTTTCCATCCATTTTTAAAGTGGCAAGGAGGGTTGGTTTCTCTGTTTAAAGGACTTTAGTAAGTGGAGCTACCATTGGATTTGAAAGTATTATCAAAATCTATGCAAGGAAATAGTGAGAAAGGTGAATTTTTATTGATATAAAAATCCCATTAGACTGCCCTCAAAACAAAGGTAAAAGATGAAGGCACTATTTTAAAACAGAAACTCAGTGTTTGAGAGGTGAAAAAGTTTAGATTGTGAGTTTTTGTTGATATAAAAACCATATAAAAAACCCTCAAGACAAGTTTAAGGGTGAAGGCATTGTTTGAAAAGAGGGAACACAGGATTTGGAAAAACAAACAGTGGGTTTATTTTCATGAGAGGAGATCACTATATAAGTGTTTTTTATTCAAAAGACACCTTTGGGGGGTAAAAAGGGAAAATAACTATTGTTGCCTCCTTTGGTCTATAAAGCTGACAGGCTCATCATCATTGAAGAAAGACTGTGAAAGAAGATAGTCAGAAGAGTCAAAGGGGGTCTTGGTCTCAAAGTAGCCTCTGCCATCATGTTCAAAATGAAACAGACATCTGTCAAAAGAGGCCTTCTCCATAAGCAAAGTAAAGGAGCTCATCAGGGTTTGAAGATAAAAGAAATCATGGCATATGGCAAAAAACTCTGAAGAAGCTGCTTTCTAAAAAGAGATGAAATAGATGAAAACCCAGGCTTCTAGCAGACCCCTTCATAGAAGAACTAAAAGGCAGCTATCCCTGGCTCAAATTTCAAACCCAGAACATCATCCCTATTTTGTCTCCTTAAAACTGAAAACTTGATCATTTTGGCAACCTGAAGATAAGTTAATGTTTTGGGATTGAGGGCCTTTTATAAACAAGATTTGAATTTACAGTGTCCAACAAGTTTTTTACCCACAGTCAGAGAAAAGCTCAAATAGCACAAGTAACAACAAGTGAGCAACAAAAGGACAAGAGGAGGAAAGAGGGATATTGAATTTATAGTTAAGCCTTTTTTCCCAGTAAAAGACAGTCACGCTCAAAGGTATATCCGCAATCCTTCACAGGGCTCAGAGAAGATTTTCCTTCCATAGTGCAGATATCAAAAGGGAAAACAATTTTCTCTCTAATAAGAAACAATCAAAGTTTTACTTTCTCAAAAGGTTTGTTTCATTTCAAGAAGGTGTCAGGCTTATGAAGGAAATTCTCTTTTCCACTATGAAATTTATCCAGACAAAAGAGTATCAGGTTACGTTTAAAATATAAAGGTTCAAGTTTGTTTAAAAGCAGAGACTGTTTCGAAACATCTTTCAAAAAGCCTCACCAAACGAGTATGAAAGGGACTTTGACTTTTCCATGGTTAAAATGGAAGTAAGGATCATGGCCATATCTTTTTGCAAATTTCCAAAGCACAAACAACTCCTTTGTTGTTCCCTCTACCAAAGAAAGAAGAGCACAGGGTTTAAAGGGTGAAACAGTAGACCAGTCTTCAAACAACAATGGTCATTATATCAGCTTCTTTGACCTTTCAAAGGTTTCTTCTGGGTGTTGAAAAGACAAAACAGTGTCTTGAATTTCCATTCATAAAACATAGCCAGTCAGTAAAGCTATCATTTTCATTCGGAGATGTTGTCAATTTGAGGTAGGAGAAGTAGTAGAGTATAAAGAAGGCAGTATTTTGTTTAAAGAGGAGTTTATTGTTGTTGAATGCTACAAGATTTTTTTTTTGTGACTACATCAAAAACAAATAATTTATGTCCCCTTATCCTATTACACGGTAACCTTGGACCATGTGTGCACTTTGTTTGACTGTGTTTATGTTGTTGAATACATTTGGTTGAGTGGCCTAAAAGAGATCAGTGTTTTTGAATTAGGAAGGCTTGTTGTTTTGCTTTCCTCTAAAAAAGACAAGGCTGTCCTATTGCCTCAAAACACCAAAGCTAGGTGCCCTTACACAGGAAAGTCACTTTGACTGTGTTTATCCTTGTGGATTGTGTAATTCATTGTGAGTATTGGCTAATTGATGTACAAAGGCTGGGAAAGGCAGCGTTCATAAGGAATAGGGGTCTTATATCAAAGAAGTGCATTTCACATAGCATGTGAAATCATTGTTGCTTGGTTGAACAGTCAGTAGACAGGAAGGGCAGAGTTTTGTTTGAAGAAGACATTCCAAAGAACTCTTGAGGCCGTTTGATGTTGCAGAAGTGCATCCAAGTCAAGATGCCTCCCAACAGGGATTTAGAGCTTCAAAGGAGAATGACAAGGCATTACCAAAAGCTAAATCAGTTTGCCCGTCACAAGTTAAAGACTGCCCAAGGAAAACTGAAGGAAGCAAAGGGGGAGCGCCCGACACGGAAAGAGAAGAAAGGCACATCAGCACTCGATATTTTGGCTTCAGCTTTGGAACACATTGCTAAGGACCCTTGAGGTTCATGCACCCCAATTTTGAGCCCACTTTGACAATTTTTGGTTTTTTGGCATTTTTGGGTTTTTGGTAAAAAACTCATAAATTCGCCATTTCATTTTGAGGATTCGTCAAGGGAGGAGAATGGTATCATTGAATGCCATAATTTCATGAGCATGCCCTCAGAGATTTTCAGAACATTTGGATATCATTTCCCCCCTCAAAATGGCGAAAAATGCTCTCTTTTTGCACACTCTGCCCGGTCTATCAACAGACTGTAATTTTATGGTTTTTTACACACATGTGCATATTTGGAGGACTTCTAGGCATCAGATTGGGGAAATTTCAGTTGCGCCAGAAAGTAGACACTCAGAGATTTCCAAAAAGCTATCATGAGCCTCATTTCAACATCAGGAAGGCTGCCAAATGTTTCCGGCAAATCAGGGGACCTTTTGCTGATGAAAATTTGAAGTATTTTTGTAATTTTTGAACCTCTAAAAATTGCTTTTCCCAAATGTGCGTTTAGATATTTTTGCACATGAAAAATGATGTGAAGTCAATATAATTCCCATTTTTAGCATTTTATTAGATATTTTATGAGATATTTTGTGCCTTGGGCTTTGCAAAGCCTCAAAGACAAGTTTAGATATTTTGATTAGGCCAATGAGGATGCAAGTTGAACCATGAGGTTTTCCTCACTTAAGCCTATATATTCCAAAGGCTCTCATTGTAAACAAGGCTGAACTTGAGGAGAAGCAATATATGGTCATATGAGCTTTGGAAGAAAATACTTGTGTTATGATTTTGGATTGCCTCTTGGATGTTCTTGGATGAATGATGAAGGATTGTTGATGGATTCCATGACATGGTAGAATGATATAGTGTCTCTTGCTTTGTTGTTGTCTTCTAGTTTTCATTCATGATACATGTTTATTGCTTGCTATAGATCAGTAGAGAACAAATTTGAGATATGCCCATGGAGGCACCTCAAATTTCCTGAATCTTCATAGCCTTCATGTTTTCTTCTTCCTTAGTTGCATTAAAGAATTATTAACTTCTCTTTAACAACTTGAGGATATTGTTGCTAGTTTCATTCATAGTTCTATGCATGTTGAGTAGGATGTATGGTGTGCCCTGCTTACCTATGACTGTCCATAGTCCCATCCATAAAACTATCTCTTTGACTGATTAGATTATCATTTTTTTTGAACCAAGGAGGCCTAGTTCCGATCTAGCCCTTTGCCTAAAACTATGCAAATCTTGTTGTTCAAAGTGCCCAATAACTTGAAGTACTGTGTTTAGGCGTTCCAGCATAGTGTTTTGAGTTGTTAGTCAGTCTTATGTGTTTTCCCCAAAGTCTGATAGCCCTTTCCCAAATTTAGAGGGTCTTATACTTCTATGCGTGGCTTGAATGTTTGTTTCTATGTATTGATTAGTTTATAGTTACATTTTGCATGATTAAGGGTTTGCCCTACCATGTTTATGTTTTCTATTGAACCAGTGATGCTGGAAACTCTTTATTGTTCACAAACTTGATGTCCATTTACTCCATTTTGCCCAAAGATCCTTTCTACCTTGAATCAAATCGGCCCTTCAACAGCCTTGTATCGTCATCTAATAGCTTTCTTGACCTTCTGACCGCATAGCCCAGTTAATCTAACATCTTGTTATCTATTTTATATCTTTGATCAGTTTCATCCCTCACAACTTAAAAACAAAAAAAAAACAAAAAAATCAAAAACTTACTTCATAACTAGCCTAAAATCAGAACACAAATAAGCAAACACACTGATATCCCTTACACATATAGAGAGAGCCCTCTCTGAGTCCAGGAAGGCTAGGTCCTTGGGCTCCAAAGCTTGGTTTGATGTTACACTGTCATTTGGCTTGCCAATCAGCCAAAACATGGGAACCTAACATAATGGCGATCACGGTGAGACTCTGAGTGATAAACAAACTTAGTTTCCCTAATCTTTAGAGAATTTTGAGAATACTGTCTGGCTAACTTATCCCACCACTCACTAACATAATGGTGATCACGGTGGGACCTATTGAGTACATGACAATCTAGCAAACTCTTATAGACTCTCTAGTCCTTTAACACTAAACTCAGACCATCAGCCTTTAGAATCATTTAGAGTAAAATCTCTGTTTCACCATCTTAGCAAAGTGATGAATCAGGTTTATAACACTCTTACATACTAGGCTGCACATAAAACTCAGAAAAATCCCCAAAAAAACTCTTTTAGATTGGTTTTTGTCAGTACTGGTGGTGGACCATACACATATACCTCAAAACAAAATCCACCTGGCGACTCCACTAGCCTCCAGTAGGCCTTACTATTTTACCGAACTCTAGGTTGCTATCCGATCGACCTATCCCATCACTCACTAACATAGTGGGAGATGGTGGGACACTGAGTACATGACAGTCTAGCAAACTCTTATAGACTCTTTAAGTCCTTTAGATATCTAAATAGACCAGCAGTCCACAGACTCATTTAGAGTAAACTCTTTTTGTTATCACCACCCTAGCAAAGTGTTGAAACAAGGTTAGAATACTTTAAACCATAGACTGCTCACAAAACTCAGAAAATCCAAAACATTTCCAGATTATTTATTGGTGGTGGACCATAGTTTTTCATAAAAATCCACCTGGCGACTCCACTAGTTCATCCTTTTGGTTTTGACCATCCTTCACATTAGTATAACCTTAGAGAGGTCATACATCCAAAACATTCACCAATACCATCCTCTTTAAACTCTAGACCCGAAATCTGGCTTCACGAAGAATCAACACCAGATCCCATCCAAACCACTACTGTTCAAACCACCTCAGTCCATCCCACAAGCCCTCATCTTATACATCATCCATTAGCTCCCGTCATGGCAGCCTGGTACGCACCTTTGGTGTTGCCACCGCCTTTGGCTCCTCTCCCAAATAAATATCAAGACAAAATCGCACACTTTACCGGAGAAGACACTGCCACAGCTCAACAGCATATAAGTAGGATTAACGATGCTTATGAATACCTGGAAGTACAAGACGAGACCGTCAGAATGAGAATATTCGCCCAAAGCCTGGGTGGGGAACCCAAAACATGGTTCAAAAGCTTGACTCCAAACATCATCCACAACATCCCAGAACTACATCAAGTCTTCAGAAATAGGTGGGAAGTCCGAAAGAACCCTATTCAAATCCTGTCAGAATATAACAATCTAAAACGAGAAAATGGAGAAACTGTCCAGGCATACTGCACTAGGTTCAACAGTGTGTATAACTCCCTCCCACCTCACTTCAAACCCCCACTTGGTTTAGCCTTAGCGAAATTCCCCGAGGATTTTGATCTAGACATGACATATCATCTGAGAGACAAGGATCCCCATACCCTAGAAGAAATGCAACAAATAGCCATAAAAACAGAAGCCAACTTAACAGAAAAAAGAGCTAGGACTAGATCAGAAATAAAAGTCCCATATAGGGATGAGGTCTCCACTTCATCCCCTTCCCTAGATCCTAGAATAGATGACTTGGTTAAAACCATGGCCAAAATGTGGGAGAAGATAAATGAAAAAGTGCCTCCTAGGGACAACCAACCAAACCCTCAAAACCGGAACCAAGGCTATAGAAAAAATCAGTCTCAAAATAAACCAAGAGGAAATGATCAGTAGATCAGACCATCCTTCAGTGAAAATTATGTTGATGAAAAGGATAAGGATACTGAACCCATTGATGAAAAACATTGGAACCTCATAGGTTCTGATAACGAGAGTAAGGTTTACCTCACAGCAGAAAAGCAAGAGTTATGCTCTCCAAGTCAGAACGAAACCAACTATGAAGATCTCAGAGATCCTGCCATAGATTTTCAGAATGCCATTATAGAAGCTCATAGGTAGTATAAACTTAGAATAAAAAAAAATCAAGACCACTCCAAGAAGGGTAGCCCTGACACTGCTGAAACCTCTAACACCATCCTTAAAAAAGCCATAGATAGCAACCAAATTTTGGCCAAGAAAATTGACCAAAACAAAGATAAAGCTATTCAAAAAAGTCTTAGCTCAGATACTCCTAGTACCTCTACAAAAACCCCCAAGGTAACAGTGTCAAACAAAGTCCCGAATCAGAGTCAACAAATTAAGAACATAGAAAAGGTCATGTCCGAAAGAGCTGAAACAAATCTGCCCAAACTACAAATTCCTTTTAGTTTCGAAGGAGAAGTTTCCGAAATAAAAATTACCATACCCCTTACTGAGCTAATAACTATAGATAGGTATAGATCTCAAATTTTCAAAGTTTTTGACATAGGGAGCGAGGCATATACTTTAAATCTAACTGACGACAAACCCAAGCTCTTATTCGGCCCGAAAATCGAAGATCAATACCAAGAAGGATCTGTTTCTCCTTTCTATGTGAGCCTAAACATACGGGACAAGATATTAAATAATGCCATGTTAGATTCTGGTACTTCCCATAACCTCATGCCTAAAGCAGTCATGGAAAACCTGGGACTAGAAGTAACTCAACCCAACAAAATACCTTCTCCTTTGACTGAACAGGAAATAGATCAAATAATAAACATGCCGACAGCCTCTGAAACTTCATATAACCAAAACTTCGTTGATTTTTCTCCTGTAAACCCTGCATATCATAAATCAGAAAATAGATCTATAAATCAAGTTGAAGAAAAGCAATATGGCAGTCCAATGTACATAGCTGGTGAAATTACATATGTTAATGATTCTCAAATGTTTGATCAATATGTTGACTTATATGATTTCCAAACAGAAGCTGACTTTGCAGAAGACTCAGTTTTTGTTTTATGGGAGGAAGCTCAGTTTCATAAACTTGAAGAAAGTAAGTAGCCATTACAGGTCATCTATAACACTAATGAGGAGCCTTTTCCTGAAATGACTGAGGAAATCATTTTGGACATGGAGACTTCCTTAACTCCAGATTTGCAGCGACCAAGTTCTATTGAGTTACAAATTGCAGATGAAGAAGTAGAGGTTGATAAACACATGAGAGTGGTCACACTATCCTTTCAAGATAATTTACTGTCAAAGTGTATCCCTGCTCATCAACCTGATGGCCTTCACACAGTTTTCAGTCCACTTAATCATAACACATCAGCTTGGAAAGAAAACAACACTGCAATATATGATGAACCTGTGATTTCAAGTGATCATGAGCAAGAGGAAGAGTTGCTTTACCAGGGGGGTCCCAAATATAGCCAAGTGGAAGAAAGAGTAGTCCTGAATGAAGCCTATGTATCAAATCCTCTAGATCAGGTATTATTCCAAGATCTATTTGTTGTTTTCCTTGAGAAATATGTAGGGGTAGTGGGTTCTATCATAAACAAGTTGCTACCAAGAATGAGAAAAAAATTAAGCTCTACTGTCCAGAAACAAACCAAATGGGAGTGGCCTTTTCATTATTTCTGCATCATGAAAGAACTAAACCAGAATCACCCATGTGAGTATCTACTTGAATGGTTGCATTGGAAAACAGAGTTCACCAAACAAATGTCTATTGTGTACAGATTAGATTAGGATAGAAAGACAACAATAGAAAATAAGCTCAGCCTTGTGAGCACCTTTTTATTTGTAGTTTGTTTGAAGAGAAAGTGAAAAAATAGAAAATACCAAAACAGTAAACAATAGAAAAAGAGGGCATTTTCTAAAAAGCAATGGTAAAGCCCCATGTTCCAAAAAATAGTCCTTCGGAAAGCGAGCAAGTCTAAATTCCACTACTAGTACTTCAATGTCTTGTTTAGCTATCTAGCTTAATCATAGCTGAACATGTTTAAATTTAATTGCTGATAAGTTAGCGAGTGGAAAAGATGGTCAACATTGTGTAAGATTGACTTATCACAGAGAGTATATTAGGAAAAGATATTGGTTCCACACGCCCAAAACAGAACCAAAGAGAGAAGCGAGGGATGAAAAACACATTGTACATCTTAGCCCCGTTTTTCTAGATTTCCTTTTTGCAAAATAATATTTGTGTGCAGTTTGTCCTTTCATGCCACAAATACATGACAAATCAGACTGTTTAACCCTGATTTGATCATTTTGAATTTCGTGTTTTAGATTAGAGAATAAAATCCTGTCAAACAGCTTAATATTGACAGTTGATCTAGTTTAGGTAGAGTAATGAAAGAGTTCATTAGTTTAATCTGAACTCCCGGTAGATATAAGAGTAGAAATAGATAGGTTCATTTTGCAAAAAGAAAAATATATATTGTCAAAAGGTTGCTAGTTCAAATGCGCCAAAGAGAAGAAAAAATGTTAGGAAAGATAGTGGGGTAGGTAGAAATATTATTGATGCTAATCATGCTGTCACTTTTCAGAAGTAGCATCAAAGAAGGGTGAAATTTTGCGCCAATGGGTAAGGCACTGGTCTTCATAAGCCAAAGATCTGAATTCTAGACACCTCCTGACGAGGAGCTACCCTCCCCAAATGGAGCCATTGTTAGTCATCAGTATTTTTCACTTGTTGGTGATGACTAAATCCATAGCTGAGTTTTCTAGAAGCTGATCTCCATATGTAATTTTTTCATCTAGAAAACCCTCATAAAACTTTTTTTCCCTCCTACTTTTCAGTCTGCCCATGTCAAGGTGAAACAAGACATGCAACTATGTATCAGTCAGAGAAGATACAACTCATAACACAAGACATGAACATATGAGTGGAACCATAATCGAAGTCGTTTATTATTAATTAGAACAAAGAAAGATACAACCTGAGCTCTGACGTTGGATCTTGCTTCGGCGGGTCGACAGTGGAGTACGTCTCGATAAAGCTCGTCAGGAATGGGACAAGTCTCTCTCTCTTCGGCTGTCTGACGATAATCTCCTTACTACTGATTTAGCTCTATTTAGGCTAGCTTGCAAAGGGAAAATGACAAGTTTATATAGATGGTGGAAGGGGATTTGGGATCCCTACAATGGTGGGATTGGCCCTATCCTCAAGGAAGCTTCCATGATAGGTGGAAAACCACTTCCCCTACATGGAGATCCGGAGCCAAACCTCCCAACTCATTTTAGAGACTCGTTCAGGAGTTGGTCGGAATCAAACTTCCGACATTTATTTTTAAAAAACAATCCTTATTAAGCTTGGCACGAGTAATACACTAGGACAGAGTGCTAGTTGGCGCGCCCTCTTTGGTGGATTTCCCCCATTGGCGTGAGGGTTGAACTGGCTGGTCGCGCCAAGGCCAAAAGGTCTATTTTTAGGGATTTTCCTAGGAAAATGTCTTCAGAGGAATGATTTTCCTTGTCAAGGGGGATTCCATGAAAGTGATTTCAGGTCATGTCACTGCTCACAGGTCACGGAATAGGCCCTTCAATGTGTGGGATGGGGGATTGCAGGGACGGTGAAAAATTATTGTGTAGTAGATGCCCCCTAAAGCATGAGGCCCGAGAGAGAGAGAGGGGCGAAATTCTTTACAAGAACGTGTCTAATTGAAAACACTGCTGTCAGAAAACCTGCGTAGACAAGTACAAATGATATCTCAAATACAAGATATGTGGTATGGGCGCAACCATCCATAATAGAGTATAAAATAATCAAGATTTGAGGCATGGACGCAGCCATCCAGTGAGGATCGATAAATAGACTCAGGTATGGTCACAACCATCCAATCAGTGAGTCATGTAACCAAACATGATAATCCATAAAATCCACAGCCTGGATTCTATCAGAAAAAATCCAGGGTCTTGCGCTCCATCTCGACCCAAATAGAGTACATGTTCGAGCATGTGAATAAGTGAGCTAAATTCGAACATGCAAGAACATCGTCTGATTACCAGCCAATGATGAAATTTGTTAACAGACGCGAGAGGAACCACCAATAATGACAATGGCCCTCAAGGTACTATAGGTACAATCCGCAGAATGTGAAGAGTGAGTTGGTGTTGAACACCCGCAGAATCATCCGATCGAAGGTCAAGGATGAAAACCTTGTGGCGAATGCGAAACCTGCCATGGAGGCATGCAAGCTCCAAGGTACCGGAAGGGAGTCTCTAGATTAGCTTCCTGGATAATGAGTTGAAGTCGATAGGAAGTAACCTTGATCGAAGGTGGGCCATAATGTTTCCCACATCATCGATGCGAGACAGAGGAACATAATGTTTGTGAATCAGGATCAGATGAGAATCAGAGGAAGGTTGAAATTGCAGAGGTCAACTTCTCTTGAACATATCGGTGGCACAACAGTGGATTTGGCAGTATTTGACATCAAAAGATCAGAGGTTACGATGACGAGGCAAAGAGCAGATGAGAGGTCAAAAGAGATCACCCAAACCCATGGAGGCAAGCAGAAAATGAGATGAGACGTCCCCAACCCAACAGGAATGCAGACAAGCGCCATGTTCAAGAGCGACATACTGCCGACACAACTATGATACTGGTTCCATTTTTCCCCAGCATTTTTGGCAAGTACCTCTTTATTTTTACACAAACTTGAAGAGTATACCATATGCTTGTCATATAAGTTTGTCCTTCGGACAAATCCAACCTAGTATATTTAACGAGCCCTAGGAAGGAGGAACTCGAGTAATTTCATTACAACGAAGTCCGATGTTATCAATTTTTAACGAGCCTGAAAAAGGAAGAACTCGGTGTCTTTTCATGTTTAGAGAGTCTGAAAATACAGCGAAAAAGTAAAATCCAATAGTCCCTTTTTGTAAATAGTCTCACAGATCCGAAAAGGTAGAAAACTGTGTCTGAGAGAACCTCCTAGTTGAGATAGGCTAGGGTATTCCTTTTTCATAAATAATCTATCCCAGCCCGAAAAAGGGGTAAACGTATACTGGGTAGATGACGTTTCACAGCCATTTTAACGAGTTCAAAACAACAAGCGTCTCGACAATCTTTTCAATTTTAGAGAGTCAGAAATGAGCTAAAAGGTGACTCCTCCTCGAGGAATGAGTGGTATAAAGGGTAGCAACTGGTTCCGGTGATGATGGAACTGCTCAAAACAAGTAAAGGTTAAGAGGCTGGATAACAAGACCCCTCATCGCAACGGTTCCTCAGGAATGGGTAAAACAACCAAGTGAAGGCATATGATCGGCCAAGCAGATAGTGATGATGGAGTGAGAAAACTAAGGCTCATCTGGAAAAAATAGGCTGATAAAATGGAAATCACAAGAGGTAAAATGGGAATGGTTTCATTTTTACACAAGCATGAAATCAAAAAACTCTGCTTGAAGTTGGTTTCATTTTTTACACAAGCCTGAAACAAAGATAAAATATGCTTGAAACCGGTTTCATTTTTACACAAGCTTGAAATGGAAACAAACTATGCTTGAAACATTTAAGCATGCCCCCAGCATGGTGACTCAATTCGAGGTACATGCCCCCCAAGCTTCAGTCCATATGAAACGCAGATGGAGTGAAGGTTCAAATTATGAGATCAAGAGGAATACTTGACTGGTATTTTACGAGAACTTATCAAAGAATCGAATTGAACGGGAACGTGTTTCATTGTTTTAACGAGGTTGACACATTAAAAGAACTATCCTCAGACACCTTGTTTCATTTTTTAATGAGCTTGACACAAAAAAATGAACTCTACTCTGACCAACTTGTTTCATTTTTTAAGGAGCTTGACACAAGAAAACAAACTCTGCTCCGATGAGCTTATTTAATTTTTTAAGGAGCTTGACACAAGAAAATGAACTATGCTCCGATGACCTTGTTTCATTTTTTAAGGAGCTTGACACAAGAAAAAAAACTATGCTCCAATGAACTTGTTTCATTTTTTAAGGAGCTTGACACAAGAAAACAAACTTTGCTTCGACCAACCTCATCATAATGAAAAAGAAGTCATTGCTTCGTAGATTTCCACTCCCGATGGAAGGAAGACATCCTGGAAGTCAGGACCCAATTTCCCCAGCACCTGATGCACAACGGCACTATCACTGAGTATAGGCATGAGGTAGGTAGCCACATAGTTGACCTGCAGTGGGGCAGATACAACAGGTGGATAAAAACTAGGAAGGGATGATGGCGGGCCAGTTGCCACATTAGGACCAAAGAACGAAATCTGATCAATGGTCACAATCTGTCCTTCATGTGGAAAACAAACCACACGAAAAAGGGAGGAGACGAGCACTCCCATGACATAGGTATAATCGCGCCCCAAGATCAGATTGAAATCCAAGGGGCCTGGAACAACCATCACATCCATATGATGGTTTTACCTCCCAAAGTAACAAGTAACCTTGGAAGGATCCCTAATGGTTGACTAGTTCTTCTATTGAACGCCAACAGATTCTGTGTAACAGGCACAAGCAGCGGCGAACCAAAAGCTTACAAAGTAGTTGAGGATAAAATACTAACAGACACAACTTCATCTATAATGCTGTTGGGTACGACCAGACCAAAGGCCTGTACCGTTATCTCGAAAGGCACATAAGACAGGAGGCGGTATCCTGCGAATCGATTCCAATCAAAGGAAGCGACCAAAATACTTGGAGGGGCTACCATCTAACCAATATGGTCTTCCCCTAGTGTTATAGAAGAAGAAGGAGCATCCTCCACAACCTCCATCTCGAAGGCGGGAGGAGTATCCTCAGGGACCTCCATCATGGGAGGTGGAGGAGTAGCTTCTTGAGGTATAGGGATAGGAGAATCTTTCTCCAAGTCCGAAAAATCTGAAGAAACCAAAAGAACATGAGGGGTGTGAGATCCACTCTCAATAGAAAAGACTTGGTGCACCGCAGATGAGGCCAGCTCAACTGATCCCGCGACCAATGTTCAGTCGGGAATGGATTCCTGAATTTGAATTTTTGAGGGAGAGGGATTGACTAAGGATGAATCTTGACCAATCGTAGGATTAGCTGGTGGAGGACTCAAAGAAAGCTGTTTATAACCAGCTAGGAGGCATGGCGTAGAAACAGTTGAGTTGTCAAAAATGCTCTTGGCTTCATCCATATACAGACAAAGGTGAATGGCATGGTGCCCTTCACACAACTTACAGGGATTGGCAAGCTTACCCTGCTTCTTAGGAGCCTTACTAGTACCAGTTGAAGACGTGCCCCCAGCTTGACTCCTAGAAGCCAAAAGCAACGGCAGACGACCGTTGGACCATACTTAGAGCACCTTGGGAATGCTAGGGCAATCTCGAAGAAGATGGTTTCCCTGGCACAACATGCAAGGGAACTTAACTTTCCACGGAGGGTTAGAAGGTTTATCAATGGAAGGCTTCTTAGGCGCAATAGCCGCAGAGCTAGCCTCTCTTTTATCTAACTTATTCTTCTTTGTCTTCTTCTTCTTCTTCTTAGCCACCTGGTTACTCGAATCCATACTTTCACTAGGCGAAGTAGAAGAGGAGGACGCAGAAATAGGCGAAGAATGGGAGAGGTCCACTTTAGAATCAACATGATGTTATTTAGGTGGAGGAGACGGTTGAACAAAGATCGAGGCATTCGGGACCACGGAGGTTGAAAACAACCAAATAGGCAACCCAACAGTTAACCCAGGAAGGGACAACGTTGCCATATAAGGAGCGCCAACATTTCCAAAAGGAGGAAAAGGACTCAGATTCCCATCGGAGGGGATTCCTTGGTTGGTGATGCCAAAAAAATTTCCATTAGAGACAACTCAAAAAAATACCCTAAGGAAACTAACTTTAACCAGGAATATTTCATGGGTAGTTAATTTTTAAAACATTGAAACAAAACTCTACCATTTCATATTTTAAGATTCAAGAAAAGAGTGAAATATGACTCTATCGCTTTCAGGTTGGACACGATCTTGAAAGGACAAGAGCTCGATGCTCTTTTCAAATTTAATGAGTCAGAAAAGATCAAAATGACTACTCTGGTAATCTAGGCAGATGGGCGTACCAAATATCCGTGAACTTCCATATACACCTTGGTTAAAAAATAAAAGAGAAATCAACCAAGGACTTGACGTACGTGCAAGCGATCTCCCCGAATGCTGTGTCCGGTGTATCACAGGTATAATGGGGTAGACTTGGCTTCCTACCGATAAAGGATAGCAACCTAGTGGGGTCTCCCTTTATATACGCGACGGTACGAGGAGCACAAGTCCGTACTAGTGTTGTCTAAAGCTAAGAGGCGAATGACAGCTACTAGGTTTAACGATGCCGGAACACGTCACTAGCCTAGACCTATAAATATTTCGTTAATGTTTCAATGCTGCCTTAAGGTAAATTGAATAAATTTTAGTGTTGATCTTCAATTATGTTTCAATTTCCAGGCCCTACCAAATGTTATGCTTCAAAATCTTCTAAATGCACACTACATGCCACAATGTATCACTTTGTTCGAAGAATAGCTAACTACGGGAAGGTTGAGAGATTTCACACAATAACAAAATGATCACAAAACAACCACTAGTGTCTCTAATGCAGGCTAACGGAAACTAAAAGATTTTCTTTCAGAGTTATAAATCACTAATAAAACATAAAAGTTCTCAATTTACATTAACTAATCAAACAGCAAAAGAGATTTGATTTTTTTTTTGTATTTTCAATGTTCAAGAGAAAAGTGCACTAAACGAGATGAAAACTAATGAAAAGGACAATTTGAGAAGTGATAGCAAAAGAGAAAAGACGAGCAAGTTCACTCAATGCCAAACACACAATCAGACCTCAAATTGATGAAGAAATCCCTCAAATCAAAGAGGAATCCCAAAGACTCAAATGAACCGTGTAATCTAGGCCCAAAATGAGACAAAGAAAAATTCGAATGAGGAAGAGGCCAATCACTCAAATAACACAAAAAAATAATGGAAAACCACCAAATGAATGCAGAGAAGCAATAATGAAATTGACTGATCAAACGAGGACCAAAAAATCCCACAGGAGGCTCGACACACTATAGCACCTAGATGCCTTAGGGCTAGAATGTAAAATCGATAGTAGAGGTCAAAAAAACAGAGGATGAAGGTTACACACAGTCAACCAAGGCTCCATAACACTCAGGCAGTTGAAAAAAAGACACCAAAACCACAAATCAAGCTCAGAGAGCTTAAAAAGGAGCAAACCCTAGCACCACACAGGATTGGCGTGACTGTCAGGCTACATCTAGCACCAGAACAGGATTGGCGTGGTGGATGAACTGGAAGCATGCGCCAGCTAGCGTGAATTTCAAGGAAAAAACCATGCCAATCGAGTTTACTAATGAAAAAAATAAAAAAGAGAAAGCAGGGAGCAGATCAGGGATGGTGAGGCTAAATAAAGGTTTAACACTAGAAAAGAGCGAAACAAAAGAGCTGATCAAGCAGGCACAGACAAAAATCAACCGAAAAGACAAGAAAAATTCCAATCAATGTGTCCCCAGTATGGTCGCCAGTTTTTTGGAGAGGTAAATCCCCTCAGTGGACAGAGGCGATCCCTACTAGCCCAGATCGGGTCTAGCAACAACCGAGTCATGCTAAGACGGAGGTTCCTAATTACCAAAGACCAAGATACGACAAGAGGCCTACCTTAAGTCCTATGCTGCTATTTCTTGCAGAGAATATGGTGCTTCCATCCTTCATTGTGGTAGATCAAAACTCTCCTGCCTAGCACGTTCGAACACTTGCACGCACACGAAGAAACAATAAACACACAAGCGTAAAACCTAATACATGCAACTATGTATCAGTTAGAGAAGATAAAACTCATAACACAAGACATGAACATATGAGTGGAACCATAATTGAAGTCGTTTATGATTAATCAGAACAAATAAATATACACCCTGAGCTCTGACACTAGATCTTCCTTCGGCGGTTCGACAGTGGAGTACGTCTCGATAAAGCTCGTCAGGAACAGGACAAGTCTCTCTCTCTTCGGCTGTCTGACGATAATCTCCTTACTACTGATTTAGCTCTATTCAGGCTAGCTTGCAAAGGGAAAATGACAAGCTTATATAGATGGTGGAAGGGGAGTTGGGATCCCTACAATGGTGGGATTAGCCCTATCCTCAAGGAAGCTTCCATGATAGGTGGAAAACCACTTCCCGTACATGGAGATCCGGAGCCAAACCTCCCAACTCATTTTAGAGACTTGTTCAGAAGTTGGTTGGAATCAAAATTACGCCATTTATTTAAAAAAAAATCCTTATTAATATTGGCGTGAGTAATACACTGGGACAAAGCTCCAGTTGGCGCGCCCTCTTTGGTGGATTTCCCCCATTGGCGCGAGGGCTAAACTAGTTGGTCACACTAAGGCCAAAAGGTCTATTTTTAGGGTTTTTCATAGGAAAATCTCTTCAGAGGAATGATTTTCCTTGTCAAGGGGGATGCCATGAAAGTTCTTTCAAGGCATGTCACTACTCATAGGTCACGGAATAGGCCCTCCAATATTTGATGGGTGAAATGAATGAATGGGTGCGTGATGGAGTGGTTCATGGAGTGTATAAGCATAGGAGATGGAAAAGTGAGGACAAACTACTCCTTTGGATCCAAAAACCATCTTTGATCAATAAACTACAAAACGGAAAGAAAAAAAATGGTTGCATAGGTATTTTTCTCTTTTTTCTTTTGTTTCTTTCCTCTTTTTTTTTTGAAGGAAGGTGGGCTGCCTCCACATAGGTTTTCAACCCAGAAGCCTACCTTGGGTGCCTTAGAGAGATTTTCACCCAAGGATCTTTTATTTTTTCTCTAGGATTTCCTCATGGAGGTTTTCAAACCTGGATTTGGCCTTGGGTGCCTCAGAGAGGTTTTCACCCATGCCTCTTTATTTTTTCTTTTTTTCTAGGAGGGGGAGGCACTAGAAACAATGGAGTATCCCATGAAATACACCTCCCTGTTTATGGAATTTATAAATTTAGTCCTAGACATGGGATTTTGTAACCTTTAAGCCCATAACCATTGAAAATTATGGGAATCCCATCCTCATCTACAGTTCTGATATGAACTGCGCCGTTATCATAAACTTTGTGCACTTTTTAAGGTACCAACCATCTTGTCATCAGTTTTCCTTTGAAATCCTTGAACTTTGAGTCATACAAAAATGCCCAATCTCTTTCTTGAAAGCTCTTCTCCTTAATGTGTTTTTCATGCCAGACCTTCCTTTACAGATGAATCACTTATGTGTGAAGGAGTGCTTGCATCCAGAACTAATCCAATCAATTTAACTGCAACAACCTCTCTTGTTGGGCCTTTGATATATCTAGGTCTAACTCAGCTACCATCCTTAAGGTGTTGAACTCAAATTTAATTGAAAGTAGAGCTTTCTTCCCATATACCAAGTCATAAGGAGTGAACCCTATTGTTGTTTTCCAAGTAGTGTTGTAGGCCCAAGTAGCTTCCACCAATATTTCCACCCAATATTTTCTATTGCTGCTCACAACCTTGGTGAGGATATTCTCCAAGGCTTTGTTGGTCACTTCCACTTTCCCATTTGCTTGAGGGTGGTAGTTAGTGGAAGTCTTATGCTTTATCTGGTGCCTCCTCAGAAGGTTCTCAATGATATGAGATGTGAATTGTGCCCCTTGATCAATGACTACCTCTCTAGGGTATCCAATTTTGTAGAACACATTATCTCTCAGAAATTATGCTACCTTCTCCTCAGTTGCTACTTTTTTCAGGTAGTCAGTGTAGACTATGATATACTTTTTTTTTCTAGATGGTTGATCAATGGGTCCAATGAAGTCCATGTCCCACTTGTAAAATGGTTCTAGAGCCACCGGAGGGTGCAAAGGCATCTCATAATTATGTGTAGGTCTCCCCATCTTTTGGCATTGGTCACACCTGCGAGTGTATCTTCTGGCATCCTGGTGAAAAATAGGCCAATAGTAACCTGCTTGCAAATATTTGAAGGCTGTCATTTTTGCAGCAAAGTGGCCTCCACAAGGGTTATCATGACATGCAGAGAGGATGTCAAAAACTTCTTCCTCCCTCACACATCTTCTAAGAATTTGGTCAGGGCATAGCTTGAAGAGATTTCCCCCAATCCAGGTGAAAGGGGCATTTTTTCTGATGATATTTCTCTTCTCCTTGGATGAGAGGTTAGGAGGGAACTTTTAAGCAACCAAGTAGTTAGCTATGTCAACAAACCATGGGGAGAGTGTTGAGATAGAAAATAGGTGTTCATCCGGGAGTTGATCATCCACCATTCCTTCTTCATCTACAGCTAGAGCTAACCTGAATAAAAAATCTGCAACAACATTGTCCTTTCCAGGTTTATCGACAATGGTTAGGTCAAACTGCTATAATAGTAACAACCATCTAATTATTCTAGCAATAACATCCGGTTTGTTCATTAAATATTTGATGGTTGCATGGTCAGTGTGTACAAAGTTTTGATAATCAGTGATATAATGTCTAAATTTGTTTAAATCATGGAAAATGGCTAACATTTCCTTCTCCGTGACAGTATAATTGAGTTTAGCCTTGGACAATTTCTTACTAATGAAATTGATTGCATAAGGTAATTTTTCTTCTAACTGCCCCAAGGCTGCCCCCACAGCTTTTTATGATGCATCTGTGTGGATGTGGAAAGGAAGAGTCCAATTTGGACCTCGAAGAATGGGGGAAGTAGTTAAATTTCCCTTAATGAGCTCAAAAGATTCTTGACAGAGATAGAACCAAGTAAAATCAGAGTTTTTTGCCAACAAACCAAATAGTGCCGAAGCTAACTTGCTGAAATATTTGATAAACCTTATATAGTATCCAGCTAAACCTAGGAAACTTCTGACATATCTTTGCTTTTGAGGAGCATGTATCCTTTTGATGATAGTGATTTTGTTCGGGTCCACCTGTATTCTTGATTGGGAGATTGAGTGTCCCAATACTACTCCTTCTCTTTTAAAAAATTCACACTTTCTGGGCTTAGGGAGAGATGCATCTCAATGCATATTCTTAGTACTTTTTCCAAATTGGAGAGAGCTTCTTGGAAGTCATCCCCATAGGGTGTGAAATCATCCATGTAGATTTCAACTGAGTCATGGAATAACTCAGAGAAAATTCTCAAGACATCTCTTTGTAAGGTAGCTGGGGCATTTCACAACCCAAAGGGTAGGACTCTGTAAGCGAAGGTACCCCAAGGACATGTGAAAGTAGTCTTGTCCTGGTTTTTAGGGCTAATTTGGATCTGATTATACCCACTAAACCCATCTAAGAAAGAAAATAAATTCTTTCTTGCAAGTCCATCCATGACTTGATCTATAAAGGGAAAAGGGAAATGGTCATCTTGATGGCTTTGTTGAGTTCTCGATAATCAACAAAGATTCACCATTTTCCATACTTCTTCAGGACTAAGACAGGAGGAGATACCTATTCACTGTCTAATATAGGATAAATGAAACCTGCATCAAACAATTTTTGCAGTTCTTCCTTGAATATGTCTTTTAGAGCTGGGTTCATCCACCTTTGGGGTTGGTGCAAAATATTTCATCGTTCTTTAATGTAAATATGATGTTTGTACACCGAGGGATGCACCCCTTTAATTTCCTTGTACTCCTAAGAAAATTCAACTAGGTTTTGTTTCAAAATATGGCATAGCTGCTCTTCTTCTCTATCTGAGAGGTTTGAGTTAATTTTTAGAGAATTGGATAAGACAAATTCCATAGCCTTGGTGGTTTCAGAGGTTGAATCAAATGAATGCAGTTCCATCCAAAGGTGGATTTCAGATTCTTTGACTAGGTTTTCAAGCGGGATGTTAGTGGGGGACTGGTTTTGAATGACTAGGTCGATGCATTCATCTTCATCAAGCTGCCCCCCTATAAGAAAAACATCTATGGTATAAATGGGGTAGGTTGTAGTGTTGTATAATTCATCTTCATCTGCATCCTCCAACCATATAGGTAGGTCATGGTCAATGGAAGGCTGGGATGGAGGATATAATAATAGCTATTTAGATAAGGGTCCATTCTTAATAGTCATGTTTATGGCCCAACAGCCAGTATAAGCATCGACAGTGGCTAACCAAGGTCTCCCTAGAATGATAGGATATCCATTAAACTTGGTTTTTGGATGGAGAACCAGGAAATATATAATATACTCCCAAGATTCAATTCAAGCCATAACATCCTGAATAATTCCTTTCGGAGTTACTGTGGATCAATCTGCAAGTTACAAAATCGTTGTGGTTTTCATCAAAGTCCCTTGGAGGTTGATTTTAAGCATAGTTTCCTTGGTCATTACATTGATGGCAGGCCCAAGATCAATCAGAGTATTGGGGACTATGACACCATCTATGTGCACATCTACAACTATACTACCAAGGTCCAAGTACTTTGGGAAGATGACCCTTCCCAACATCAAGTCAGACAACTGTCCCACTACATTGATGGTGGGGGTAACTTTGTTCTTTCTCCTAGGTTTCTTGAAACACTTTTCCTTGATGGGTTTATTGTAAATACGGACATCCTTAATGGCCTGGAGAAGGGGTATTTTTACACACAAATTTTTTAGTTCTCTGAGAAGTTCTCTCTCCTCTAGGTTGTGCTAACTGGAGTGGATCAAGCGCTTAGGAAAAGGAGGTTGTTGGATCTGAGTGTTACTTTCTTCATTTTCCTCCTCAGCCTCTACAGGTGGATATGAAGGGTGATTGTATAGGAGTAATCTTCATGAACTGAGATTAATATTCTATATCTCCACAACATAAGCTGGCTAGGATGTATCTCCACCGTAAACCTATTGTGCATGTCTATTGTTTGGTTTCAAATTGGGTTGTGAAGGCATATAGGGTAGCCTGGATGGAGAAGCATGAGTAAGCTGAGGTTGAGGTTGGGGTGGAGGCATTAGAGGAGGTGGTTTATTATGTTAAGGCCTCCACCCTTGTGATGGGTTGTTCCACTGAGGTTTTTGAGCAACATACTACTAAAATGGTTGGTTCACAGGTTGAGGATGATATGGATGGTTGTAAGCCAAAGTAGGAGGTGTAGGCCAAGATGGAGGAGTGGGGCTGTACCAATATTTCATAGGTGCATTCTGATTGTTGTGATAGTATGAATAAGGTGCACCTTGCACCTTGCTGACATGACTGAGGGCCTTGAGGCCTTCTCTGGTTGATGAAACAGAGTTGCTCTGGTCCTACTTCCCCACCTTGATATACATCTTTGAGCTTGGGTAAGGAGGGACACTTGTCTGTGGCATGATTTTAATTACAGACTAAGAAAACCTCTATGACATTTAATGGACATTCATTTCAAGGGTTTTTTATAGTACATCCAGGGAAAAATATAGCCAATGCTATTTCTTCTTCCTCTTGATCTGCATTGTGTCCATTTGCAATGAAAAGGTGTGAAACATGTCACTCTTGAAGTCCTCCAACATATTTCCAATCTCATGTTTGATGGAGGTGGAAGAGGAAGGGGTATTGGTCATACTATGAATAGCTCTTCCTTTCTTCCTAGCTACCCTAGAATGGTTACTGAAGACAGTTTTGATTGTCTCATTAGGTAGTTGGTAGATATCTCCTCCTGATAACATATTAAGAGTTTCTATCACCTCCTCCCTGATCCCTCGGAGAAGTACTAGTTTAAGTGATCCAGGATCAAGGGTACAGTTGGCTCTTTTATAGTTTTTTTAAACCTCTCTTCATGTTCCTCTAGGGATTCATCAAGCCCTAGAGTCATCCTGAATATTTCCTCTTTAGTTTCCTTGGACATATAGTAGTCCTTGTACTTTTTTTTGAAGGCCTCTTACATTTGTGCCAAGGTAGTGATGTTATTCCCATCTAGGCCCATGAACTAGTGCAAGGATGCATCCTTAAAGGTAGGTGGGAATAGATTTAGCTTTTGATCATCTGAGGCATAGTCATAGGTCCTACATAAAACAAAAAATTCAAACATGAATGTGTCAGTGTCCTGAGAGGTAAGTCCATGAAAATGTGGAAGGATTGAGGGGCTAATGGTATTCATTTTAGTTTCCCCATCTGCCTCTCTAATGGGAAAGACTCGCTACACTTCAGTTTAAGCCATGGCTTGAATAGGTGAAGAAGGTTCCTCTGGTGAAACAAGTTCTTCTTCTTCCCCAATAGGTTCTTCAAAATTTTCAAAAGGCTCACCTATGGTGTGTTCAACCTCACAGTCACTGAAGAAGAGTGAAGGTTGACTATGTGGTGATGTGTGAGTTTTAGGTAAAAAATTTCCTTGAGTATCCCTACTTCTACGAGGCATGAAAATCATATTTTTTTGTATTTTTAATTATTTTTTAAAGAACATGTGAAAGTAAAGTAGAAAAAAATGTTAAAACAAAATCAAAGCATTTACTATACACTTCCCAGACAACGACGCCAAACAATGGTGAGCCCTGGTATTGCACCAAGGATGCTGCAACTCTTTGGGACTACTCTACTTTACTTTATCAGCCCGAGGGTAATACAAACTTGGAGGTGATAGTGCTATATACACAACATATGCATTCTACTCATGTCATCCTCTTCTGAGTCCTACGAAAGGTTGCTATTTCTATGGTTTTTAAATGAAGTGTGTCACACTTCTGAATTTAGACCTAAGGCTACAAGTGATTCAAATCCATTACTCTATTAGCAATCAAAGAAATATTCTACAACAAGAAAGTACATCTAGCTACTCTGCAATGAAAGAAATCTACAAATCAAGCCATGGAAAGAAATGGAAGCAAACTAGGCATGTTTCATGAAGTAAACTGATGAATTGAAATTGCATAAAGAAGACTAACCTAATCACACATTACTGGGAAAAATGGCTAAATACACTCTGTCTACTTCATTTTCTAACTATCATGCATTTACCCATGCATCTAATCATGACCTAATTATGCTTATAAATGCATTTTTTTGTAGCGAGGTGAAAGAACTAAGGTGGTTTAGGAAGGGCTTGAACTCATGGGTGCAAGGCTGAAGATGTCTGGGTGGTTTTGGCAGGTCTGGATGAGGTGGATTATGGTTTCTGGGCTTAAGGAGAGGCCCAATGGTGCTATTGCAGGTGTTGCTACAAGCTTCCTGTAGTGCTATAAGAAAGTATTGAATTGCTACAGGTACAAGTATGAGGGAACTCCGAGGTCATAAATGGTGGAGAAAATTATAGGGGAGGTGGAGTGAAGGTGTTTTTTTATGAATGGAAGGTGGCCAACCCCTTGGAAAAGCTCAGAACCTCTTGAGAAACCTGTCTTGCACTTCTAGGGTTTCTCATGATATGAAGGTGAAAAATCTGAAAAACATGGTTGATGGCGATTTAATGGAAAGAAGGTTGATGATGGGTGAGAAATGAAGTTAAGGGTGCTGGTGAAGTTCTCCTTTTTTGTGCTACTTGAACCTACAAGCAAACTATCTGTCCATGAAACAAACATTGAGAAATTCATGATGAAGGAAATAGAAAAGATGAGTTGAATTTGGAAAGAAAACCTACTTTAGCATTCAAACAGAAATCTAACTCAGTATCCTAGACATGTTCATGAAATTATAGATACCTAACTATTATTTCCAAGAAATCATAAAATTAAGAGAAAATTTTGCATGTGGGTAAGGTCTTCCCTCCTCAAGCTCCAATGAAAGAGATAAGAGAGGGAGTCTTGAAACACAAATTTATGAGTTTATCAGTTATTCTACCAACATTTATGCAAGCTTAACTACAAAAAAACACAAATGGAAGCAAACTAAAAACAATGAATTGAAATGTAAGAAAACTAGCTAAAAAATCATAAAGAAAACTAGCTACAATGACATAAAAATAAGCATGAATATGCAAGAGATACTAAGGCCAATGAATTGGGCTCTAACCCACAAGCCTAGCCCTCTAAAACTAAATTAGTGAAGGAAAATCTATAAGCTCATCTTATTGTAGAAAATAGTCTCATTACATAATCATAAAAGTCTCAAAAACCTATTACAAGTGCTAAGAGTCTATTAGCTTCCTTCAAAGTTCGAATCCTAATGAGATCTTTCTCAACCCTATTTAACCTAGAGGGTAGCTACCAACAACTCCCTAAAACTTAGGTGATGTGTCCACTTTGACTGCATGAGAAGTGGAGCTTTGGTGCACTTGATCTCCCACTTGCTTTTCTGCCTTTGATTTCAAGCTGTTGGAGGGAATCTCGAGGATCCCTTGGCTTCATTTGGGATTTAAGGAGATAGGAAATCACCCTATAATATCTCCTTGCTATCTACTCCGAGATTTAATTGCAAAATATTCATCAGAAGTTCAATATCTTCATGATTATCCTGAATTTAACTCATGTTAGGCATTCGAAGTATGACAAGCCTTAATCACCATCTACACTAGCAACATAAGACCATAATATAATTTAAATGTGAGAAAGAGAGACTTGATAAGGCTAAAAGGTGGTAATTAACCCCTCCAATTATACCTAATGATGGAGCTCATCGGTGTTCTCAACAGTCACTTTTGTGCACCTTTGTGTTCACAAGTTTTGCTTTCATTTTCACAATTTTCACTTTTTCTTGCTTTTACCTTAAAAAGTGTCATGCTCATGTTATATTCACTTTGAGATGTGTTTCCTTAAATTTATTCAACTTTTTCAAGTGTCACTTTTCTATCATTTCAATGTGTGATTTTTGTTCATCAGTCATATGCATTCCCTTGGATTGCATCAATGGCATTCATGTGTGTGATCTATGTTTGAGTTGTGATCGGATTTATTTCTCTCTTTTACTTTATTGGTCTCACACTTAGCCATTTTGAAGCCTTTTATTGGTCCTGCTATTCAGCACAAGTTGTAGAGGCATTATCCTTCTTACTATGTAATGAGCGCAACTTATCCATAAGCTGCATTGACCCATATTCCCCACCATACTTGTGCACTGAGTATTTTCTAAGGTCTCCTCCCTCTCACGGGGCATTATTACTGGTTGAGGACAAGTCACCTAGCCTTGTGCTACCTCCTTTAGTGAAAACCACATTCCAAATGAAAAAGTAGCCACTATTCAAAAGAACTACTTTCCAAGTCCAAGTACACTTCAAAAAAACAAAGAGCACTTCGAAACAATGAAGATCACTTCGAAAAAATGAAGAAAACTTCAAAAAGTTAGTGAAAAAGTGCACTTAAGAAGAAGAAGGACCTTCTATCCTAGAAAATGCATACTTTGGACAAAAAGGGACCTTCTTGCCTTAAAATTTCACTCTGGGAGCCTGAGCATACTTCCAAATCACGAGCGCACTTTGGGACTATGAGTGTAATCCTTTGGCATGAAGAACTGCACCCTCTTAGAGCACCATGGGGAAATCACAAAGTACGAAGTTTCATCATTTCCTTTGAGTGCATGGAGCAATCACGAAGCATGAATTTTTAGCACACTCCTTTGGCACGAAGAGATATTCCCTCTTAGAGTGCATGGCTCACTCATGAAGCACAAAGCCTTAGAGCGCATGGCACAATCATAAAGCATGAATCTTCGACCTTCCCTTTGAGCACATGGTGCAGTCACAAAGCCTAAAGCTTGAGTGCACTTCTTCAACATGAATAACTACACACTCCTTGAGTGCAACAGTGCATCCTAAAGGCTTGAGTGTTTATCCTTCATCTCTTCAAAGTGCTCCCTTGTGCCCTCTATTCTCATTGAGTACATGAGCGCACCTTGAAATCCTGAAGGCCAGAAGAAACATTCCTTTATCTCTTCAGAGTGCGCCCTTGCACCTTATTTTTCTCATTGAGTGCATGACTGCAACTTAAAGGCCTAAAGGCATAAAGCCTTAGTCCTTCGTCCCTTTGGATTGCACCCTGGTGCCTTCTTAGTATCTCTGAGTGCATAAGTACTCCTTGAAGGCCTAAAGGCTTGAAGCCTCACTCCTTTGTCTCTTTGGAGTGTGCCCTTGCGCCATTGGTGTTCTCTCTCTCTTACTTGAGTGAACAAGTGCACCTTGAAGGCCTCTTGTGAAACTTTGTGAGTTTAACTACACCCTCCTAATCAAGCCTTCTTCTTTTAACCCTCTCATAGGCCTATCATGAGCAGATCATTCCATGAGCTAGGTAGTGATTGGATAGTTTTTTTAAACTGATTTTTCCTCGTCATGAATTATTTTCATTCGCAGGAGCACTATCTTAGCATGACAAGGTGATTCTCAAGATAATATATCCACGAAGAAATCATACAGAAACACCTGTAGAGAAGAAGAACAAAAGAGATCTATCATGGAAACATGAGCATATCATGGACCAAAATGTAAAGAACAGATTGCATGATGACTAAGAGGATTCCATTTTTGATCCAAGAACCTTTGGAGGGTGAAGATAGGAAAAAAAGTGGATATTTCATGAAGATGAAGCATATTTCAGTTATATCATCAAGAATGCAAGATGAACTAGCAAGGAAGACAACTTGGCATTATCACCTCATCATGAAGTCCATATCATCATTGTCAAGTTGTAATTTGTACCGGTGTCATCATAATGGTCAATATGTGTCCATGTGTCACTCCACATAATCATGTGGAATGTAATAATGTATTATCAAGAAAAGGATAAAAGTTAATGGGTGGAAGTCCAAGAGTCATATGTGTAATATTAAAAATCACTTAGTCACATATGGACAAAATACCTTTAGGAGAAGTCCAAAAGTAATTTATAAGTTAAGGAATTGCATAGAATTCCAAAGGTTGTAAATTAAGTCCAAGAGTCATGAGGGTTACAAGAGAGTCATGTTGATATGAAAGGTCATCCTCCTTGTTGTAAAGTAAAACTCATAACTCAAGCAAGGGGATTTTGGAGGCTTAAGCTTTGGAGAGCTAGTCTTGGATTCTCTACTTGACCTACGAGAGAAAGAATATTCTTTGGAGAAGTAAGAAGTGACTTAATGTTCCACTATTGGAACTAGTATCTCATCATTGTAATTGTGTACTTGGATCTTTCATCTAATTCAAGCTCTATGAGCCAACACATTTTCATGCATGTATAAAAAATATTTTAGGACTATTCTTGGGATGTTTATGGTATATGTTGTGTTCATATGTACTGGATAAATTGAACTACTTCAGTGGCTTCAATACTCATCTTGTTGAATGTGTGTTGTATTTTCTTTAACATTGTTACGTGAACTATTTTGCTAATGAATATTTTTATGCTCACATGTGTCTCTCTTAGGTTAATACTATTAATTTGATTTTAGAGGATCACTTTTCTCTCTCCCCTCATGAAATTATCCTTTTACACATTGCAATCGGTGTTTCACAATGTTAACTTACCTACTTATTCAAGGTTTATGTATATAATCTCTTATGTTATCCATTGAAGCAAAGATGAACCTTTGTGTTATGGTGGTCAAGCTAGTACTTCAGATGGGGCTCCTAATCCAACGGTGTGAGTTGTAATTAAGAATTAACATCAGGGAGACCCCTTGTATGTTGGAAGTATCCAACGCTGTCAACAATTTACTATTGTTGAAACCTTATACAAGGATTCTCAAAATCAACAATCACGAGATTTGGTAACTTGATACCTTAAGTGTTGAAATGAATATATTAGTTCAATCTGAATTCCATCTCCCAATATCTATGGTGTTGTATTCATTATTTCATTATGCTTATTTAAAAAGAGGTATCCTTGTTAACATCAACCAATACTTGCAAGACTTACTTGCATATGACATTCTACAATTTTGCCCAAAGTTCTTGCTTTTCATGTTAGTGTTGCGGAATTTTCCTTCTACATATATTCAATATTTACAACTCCCGTCATTCCATGATTATGTTTGTTTTTCTTTATAGATGCCCGATACTGCATTTTGATATTCTTTTAATGGCCCCAGTATACCCAAAACCTCAACAAAATGAATTACATGCATAATAACAAGAACAACACGAACACCAAGGATGATGTTTCCTTTTTGGGGGAAGGGTTGTAATGAACCTGGGATGCCTAAAACCTCAACATAAGGGGGAATAATATATGAGTAAATTATAGGATAATGCTACCAATATTTACTTGATAAATCATACACTAAGGTAGTATAAATAATAGATAGTACTATAATAGTAACATGTTTTGTTTTACCATAAATAGCCATAGAACATGGAGGATGATGTTCCCCTTAAGGGGGAGAGCATGTAATGACCCTAGTCCTCTTGCACATAAGTTGTGATGATAGTTCAGCCATGGTAAAATCATTTGATCACCTTGTATAAATATAATCATTTTAATTATCCACATTTTAGTATATATATAACTTATAAGGAAAATTTAGTACACATGCCTATCCAAATATGTGTGAATGAAAAACTTTGAATGCATATTTGTTAATTGAAAATAATGTAAAGGAATTTATATTATTTTTTAAAAACACCATATGTCTTTTATTTTTTTCATGAGGAATTAAATGAATTGGTTACTTAGGCTCTACATGGCTAATATGAAAGCAATAACATAGTTAACGTGAAAGTGTAAATACATTCATATATGTGTGATCATTGTAAAAGGAATAAGAACATTTTGGTATTGGCTGCAAAATTTGTTTACAAAATAATTAGGGCTAACCCTAACTACCTTAAGGAACCTAACTAACCCAAAACCATGATTAAAACAAGAGAAAAAAGGAACATAGAGGGGAATGAAGGAGAGAGGGGTGTCAGCATGAAATTTATTGGAAGGTGTACCAAAAATATATCACTTAAGTCACAGGTGACTAGTGACCCTAACAAAAATTGTGGTTGCTTATACTTCAGATCTGCAACAAATATATCAAAAAAATCCTGCATAAAAATAAATGTATGCTATATAAAAGAACAAACAACAAAAATGAATCTAATGTAATAACCTAATCATGAAAAATATTTGAAAGAATAATATTTTATTAATGACACCTGGTCAAGGAAATTTACAAAGGGTCGTAAATCCCCCTCTATGGGATGGGTCCTTTGATGTCCTTGTCACTTCAATATTCAAATCTTCCTCTCTCAATGTGTGAAAACCTACACAATATGTAGAACTCAAAATGGGAGCTCAAAAAGTATGAGATGATAATGGTGACGATGATAATGATGATGGTGAGAAATGAATGTAAAACCCTCTTATTTATAGAAAAATACTGGGTTCATCTCGAAAATGGAGAATAATAAAATATTATTGGCAAAAATTGAGATCTAACCACTTGGAATAGTTTATTGTATTTTTGGAGAGGGAAAATTTATTCAAAATGGTGAAATATATTTATTTATAAATAATTAACAAACAAAATGATTTATTAATTATTTCACGAATAATAAGAAAAATGTGAAAATGAAATAATTATTAAATACTGATTTAACAATTATTCCAAGGATGGAGTTAAGGAAAAACAAATAGATAATGAAGTATTTAATTATTATAGGTGATTTAGTCAAATGTGACAAGGAATAATTATCAAACAATGATTTAATAATTATTCCTAGATAAAATTAAATAAATAATGGTTTATTTGATTATTCTCATGGTTTTAATCAAAATTAATTTAATAAAAGTGGTTTATTAAATTATTTCCTATAGTGAAAGTGATTTTATTATGGTAAAATTAAACCTACATGGTGTATTTCGATCCACCTAGTCAGAAATGGCTAGGTGACCATTTTTTGGTGATAACAGATTGCCCCCCAATGTACAAGCATTAGGAGAAAATTGTATGACCGAAATACATTGTAAGTTACACTTCCACAAGACACCAAAGTGGATTCAGAGAGAGAGAGAGAAAGAGCAACGACTAAAGAAAATAAAGGAAGGACAAAAATGGAGGGGGTAAGACCTATTAAACTGATATAAGTCTCCTTTTATTTTGGAGTACATGATGTCATATGAGAAGGGGGAGGCATACCCATACCCGCCAATATAATTGAGTACAAATAATAATGGTGAGCCCAACAATGTGGGATGGGGCTACATAGTACATAATACATGATCCGTTGGGATAAATGGGCTAGGACATAAGATAATGAATCTCATATACATAATGCCCTTGGAAAAACATATGACAAGACTAAATAAAATAAAATCTAAGTACATGAGACATATTTCCCCTCAAGCTAACATAGGGAGGGGAGACCACAACCAAATAAGTCCTACTGGACAGGAAGGACTCTAAAGACCCAAATCGACCATTTAAAGGAAACATGCATGGTTCGAGAACTGCAAATGGTTGGAAATGAACCCATAAAATTTGTGAAACTACATCTGAGGTTGGATCATAATCTGAGGTCATATAGAAATGTGGGGGATACCTAAAGGCCCAACCCCTCATGAGGTTTGAAACATCTCACACACACCTGGGCATCACTGGGAAAATATGTTGGATCACTGGACTGTCAAGTGTACAATTCTCAATCTTGTGATAATGAGATGGATTCGAGTAGGTGAGAAACAACCAAGTCAAAGGGAAATGATGTTTCCTTAGATTGATCTGAGGAACCTAACAATGATGAAATATGGAACCAAGCTACACCACCCTCTAGATCATTCTTCTGGAATGAATGTGCTAAAGTCAACAAAAGAGGGTCTGCCAGAGTTGAGGAAATGAGGAATCCTCAACTAAGGTATGAGGGATCATAGTAGAGTGACTGATTAACTAACAACAGGGATAATGATGGAAGGATATAAAATAAGAGGCAGATAGATGAATTTCCTTGTCAAAGCATAATATGCATGGTTGATCTGGAAGCGTCTGAATCAATTCCAAAGGGGATGGTCAATTACTCAGATGAGGGATTTTCAGAGACGGAACAATATAGTTGGAGGCCAAAAGGACCAACATGAGATGAATGTGATGCAAAGATGGATTAAATACTATAACATTACACAATGAGACTTGGAACAAACTCCATAAATGTAAAGGTGACTCATCTCGGATACTTTGAACAAGGGTGACTCGATGATGCTACCACCTAGGACAGGCCGAAGGGGACCATAAAAAACATGAGTAACTAAGGGTACCCATGATAAAAATTGACACATGAGACGCCAAGTTTCAAGGAAAAGTGGTACCAAATTACAAGTAGCACATATGAAGAAATTTAGTTTGAATTGGTGGCAAAGTGAAACTTCGTGGAAAAAATGGCTTCCAGATGAAGTGTCAAATTACCAAAAAAAAAAGAAATACCCATTATAAAAATCGGTGAGATATTTCTGGTGGTGCTAACAGTTCATCAAATGGAACTACATTTTGGTTGCAATGAGCGACGAACAAACTATGGTTTTTCCTATAAAAGGGTGTCTTACCTATTCATTTTCATAGCGAGTTTTGGAGAATTTGGAGAGGAGGAGAAGATCCTAAATATTATGGAGATCATCGCGAACAAATCGACCATCAGAATTAGGATCTATGAGTTGGAGGTAGGTGGCCTGACTTTGCTCTTAAAATTCGATGGTTTATAATTTTAGATTAGGGCCTCGGTTAGTTGTGGGAGACCCCTGCTATTCCTCACAGCCACAACGCATGTTTTGGGGCTTGGTCTATGTTCTGGAATGTAGAAAAAAAACACCTTAAAGTGCACCCAACTTTGTTTTAAGGGGGAAAACTTTGTTTTGGGTAAGGAGGAAAAGCAGGATTGATGGCCCTTGGAAAGCTAAAGTTGAGGACTAGGGATGTATGCCTTTAAATATGAACTGAAAAAACATAATGATATTTTTTAGGTATGGAAGAGATGAATATTTCAAGGCGGGAACGATACTTAGAGACTCTTCATGCTGAGATTAATAGACACTTAGAGGTGGTTTGGCTTGTTATGGGGTTCTTAAGTTTTTGGTGAAGCCATTGATGAGGGTTGATGAGCCCTGGCTGTTGAGGATAGCGAGCTACAGGGATCCAGATCAGGAGCCCTTTGTGGTACAGGGCCATATGATTGCATTGACGATCTAGGACATATATTTTCTGATAGGACTACCCCTTTGGGGATGGTAAGGGAGATACATCTAGTGCTGCCTCATGGGAGGCATATTGGTGAGTTTGTGGACTGTCATTGTATTCTGGGTGTTTTTGCAAAGGGAATGACCATTTATATCAATGACGTATAGAGGTTGGAGACACAAGCTACAGTCGCAACAGTGGTACAGATCTTGGGTAGTCATGCCTTTCATCACATCACTAGAGGAAATATGATGCTGGTAAAGACAGTGTTGACACGAACCTACTATGGTTTGGCCTAGATGATTCTGAAAGTTGACCTTATGCAAGTGATAAACCAATGATAACTGTTCATTTGGGATATTTCTATTCTCATTATTCTTTGAGAATATCCCTACCATCCATTCACATGTACGGATCCGTGATGGGGGCTTGCAAGAGCCCAGGATGCACCGGTAGGGGCAGCTACTACGACGAGGTGGAAGAGGGGGAGTCGGAAAATTTTTATGTCCTGATTATTTTGCACATTGGGACCATATGAAATTGTACATATATGACTATATGTATAGTGGCATGAACTATCAAGGGGTTCCTGAATTTCCCCTACCACTAGGATGAGCATGGGGTCCATATGGCAAGTGAAAGTTGCTATATGTTTGGTTTCATTTAAAGTTTAGAAAGTGTATATATGTGGTATTGATTTCCAAAGTTTTTTTTATGTTGAATAGCACTGGTGAAGCCACCAGGATATACATGCTAAGCTGCAGTCCCTAGCACTGCAGATGAGGGTGGATCGACATTACGACGGAGACCAGGGAGTGATGCTTTACTAGAGGACCTACGTGCTATATTTGACATGCTATTGACTTGGGTGAATGAGCACATATGGAATGAGTTAGGTATATGGATGACTGCATTAGTCTTCCCTCAAAGTGGCGAGGTATCACGCACGGGGAAAATTTTAAGGATGGAAACTTACCTTAAATATTAGAAGCCTTGGCGAATCTTACTAATCCATAATATGAAAACTATAAAATTATTAGTGATATTTTAGTAAAAATATTAAAATTTCTAGTGATTTTATATAGTCTCTATAGAATTTTGGCGATTTTCAAGGTAAAATAATTTTTTCTTATAAAATTTGGGTGAGTCACTTTTAGTAAAAAATGGGAATTAGTGATTTTTTTTTTTGGAAAAAACATGGAAAATTAGCCCATCTATGAATATTAGCCCCTAAAATTTTCCCTGAGATTCACGCGACACATAGCTATGGTCGGTCAGGCATTTCGAGACCTATGAGATGGTGGTATGGAGTGATTGGCTCAAGAGCTTCCAGATGATAGTGACTAGGGATAGGGACATATGGTTCCCATTTTTTGGTTATGTAACATGTTATGGGCATGTTAGATGTATTTAGAGTAGTGGACTCAAAACACTTATATGTTTTGATATGATGATACATAATATGGTTTTGCATATTTTGTTACAATTTGTGGTTCACCATTTGTTTATGTTTATGGTTCTTTATTGTACGCGATAAATACCAATATATAATTTTATTTGCAATGGAATATACATAGTTAATTTTGACTCTAGGAACATGACTGAATGTGATGAATTCAAATACATGTGCCAAAAGCTTCACTCGTAGATATTTTCTAAATAGGACAAGGTTATGCACATGATAGATGCCATTCAATTGCATGACAAGTAGAAAGGAATATAGAAAAGCATGAATAAGAAGGATGCAACAATCAAGGGCATCAAATAACAAACCTATCACAACATCATATTCAACCTGGTTATTGGTGGCATATCCAATGCATACGCCGTTAGAATTAACCAATGAATGTAGAGGGGTGAAAATGGCCCAAGCTGCCGAGGCAAGATTCCTAGAGAAGAAAGTCACATCATCGACATAATCGATATGAGGTGTGGATGATGGATCCATATGAAATATGAAAGAAGAAAACGTATGAGATTATGGGTGGGGGGTGGGGGAATCCAAGCTACCTAAATGCTGAACATGATAATATACACACATTTCAATGGGAAATTCTATAGATAAAGTTTCTTTAGGTAGATTTCATTATGAGGGTTAGGAAGGAGTTGGCCTTCGAAATCCTCTAAAACCTATGCTCCCTTTCCCAAACACTTAAAGATGAAGTAAGGTACTAGCTATAATGATTCAAACTTCCCATGACGCAGGACATCATGAGCTTGATCATAGACAAGAACAAGGTTGCCTTCATGAAAGGTACGAGGGTGGAATTTCTGGTCATAGTGAGCTTTGGTGCACTTTTTGGCTGCTTAAATGATCTGGAATGCAACACAACAGTCTTCATTGGTGCGCTCAAGCATAAAAATTCAATTTTCTAAAGGTTGGGTGTCCAGGAGGAGTTCGACGACAAGGTGGAGGGATGGGATTTCACACTCGATTAGTAAGCCTACCTCCTCTCCAAGGAAAAGGTGGAAAGGAGTAAACCCTGCGACAGTTTTAATAGAGGTTCTATAGGCCCAAAAATCAGGGAAGATCATAAGGTGCCAATTGGTCTTATGTTTATTCAGCGT
This sequence comes from Pinus albicaulis, assembly GCA_034641835.2. Lineage (NCBI taxonomy): Eukaryota > Viridiplantae > Streptophyta > Pinopsida > Pinales > Pinaceae > Pinus > Pinus albicaulis. Next base: position 781,761,330 of record CM076572.1, read on the forward strand.
ATGCTGAAGCACAGTTTTAAGGATTCTATTGACCGCTTCAACTTGGCCATTTCCTTGGGTGTAATAAGACGATGAATATTGATGTTCAAATTCCAATAGAGAGGATATCTCACACCATATATCATATTTGAAATGTTGGCCATGGTAAGAAACCAATTATTTCGAAACCTTGAATCGAGCGATAACAGGGTTGAAAAATAAGAGGGTTTCAGTAGCAGCAGTGTTATTGAACGTAGGCATGGATTCAACTCATTTGGTAAAATAATTGATGACTTTGATAATATACTTGTGGTTATTAGTAGATGGGGGTTAACACTCCATGAAGTCAATAGACCATTTAAAGAAAGGACCATCTATGATGACAATATGGAGGGGAGAAGGTCGAGCTCATGCCTTAATCGGTGTATAAACACAATTGGGGCAATGTTTGACTGCCTCAATGCAGTCGCCGAAGAGAGAAGGCCAAAAGTAATCGACACACATGATCTTCTAGGTAGTGGCCATTCTAGAGATATGATAACCATAAGTTCCACCGTGGAAGGCATTTAGCACTTGCTCAGCTTCAACATGAGTGAGACAATGATGAAGGAAAGTGTCGACACCGTGACGATAGAGATCATCACCGATGAGGAGGTAACGAGGGGCTTGATGTTGAGTATTTCATCAAGATCACGGTTAAGATGGGGGGGAATTTCTAGGTTTGCATATAAGTGAGGATGTTGTTGTACCAAGGATCATCTGAGGTGATAGTGAAAAATTGTTCATCTAGAAGATCATTCACCGACAGATCTTGCCCACTAGTAGGAAATTCATAAATGAACTTGGCGAGGGCCAAAAATTTCTTACTCCTGGGTCATTAGGGGAATTTTGAGGTCTAAAATGGGCCTCCTAAGAAAAATGTACAACCAAAATAAACTTTATAAGAACCAATAAGATTCAAATTAATGATGTCAACCATGGGGGATGATTCACCATTTTTTAAGTAAAAGGGTAAAAATATTAAAAAATAATAAAATAATAAAACTACTTTTTCAACTCATACTTTCAAATTATCTCCCAAATGTTTTACTCAAATTTCGAATGGGAGTACTCGTTGGATGCAAAATTTAATTCCTCATCCAAGGAGTACCCATGTTGCATACTTCTGATGGATGTTTCTATATGAAAAATGACAAATACATGAAAAAACGTGACTACAATAACATTTTTCATGTATTTATCATTTTTCGTGTAGCAGGATCAATCGAAAGTATGCAACATGGGGACTACTTGGATGAGGAATTAAATAATGCATCCAACGAATACTATGGCTCGAAATTTGAGAAAAAACTTTGAGAGATAAGTTGAAAATACGAGTTGAAAAAGTAGTTTTTTGATGAAGAAGAATCCGGATTTTCCACAGTGTCAGAGAATATATTCTCTGACACTATGGAAAATATGGATTCTTCTTCATCAATTGATAACCACAGAAGCTCGAAAACCAAAGTATTTTTTTCTTTTTTCCCTCTAAATTTGATGATGTAATCACATCTTATTTTATTATTTCCACTATTATTTTATAATTCCCTTAGGAGGCCCATTTTAGACCTCAAAATTCCCCTAATGGTGACAAATTCGAGATCAAATTCTTGAAGAATGACGATCCAACGAGCATACTTCCCATTGATAATTCGTTGACTCAAAAAGAAGGCCATGGGTTGGAATTGGTCACAATTCTAGTGGTATGTGTAAGGATATAATGATGAAGCTTTTAAACATATAAAACTACAACCAGTGCCAAATTTTCTTCATGCGAATAAGAGACAGGGGGACTGTTGAGGTTTTTAATAACATAGTAAATGACATGCTCATTTATGGTAGCATCTTCCTGGATCAGGATCCCAACGACCGAATAGGTGGAAGCTAATATAAACAGGATGAAATCCCTTTCAAAGGTAGGTTGACTAATCAATGGAGCAGAAGTGAGAGCACGCTTAAGGTCATCAAAATACCATTGAGCTTGGCCATCCCAAATGAATGGAATAGTAGATCAAAAGAGTCTAAGAAACCCATGTGCGGTGGTGTCATAGTTAGGAACAAAATGATGAAGAAATTTGGCTTTGTAACTAGTGAAGGGTATGAGGAGGTGGAAGTTTGAGAATGGCTTGAAATTTGAGAGGGTCAAGATTTATACAATATTTGGACATAGTGAATCCCAAAAGTCGGTCGACAAGAATGAAAAAGACACACTTAAGGGGATTGAGGCAGATGTTATACTTGTGACATATGAGGAAAATGGTATGCAAATCATGAATGTGTTGCGCTCGAAGCCTGGAACAAGTGGTGAGATTGTCAAGGTATGCAAGGATAATATGATCCAATTCATGAAAACAATAATACATGGCATGCTAAAATGTGGCCACAACATTATTTAAACCGAAAGGAATGACCCTATAGGCCAAATTTCCCCATAGACTAATGAAAACAATTTTAAGCTGATCAGCATAACATATACTTATCTGGTTATATCCAAAGAATCCATCCATAAAGGATAGAACCTCATGCCCTGTACACTGATCAATGATTTGGTTAATGAACAATGTGGGGAAGTTGTCTTTAGCACAAGCTTTGTTTAGTTCAGGGAATTCAGTGCAAACACGAATTGTGCCTTGTTTCTTGAGAACGAGAATACGATTCGACACCCATGTGGTGTATTCAATGGGATAGATAAATCCAGCCTGCTTGAGCTTATCAATTTCGGCTTTAATGGCCTCACGTTTGGAAGGATGGATGGGTCTCAAATTTTGGTAGACAAGAATGGAATTGGGCAATGTGTCGATATGGTGTTCAACAATGGCGGGATCAAGTGCAGGCATATCAAAATAAGACCATGCGAAAACATCACGAAATTATTTGAATAACTTGGTGTAAGCATCAATTTATTTAAGGGTACAGTGTGCCCCCAAGGTGATATTTTATTCAATCCCTGGTTTATTAGTAATGTTGATTTTAATGGTAGGAGAGATATTGGCCATGTTTCCTTCTTCAAAAGCATCTAGTGTAGGAATGGGATTTCTAAACCAATCAACTTTACCATGGATTAAGTCTTTCAACTCCACAACATATTTATCATGGGTTTTCCACAGAAGGAAATACACATGATGGTGCATATCGTCCCAATGGTAATCAAGGGTGGTCATGGATTCCATGATGTCTTCATCTGAATGAAAGATGGGCAGACAAGAGGAGGAGAGACCACTTGATGTGGAGGAATTACATGAAGCATGGACATGGGAGACAAGGTTCACAACAACAGTAGGGGAAAAATGACTAGTAGATGGAATATCTACTGATGTTGAGATCAAGGTGTTCGGCGAAGAATTTTTGAGTGAATAACAATAGAGAACTCAAAAAGAGTTATGATATGAAGATCCCATGGATGATGACAGGTAGAGAATAGGAGCAATGCTATCCATCATCTTTGCGTCACGAGGAGGGATCACGAGGTGTGGTTCCTGTTCTCGCTTAAAAATGGTACCATAATCCACAGGTAGAGAAGTGGTGGATTTTCTATGAGAGACCTCTATTTCATGAAGACCCGGACGAGTATCACAAAAATATTCGAGATGAGGATAGTGGTGAGAATAATGGACAAAATTATCACACAAAGCACAAGGGTGATTCGTTTGTATTGATATTTTTTTCTTGGTTGAATTAGGTAAGGTAACGTGGACCTCTAAGATGCTAGAGTCATGAAAAGTGTTAGCAACCACATCTTTGAGATGGGGGAGCTGAGGACAGCTCTGGGCAGCATAGCCGAAAACGTCATAAAAAGCACACAGAGTTGTCATATTTGGAGGCTTAGGAGGATATGGAGTTGTTGGGGGTGCCTTTTCTTTAGTTCCATTTTTCTGGGCTTCCCCTGCCCTCACCAGATATTTTCACAACATGCGTAGGTGTTTGTTCAGGTTGATGTGGAACTGAAGCAGGGGAAGGGGAAGGAAAAATAGGTTGTATCGGGTTCAAATCTATGTAAGGTTTAAGTTGATCGGGTGGAGTGTTTCTAGGGGGATAAATGTACCAAACTCATATCCCTAGAATAATGTTGGGTAAACTCAATGTAGCCATGATAGAGATAGAAAAAATTCTTGGTGGGGGGAATAAGAAAGGCATATGACCCGAAGGATAATGGCTTGGTGTAACTACTTATGTTGGTTAAGGCCTAGAGGAACTATTCTTGGTTGGAATGGACTAGGAAGACCCTAGCAGAAGGAATTGATCCTTGAATAATTATACCTATATGTTGGGTTGAATTGGGAACAAGAGATTGTGAAGGTGTTGATTGTTGTATGGGTGTACTTGACTGCTTGTGAGCAACCCATGATGCTTGCATCATGAAAACACTGGAGGAGCTGGGATCACAAGTGGTAAGTGGTGTACCATAGTAGGCACCAAGCAAAGAGGAATCTTTATAGACCTTAGGTGAGACATTGGTGAGGGATGAGACAATCATATTGTCAGTCACATATGAAATGTTGGACTAAGGAGCAGTTTGTGCCTTAGGATCATAGTATGTCAGTTGATCAATGATGATGATATTTCCTTTGTGGGGAAGCACATTTTGCAGAAAACCGCGGAGGCTACTGACATGGCATAGGTGTAACTATGACCTATAAGGATGTTGTAATCCAATGGGGCATCTATGACTTCAATATCAATCTAGACGATCTTGCTGAAATCAGTGACATGATAGTTGTGGAGTAAGAAAAGGGGCTAAGATGGATGACAGTCCCATGCATGGAGAGTGATGGTGGACGGGGACAAGTCAAGTGAACCAAGTTGTTTCCAAACACTAGCAACCATCACACAGGTGGAGGCGCCTTCGTCAATGATACACTACTATACAATGACATTTCTAATTGAGATTGGTATTTGAAAAGTAACATATGAAGGAAGTGGGGGATGTTCCGATTGATCAATGTCAAAGATGATCATACAAGCATATGAAGGATCCATGATGCCCAAAGCATTGAGTAGAGCCTTCCATTGGGATGGGATTGATTGGAGGACTTCCAACATTGACATGGCAGCAAGAGATTGCGCCAAGTCATCTACTATGCTATAAGTATGGGAGAATTTAGCTAAAGTAGAATTTTGACATAATGGCCCTTTGGGGATCTTGGTAATAACCTCTTCCTTAGGCTGAGGGATATGTAAGGGACCATTTGATGAAAATATAGATTCAGTGGAAACTTGTGGTTGGGACTCAATCACTAACTTAGCAGGTGGCTTGTCATATTAGCGTCATCGAGTTTGAAGGTTGACTTTATCAGTGTTGACCTCATTAAAATTCATCATGAGAATTTGATAATCATGGGGATCAGATTATGGAGGTTGGGGAGCTGCCTACCCTTGTGTAGGTTCAGAAACTATGTATCCTTGGTGAGGAAATGGGTTGGTAACCACAACTGGTTAAGATGAAGTAGGAGTTGGAGGAAGCAGATCCATGGGATGTTGTCCTCTAGATCAGGAAGCTACTTGGGATTCCCATTTTTTACAGATCTAAGGTAAAAGGGAAGAATCATGAGTATAATTGCCATATATGCCACAACATGCACAAGGCTTATTCGTACGAAGGGCTTTGTTCTAATTGGGTCATTCGCCTTGTTGATGGGTTGCAGGATTAGGCTTATTTCCATGGGGTGTATTAGGTGGAGGACCCTGGTTACCCTCATTACCTTGGTATGGATAATTCTTGTTACCTTTCCCCTTGTTCTTATTCTTGGTGTTGGGGGGATTTGTTGTGTTATGATGAGCATATACCTGACCTTGAGGAGGAGGTCACTGCCGTGGAAGAGGTTGAGAAGGCATGGGAGGATGAGGTGTTGGTGTCGGAGGGGTTGGAGCACTAGGAGGTGCATAAGGAACATATGAAGGAGGGTAAACATTCGGATAAAAATGTTGAGCAATAGTTGGCCCTGGCATCTATTGATGCGGTCGGTGATATGCATATGGTGTAATATTCCCAATTTTCCACAAGATAATTGGAATATTATAGTTCTTAATTTTCCTAATTAATTAAGTAAATAAGAGGGTGGAGGGACCCACAAACCCCGTAGATGGATAAAATCCACTTTTGATGTGTGTATATAGATATTTCAGATCTAGGTCTACATTATGGAGTAGTGGAGTAACTTCTTAAATGAAGGAAAAGTGGAGATCATGGATCTTTAATGTAAAATCATGAGGATCTTAGAGGAGGTAAACCGAGATCATGGTGCATTCAAAGTAAGATCATAAATCAATTATGATGAGATAGTGGAGGAAGTGGTGTATCTAATGCACACATGATGGAGAGAGTGGGAGTTAAATGTAGAGATCATGGAGATCATGGAGAGATAATGCAGTCTTCATGGAGGCTAGTGGCCACATGTACAACCCAGTTATGAGGTGGGCTAGGGCTATGGAAGGCTCATAATATATATAATGAAGATAAAGGCACAATATAAGGCAGGCTTTGTATTATTATTTCTGATCTGTTTAGATCTAGATTTATTATGTGACATTTCTATGCACACTTATGTTGTTTAGCTAAGTCTACAATGTTGTTTAGCAAATGGTGTTTCCGAGCGAAAATCCCATCCTTACCCACGGGGAACTTCGAGTTCCTACTCTGGGAATGTTTTTATTGAGCTCCATTCATCATCAGGAATTGGTTCCATCTTCATACAACTCTCATATGCTCATTCAACCATAGGAATAACACATTCCTGCATCAAGGTTTGAGAGGTGGAGGTTGTTTCTAGCACTCCAGCTAGGAAACTGGTGGAGGATTCATCCTTTCACCTTGTTCTTCATTTTCAGCCTTCCAGGAGCAACAGATCTATATCTGGCATTCAGGCCATTGTATTTTACCTCCATGCAGCAGCAGTCCCCTCAAGGATTGTGCAGTTTAGTCCTGTAGATCTATTGGAGGAAGAAAGTTTCCAGTATTTCAGCTGGAAATCCCATGAGGGGCCATATCCTCACCTTGCATTCACTGTTTCCATCATTTTTGAGCTGATTTGACATATCTAGTAGTATGCTAGAGAGCATCCCTCCTTGACAACATAGTTTTTGTCAAGCAGTTATGTAGCAGCAGCTACATTCAGTGGATAAGGTTGGAGGAGCTAGATCTTGAGCTCCTAGCTTGAGGATCTAGTGAAGGGATCATCCCTTCAAGCATATATCTAATTGTACACCATATTTCAACAATAATTCTTTAGATTATGATTCAGATCTACATACCTAGCAGTGTATATGTGCAAGCCCTAAGAAGGTGATTTTCCTAGATTGCTAGATCTATAATTTCTTTTTGGGTTATCTTGGGTATCCATCATAGAGCCCAGATCTATATTTTCAACATCATCGGAGCTCTAGAACTGCTTAGATATACATTTATATTTTGTCGTGTTATGAAACCAGCTCCAAATATAGAAGAAAAGAGAGATCAACGCCTTAGAAATAAGCCACTTCGAGGGGGAAACCTCGTTTAAATTACATAAATAAACAATTCTTGGATGATAAAAATGACAAAACCTCCCTTCTATATATATGAGTCCATGGGGTCACAATATAATCCTAGCCGACCTAACGATAATAATGTAGGGGAACAATAATAACAATATGGGGGCTACAGGGGTACAATAATAACAATAAGGGGGCTACACTAACAAAAATAATGGGATACACTAGTATTATAGGGACCTAACATGCCCCTCTCCTTCAAACAAGTGTTGACCTCAACACTTGATTATTCATGGATGCTTATGAATAAAATTCTCATTTTCCCATGTGGAATCTTCAACGGGTAAGTTATTCCACTTGCTAAGATACTCTGAAATTTATCGATTTGGTAGTTGTAAAATTCTTTTTTCTGTGACTACTTTAGAACTTCTTTCGCTGCGATGTTGATCTTCATGTTGTTTCATTCAATTTTGCACCAAATTTAGGTTATCCTTTGAGAGTTGGAGAAATTGTTTTTGATGATCGATGTGATATTCCACTATTTCATCATCCATATTGGCTTTCATTTGATCCTTCAAACCGTCAAACTTAGCCTCCATTTTTTTTTTAAACCATCTATGTCATCTATGATTTCTCTTTGTAATATAGAAATTCATTAGACTTGGTACCGTAATTTTGATATCTCATACTGCAATTATTCCTCTTCATGGGTCATAGTATAGCTTTTTGAGGGCTTAATAGGTGTAGAATTATTGTTTAGAGGAATTATAGAACCCAATACTGATAAAAATGCTTCAATATTCCCTTGGAATCACTTCAAATTATTTTTCAAACAAACGTTATGAAAATTTTAAAAAATGAATACAGACCTTTTTCTTTCTTTTGAGGAGCTCGATATTGAAACTGAATTATCTCTATGATTTTATATCTTCAATATCTAAAATTCGGTCCTGTAGTATCCCTATAAATCTTATTTCTCATGCCACAGGTTTGACCTGATTTGGATGCTTCAAGAAACATTTATGGCCAATCTCCCACAATGACCTAATTATGAACTAGTTCAGTAGAGCACACTTGTACGGCATGCCACGTGTCAATGTTTCCTCCTTCGATTCTAAAATTGATACACAAGAAACTAGAGTCCATGTAATTGTGGCTATTTTTTATATAATTCCAATCCGATGCCCAGAGAGAGAGTTATGACGATTTTACCACGGTCACCTCTTTGAGATGAAATTCAGGAGCCTGAAAAAACCCAAACTTCCATAGATCATATCTCCAAAAATATTGCGAACCAAGATCTGAAATTTTCACAGGAAGTAACCCAGGATTTCATATTCATCTGATAAAAATTTCAACTTATGAGCCTTCGTAGAAAAAACTTTATATTGAAAATTCCATGATGACCTATTTGGAGCAGTGAAACCCTAGAATCCAAAGCTCTAATACCAAATGTTATGGAACCAGGTCCAAAAATAGAAGAAAAGAGAGTTTAACACCTTATAAATAAGCCACTTCGAGGGGGAAAACTCCTTTACAGTACATAAATGAACAATTCTTGGATGAAACAAATGAAAAAACCTCCCTTCTATATATAAGAGTCCATCAAGTCACAATATAATGCTAGCCGACCTAACAATATTAATGTAAGGGCACAATAATAACAATATGGGGGCTATAGGGGTACAATAATAACAATAAGGGGGCTATAGGGGTACAATAATAACAATAAGGGGGCTACAATAACAAAAATAAGGGTATACACTAGTATTATAGGGACCTAACATGCTGACAGTTGCAGTCCCAGCAGTTTCAGCAGGGACAGTGCATTTTCCCTTCCAGAAGTTACACAGTCCCTCTTGTGGGATCATTTCAGGGTCATTCTAGGCCATCTCTTTGGCTTGAGTGTCTCATATTTTGAGCATTGTTGTACTGTTTATCCACCTCCCATATAATAAAATGGCTCAACTATTCTATACATTCCGATGTTGTCTTTAGATTAATTATTTACTTTGCTACAGTTCATCTATTCTATTTTTGTATTACTGCATTCTCCCTTTTGGGATATTACATATGGCATTCTTTGACCCGGATAAGGGTTTATTGGTGGAGGGGGATAATTGTAAGATGTAATAATCCTCTCTGAGGTTGACCATAAATCATATGAGTTAGATCATATGGTTGCAGGTGAGGGTGTGATATAGATCCAACGATACCGTCGGCAACATGAGATGCCCCCAATGCATTAGCAACACCAAGCCGAGAAAAATTGAGGAGAAAAGTATAAAAGCAACCTGATTGAGCATAAAAAAAATCATATTTTATAGCTACTTGAAGCAAATATTCCTCTATATGAGGGAAGTGTGACGCAACATCTTTACTTATGGGGGGAAAAAGCGATTTAAAGAACCAATACATATGGACATGGTCTTCAAATTCAGGGCCCTACACATTCTCCTCCTTCTACATCATTCTTGGACATGGTCAGATAGGCAGATGGTAGAAGTTTGATAGAACGAAGTCAAGAGGTCAGTACTAATGTCATAACAGAGAGGGAACTGAAAATGTGATAGAAAATATTTGCAAGAGTCGCAAAATTGGAATGGGTGGCATGAGGTTGGTCGACATACCACTTAGCCGCAGCTCTAGTAAGCATGTGATGGAATTAGAGGAACACCACATGTGATATGAGCGAACATGATTAGCGGGATCTTCTCTAAGATTTCATTCAAAGTTGGGTATGTCTGAAGGAATTTTAGTAGGCATAGTTGGCAAATTTTGGTTATGGAGAAGAGGATCGTTGATCAACTGATTAAAATCAGGGAGATTCAAACCAAACATGAAAGGTAAAAACGGAGTAGGAGTGACTGTGGTAGTTGAGGTTCCACTAGTGGTATTACCCAGGTTAGGACACAAGTTACCACCTTGGCTTCTCGCACCTGCATTGGTTTCTGACATGGTGGCGACTGGAGGTTGAGAAGACGTAGAATCAAAGGAATCATTAGACTCAGAGTTAGATGGACTCAATGGAGCATTGGGAGGATTAAATCTAACTTGGCGGGGAGGAGTAATACATCCTAAAGGGAACTAAGGTTGAAGGCCTCGTATTCGACGTGAAAAATGCCTAGGTGGCGCAATGATGTTAAGACAAATATGACACTAAATGAATAAAGGATGATAGGGAAAAAGAGTAAAAAACAAAAATAAAGCACCAAGTGTAGTGGTGCCAAGTGTAAAAAAACTATATATTGATGCTAGTCTAATACACACAAACATGTCCTATCAAATAAAATGACCTCTATAATATAGTTGATATATTTCCTCAAACAATCCTTAATCTATTGTTTTAGATGGCCTTCCAATGAACTTCTTACTTGACAAAATATCATCCCCGCAAGCAAAGCTATCTTGAGAATGGTGGGGTAGAGAACCAACTGCTTCCCACAACCAGTCCTATAAGGTGTTTTCCTAAGATTTTTCACTACGGTTACCTTCGTCCCACGGGGGTCATCGAGTCTTGAGCTTCTTGGTGATCAGTGAACACATGACATTCCCTACCATGGGTTGGGTTTCCTTGAGGAAAAACACTCGCACAATGACCTAGCCTGACCCCCTCTAAATCGGGTTTCTAAGGCACTATGTATTTGACTGTGGGAGGATGAAGTATTTTAAGCTCCCTACAAACTCAATTTGTATGTCTCAATGTAAATCATCGATGGGTGTTATTGGAATCCTATCCCACCCATCGTACACCTAATTACACAGATTGGTTAGCTCTGATGCCCAAGTGGGCTTAATCTATGTGTGTTAGATTATTAAATGTGGCATGTTTCAAGTCTTGGCTTGGAGGTGTTAACCAAGCTCATGTTCGCTTAGGGTGTGTAAATGTGTGTGAAAAAATGTGTTTAGTGGATGAGTTAATTGAGCATTTTTTGTGATGTCATATTCCGTTGAAATAAAATGTTGGAATATTGTAAATAATGCTATAAAAATGACAATAAAATAAAAGGCCAATCAAGCACAAACCCCACTCATAAAAGGATTTCAAACAGATAGACAAGGAGAGGCAAAAAGCTACTCAAAACACACAAAATGGCCTACAAGATGTAATGCCAAAGGGACTAGTATCTAAAGGCTCTAAGCTACTGAAATGGTGCATAGAAAAAACAAAAATCAAAGGTGAAATCTGCGGCAAAGGATAAGAAAGAAGGTCAACAAACCTAGGAAAATCAAGGGGATCCTAAGGGGGAAGGAAAGAGAAATGTAATTCAAAATGGAGTTAAAGTGGTAAAAGAACCTATCTTAAAGGGTTGAAATAAAATGGATCAAACCCAAAAAATCTGTAGCTAAAAGTGTTGAAACCCTAGACTCTTCACTCAACCAATCTCTTCCTATAAAGGTGGAGGATTACTACAAACCCTAGGGGGATTTTTATTTCTCAAAGACACAAAATAGAGTATCCAGGCCTAAGGGAGAATGAAACATAAGTGAAAAGACCCTAACCCAGTACAGAAACAACACTCGACAATGCTGGAAAAAATGTGAAAATTTTCTAGAATTTTTTCAAAATGCAGCTATTGACCTAAAATAGTATGAAAATGCATTTTTTTGGCCAAATAGTTTGTTCTAGAGCTCAAATGAAAGTTCTAGGGCTGAAATGTGTGTTTTTCTCCCGGGACTATCAGTCTTTAGATCTCGCACAAATGTTTTCATCTCCTGCTCGACTAGTACATGTGACCTGCGGAAAGTACCAAAAAACCACCAGAATCTGAAAATTGACCGAATAATGGATAAAAATCTATAAATAGAAATGAGAGGCTAAAAATAACTGTAGAAAAACCTGAAATTTCTGAGGCAAAAGTCACCCAGGAAACTAAATTTCTATACCAGTGGAGTCACCATTTGTTCGTATGAAATTTCTTGGAAGGTGTACCAAAAAGATCTCACTTAAGTCACAGGTGATTACTGACTCTAACAAAAATTGTGGTTTCTTATACTTTAGATATGCAACAAATTTGTGAAAAAAACATGCAAAGAAATAGATGTATTCGATCTAAAAGAACAAAAAATAGAATGAATCCGATGTAATAACCCAATCATGGAAAATATTTGAAAGAATAAATATTTTATTAATGACACCTGATGAAGGAGGTTTACAAAGGGTCGTAAATCCCCCTCCGCAGGATAGGTTCCTTGATGTCATTTTCACTTCAGTATTTAGATCTTCCTCTCTCAATGTGTGAAAAACTAAACAATATGTAGAACTCACAATGGGAGCTCAAAAAGTATGAGATGATAATGGTGAAAATGATAATGATCATGGTGAGAAATGAATGAAAAACCCTCTTATTTATAGCAAATTATTGGGTTAATCTCGAAAATGGAGAATAATAAAACATTATTGGCCAAAATCTAGATCTAACCACTTGAAATACTTTATTATATTTTTGAAGAGGGAAAAGATATTCAAAATGGTCAAATATCTTTATTTAGAAATAGTTAACAAATAAAATGATTATTAATTATTTCATGAATAATAAGATAAGTGTGCAAAGAATAATTATTAAATAATTATGTAACAATTATTCCAAGGATGGAGTTATATAAAAATAAATAAATAATGATTTATTTAATTATTCTAGGTGATTTAGTCAAATGTGATAAGGAATAATTATCAAACAATGATTTAATAATTATTCCTATAGAAATTTAAATAAACAATGGTTTATTTAATTATTCTCATGAGTTTTAATCATAAATAACTTAATAAAAATAGTTTTTAAAATTATTTCCTATAGTGAAAGTGATTTTACTATGGTAAAATTAAAACCACATGGTGTATTTAGATCCACCTCATTAGAAATGGCTAGGTGATCATTTTTGGGTGATAACAAGGGAAAAGAAATCTAAGAGTGGAATTCGGAGTTTCAGCTGCAGAAAATAAGGGAAACACATAGATATCAGAAGGATCACGAAGGAAACAATGCTCTAGAGGTGAGTGAGACTATCAAATTCCCCAAAATGGCTAATGATGATCTATTGGTTGTAATGAAAAATCATAGTCGTGACTCTACATTTTAATTTTTTTTATACATAATATGTAAACAAACTTTAAACTCTTTGTTACAATAAAGGTGTAGTGCTTGATACAAAAAACCCTAGTTGTGATTTTACGTTGTCTAAATTGTTCTTGGAATTACCCATGCTATTATGCATATTATTTGGATGAATTTTAAACTCTTTGTTTCAATAGTGATGTAATGGTTGCTACATGAAACCATATCTGAGAATTTCAATTACCTACTCTATTCTTGGTATTTTCCTAGAAATGTATACATCTTATAAAAATAAATTCTAAAGTTCCTATGTGAAGCATACTCCTTCAGTAATGTTGATGACGGGTTGTCATGTATATCAACATGCTAAGACTTAATTGGAAATGTTTTCCCTAGGGAAGAAATACTACAACCATTATTGTTGGCTAGTCTTTCCTAGTGGGTTAAATGTGAAAATATCAGAGTAGGCCCTATTTCCCAAAAACATATCATGGCAACTTTGGGAATTGTTGAGAATTATGTAGGGAAATGATTATAATTAATTCTATTCACTTGATAACTTCTTGTGATTTCATTTTACTGATTATATTTGTGACTTATTATTATGAAGGTGAATCATCAAAAAACTAACAAAACAATAAGAACAAGAACACATAATATAGGCTGCAAGCCAGGGCCAAAACCTCTCCTCTTGAGAGGAAAACTAGTAAATCTCTTCTCTTCCTTATAGATTCTTCAATTGATGAATTCCATGACCTTAATACTGATACCAATACCCTACAAGACCAGGAAAATCCTCTTTGGATGATGTGCTAACTTCGATCTAGTCAAAGCCAGTCAAATCTCTTCAAGTAGTACTTCTTTGACCTCATGTTGCAAGAATTTTGGCCTCCTACTTCTGATCTAAAAAATTCCCTCCCTGTAGTTGCATTTTCCACACATGTGAGCTTAGATATTCCTGTAGAGCCTTCCCTTGACCTTCTATTTCCTTTCCCTAAATTTTGGAGCTTGGGGATGACCGTTGTTGACCTTTTCTTGACCTCTTTTTCTTCCTTTCTCCAAGTTCGAACTTGTAGATAAAAACCCTAGATATGCTGCAAAAACCCTAGTCTTCCTTAGCACATGTGAGAGAAAATAACCCAAACAAATATCTTCTTCATTGTCTTCCTCCTTCGCTACCTTCTTCTCATTCTTCCTTCACTAGAATGAGTGGTGAGTGGATGTGCTTCAAGTAGTACATGCTCTCTTCTATTTATACTCTCTTTAAGTGTGGATATGTATCTTCCTTTTAGGCTAACTTTCCAATTTCCACGTTGACTTGGTCTTGGAGGGTATTCTAACACTTTTACAGACAAAAATAACTTTCTTTACAAGTTACAATGTGCCTAGTGGGGTCTTCAAATTATGACAATGACCCTTTTGAATTCTTGACCTAGGAAAAACACTAGAAGCACTCAATGGGTGCTTGACCTATAAAATAAAATACCTTGAGCATGAAACCCATGCTGCAAAAATAATAATAATAATTTTATTTCATTTTATAATTTACAAGAATAAAAAATACATTTCATACTTATGATACCGAATCTAGTTACACCCCCTCTTACACTTTTTCGAGTATATGGTATACAATCAATTGTTTGAGACACATACAAGGTGTCTCACTTCAACTACAAGATAAACTACACAAGTTTCAAGATAGACAACGAGATAAACATTGTGAGAAATTATCGTCCTATCACACTTTTTAATGTGTCTTATAATCAAGAATATTGCAACTTGAACCATTTGTATTGATCAACTGGAGTTTATTAAGAGACATTTTATCCTAGGTAATATTATTACAACTTGTGAAGGTCTTGAATGAGTATCAAAGACCAGTCACATAATTATAGATGAAGAAATAAAGAATAACAAATATGACTCCAAAGGCATATTTTCTACTAGGGTGAACTTATTCAAGTTTAGAAAAATAATGTAAATCTCCAAATGATGTACCCTCTTGCATGCTAGGAATAAGGAGAGCATGTGGTGTAAATCCTTCATTAATGTGCCCTCCATGCAAGTGGCCAAAAATATAATGTATTCCCTTCAAGTGCCAAAAAGGTGTTAATTTCTAACTTGTGATGTTGCCATGAATAGGTAAGTGACTCCCTCAATTGGAGTGCCCTCATTTTCTAGGAATGAACACTAGGAACATGTCAAAAATATGCTTTAAAGGAGAGAGTGCACAACTGGTAATTGCCACTATATCAGTGCCTCCCTCGTAGCTGAGTGATGCATCATATTTGATGTTAAGGAAACTCTGATTGGTGTTTTCTTCTCCTCACTATTGTTGTAATGAATTTTTATAAATGTAAATTCACTGACACTAGTTTTGCTGGCCATATGGAGAGAGGCATGGAAATATCTTTGAGTTCATGGATACATGTCCCTATTTGACTTTTTGGGATCAGATTTTGTGCCGTAGGTGAAAGATGGCACAAGCCAACCATTCAATTTTTCCTATTCAACATAACTTGCAAACCTTTCCCTAGCTTTTGGAATATCTAAGGCCAAGTCATCAAGATACCCTTGTGAAACCTATATCAACTAATTTATTGCCATAAAAACTTCAGTTGAACATTCCTACAGCAAATTCAACAACCTACCAATTTTTTTCTCCACTTCCATAACCAAAGTGTTTTTCAAAACCTCATGGTGGAAGAATGACATATTAAGGTCCCATATATATTGGCATGCTTCTCTCATATCTATTCCTATATCATATTCCTCCAACAGTTTGTTAATTTTTTCCTTTGCATTGTCAACTATCTAATCAGTGTCGTCATGGTGGCAATGAACTTGAGGAAAACCATTTTGAAATATGTTTTTCAACTTTTGAAACTATCCTTCATACTATTTCCCACCTCATTCCCGCACTCATCACAATTTATATATCAAGAAAATATATATTTAAATTTTCCCTCCTATAATTTTCTTTGGTTCCATAGATGCCATAGATGATGGTTTTCCTGGGTTTACCAAATCGATGGAAACCCTTGACTCTTCTGCCTAACCAATTTTTTCCCAATTCCAAGTCTAATAACTTTATGGATACATCAAACACCTCATGGTGAATTCATAAATTTATGTATTTTTTTCCTATATGCGAATGAACTAGGGTAGCATTGTTCACAAATATACCGGTTATGGCAAGGACAAATGAACAATATAGACAGAAGGTAGATACAAAAACTAAAGATTTCTTTTTTCTCATTCATTTGGATCGTGTAAAATTCTCAATAATGTGCATATAGAAAACCAAACTAATTTTTCTTGGGACTATACATATACAAAAACAAGGATTTAGATAAAGGTGTCCTACATACCATTTTGTGTGGAAATTCTGAATTCCAAGATCATCATCGCAAAGGAAAATGTATTTGTAGTCACCAAATACATATGGGTGTAGGAAACACTTTGAAAACCACCTACATGAGAAGTATTTTTTGAATTAATGTGAAATATTTTGCAGTGTGTATCCATCAAGAGGATAAATTATTGACTTGGTTTGATTAATTTCCACTACATGAACAACTTTATTGGTCCACTCCAAATCACTCCATTTATCTGTGACCCCATAATAATGGAATAATATCATTGTGAATTTCTTTGAAGGAAACTGGAAAATAAATCCCCGAGTAATACGACCATCAGTTAGTCCAGAAATAAAATCTAACACGTTTCTAATGAACTAAATAACACAATACAACACACTAATTATTAGCTAAACTCATTGAGACAATACCTTTTGAGTATTAAAGCCTCACCTCTGCCATAAGCCTCAACAGTAAGTGATCACTAAGCCTCACCTACGTCATAAGCATCAACAGTAAGCCATTGCAGATTGGAATATTTTTGAAGTCTTGAAGGGAAAGCAGAAAGAATGCAGATTGAAGTCTTGAAGGGTTGAAGGGAATGGTTACAGTGTATTCAACCTCAAGAAATAGGTACAACCTTATGAAGATCTTTATTGAAGGCACAAAATAAAGTTCTCTATGGATGTAGAAAATGGTAAGTATATACCTTATGGAAAAAGGATTTTCACTATATTGTGAACTATATGGAGCTTACAATCATTAGTTAGTCTAGAAAGAAAATGTAGCACGTTGATAACGACCTAAATAACTCATTACAACACACCAATTATTAACTAAAATCACTGAGACAATACCTTTTGAAAAATATGATTTACACCCTTTCACCAGACCTGTTGATAATAATAAGTATGCCAACCCTCCATTTATTATAGTTAATGCATGACTGCAATATACAAGCAAGTTATAGGCGATAAAACATGTAATAACTAAAATAAATAAATGATATGAAATGAGAGAAATGTGCCATTTTCAGAAATACTATGTTAAATGTGGAGTCTTAGCCTCTTAAACAAGATCCATTTGTGAACTCTTAGTCTAAACAAAATGTTCCCTATCAACCTGCATTTTTCTCTAATAAAATATGTTATTTTGTAGATGTTTAAAAGAACATCTCTTAGCCTTTTTCCTTGTGA
This sequence comes from Pinus albicaulis, assembly GCA_034641835.2. NCBI lineage: Eukaryota > Viridiplantae > Streptophyta > Pinopsida > Pinales > Pinaceae > Pinus > Pinus albicaulis. The sequence continues at coordinate 781,779,426 of CM076572.1, forward strand.
ACTATTCCATCTTTCTAACAACCATCAAATGCTAGTATTTTTTTTGTGTGCAAAAAATTCTATCTAATATGCGAGTTAAACCATGCAACATGAAAAACTGCTATATATTTGAAAAGTTCCCATTGTTCCAATGGGGGTCAATACCAAATGTTGAAACTATTAAAAGACTTACCATAAGAAAATATCTCATATGAGACTCTGCTTTGATAGTTTCCTTTAATAAATTCCACCCGAAAGACTGCAATGGCACATAAAACAAGTCTTCAATGGACTGATATTTTTATCTTCAGTTGTGCCATTTTCCAGTGATTCCTTTGATTGTTACATATTTTTACACTGAAAAGTATTTTAACTTGAGGTCCATGGATGCCATATATTTTTCTGGTAAGCATCCTAAAGGGAAGCTAAAACATCAAAAGTTCGTATCCTAGCCAACATATTAAGTTGAACAACAGTTATAAATCGAAACAAACTAGCATGACCAAATTTTCTAAGAGCAATGAACACCAACATTAGTATACAACATAAATACTCTAAAACCACATTAACATCTCTGGGCCAGGTTTCAACTTTCTTAGCCTTCTAACTGAGGTGAAGAGAGAAATCACAAAAATAACATGTAGAAACACTTCTGCATAGTCACATGTTAATTATTACTCAATTCGAGTCCCCAAGGGAAAGCCATCTTAAAAAGGAAATTGATAAGGTTATATTTATAAACAAATTAAAATAGGGCAACCTATTTTGTTATCAAGGTAGAGGTCAACTCATCCTGTAATCAACCTAAATTTTAGTTGAAAAATATTTCAACTCTTCGAAACTACTGTGTTTTGAAACCAACTCCAAAAATAGAAGAAAAGAGAGATCAATGCCTTAGAAACTAGCTACTTCGAGGGCGCAACCTCCTTTAAATTACATAAATGAACAATTATTGGATGATACAAAGGAAAAAACCTCCTTTCTATATATAGGATTCCAATGGGTCACTGCAATATAACCCTATCTGACATAACAATAGTAATGTAAGGGCACAACAATAACAATAGTGGGCTTCTATGGGGCACAATAATAACATTGTGGGGGCTATATGGGCACAAAAATAACCATAAGGGGGCTATACTAACAATAAAAATAAGGGGATACACTATTATTATAGGGACCTAACATGCCCCTCTCCTTCAAACAAGTTTTGTCCTCAACGCTTGATTATTTCTAGATGCTTATGTATAAAATTCCCATCCTCCCATGTGGAATCTTCAACGGGTAAGTTCTTCCACTTGCTGAGATACACTGAAATTGATCAATTTCGTATTTGTTGAGTTCTTTTTTCCGTGATTGATTCAGGTTCCAATATTATTTTTCCTTCCTCTTCAAGTCTTGGAAATATTGTTTGAACTGGGAGTTTGTCACCTATAACCTTATTTAAGCATGAAACATGGAAACTTGGGTGCACTCAGGAAGATGCAGACAACTCCAATTTGTATTCCATAGTACCAATCTTTTGCAGCACCTTGTAAGGACCATATTAATTTAGCAATAATTTATTATTATTATTAGCTTGCTTGAGTGACATGTGTTTGCATGGTTTTAGCCGTAAAATTACGTAGACACCTACATCCAAACATCTTTCGCTGTGATGTTGATCTGCCTATTGTTTCATTCGATTCTACACCAAAGTTAGGTTATCATTTAATAGTTGGAGAACTTGTTGTTGATGCTTGATGTGATCTTCCACTACTTGATCATCCATATTAGCTTTAATTTCATCCTTCAAATCATCCACCTTAGCCTCCATTTCTTCTTTTAAACCATCTATGTCATCTTTGGTTGCTCTTTATGAGATCGAATTTTGTTGTTCTTGGCACCATAATTTTGATATATCATACTGCAATTCTTCCTCTTCATGCATCGTAGTAGAGTTCTCTGATGGCTTAATGGGTGTATAATTATTTTTGGGAGGCATTATAGAATCCAATACTGATATCTATGCTTCAATATTCTCTTGGACTTACTTCAGACTGAATTTTCAAACAAAAATTATGCAATTAAAAAAACGATACACACCTTTTTGTTTCTTTTAAGGAGACCCATATTGAAACTAATGTATCTTTGTAATTTTGGATCCCCAGTATTTTAGCTTTAGTCCTATAATAGCCCTGTAAATCTTCTTTCCAATGACACAGGTCTGACCTGATTTGGATTCTTCAAGGCAAAGTTATGCCCAATCTCCCACAATGACCTAATTATGGACTGGTTGAGTAGAACTAACATGTACATTGTGCCATGCATCACTGTATCCTCCTTCGACTCTGAAATTAATACATAGGAAACTAGATTCCATGTGATTTTGGCCACTTTTTGTAGAATTCAAATCTGATGTTCAAAGGGAGAGTTATGACGATTTCCCAAGGTCGCCTCTTTTGGGTGAAATTCGAGAGCCTACCAAAACCCTAACTTCCACAAATCATATCTTCGAAAATGTTGTGAACCAAGATTTGAAATTTTTACACAAATTTCCTCAGGATTTCTTCGCAAATGGGTTTTTTTTTATCATATGAACCTTAGTAGAAAAAGGTTATAGAGAAAATTCCACGATGACCTGTTTGAAGCAGCAAAACCCTAGAATCCAAAGCTCTGATACCAAATGTTATGAAAACAACTCCAAAAATAGAAGAAAAGAGAGGTCAATGCCTTAGAAATCATCCACTTCGAGGGGAAAACCTCCTTTACATTACATAAATGAACAATTCTTGGATGATAAAAATGACAAAACCTCCTTTCTATATATAGGATTCGAATAGGTCAGAATATAATCCTAGCCGACATAACGATAACAATGTAAGGGCACAACAATAAAAATAGTGGGCTTCTATGGGGCGCAATAATAACAATATGGGGGCTATATGGGAACAAAATAATAATAAGGGGGCTATAATAACAATAAAAATAAGGGGATACACTAGTATTATAGGGACCTAACATACTGTTCACTGGAAACAATTCCGAGTTCGACTGCTTGAAAAGACTACAAAAATGAGTTATAGATTGCAATGGTATTTTCATCCCACTAGAATGGTCAATCCAACATATATTCAAATATCAGTATGTTGAGAGAATAATTTTGCAACAATATTATCGTTGAATAGCCTCAAGGCTGGAAATTATCACTTACAAGTCAAACTAACATGATGTAGAGACAATTATCAACATATTCTGATAATATCATGCATTTACATGTCATTAATTACTATTATTAAATTTTACAGTTCACAGATTTCAAAGTATTTATCCTTGAGTTTCACCAAGAGTACCCATACTTCCTTTAACATATGCAATTTCCTAGTTGTGTATTGGCATTAATATTTATATTTTTTAATAAATGTATGCATTCACAATTATATTGGTGAGGTTTAAGGTTAGAAAGAAATATGACATTAAGGGATGAACGCCATGAAGTTAGGATATTTTTCCTATGCTGGAAATAGGGCCACATAGTTTATCACAATCAATGTCATTAATTACTATTTTATGAGGCTTAAGGAAGCTATATTAAAAAATAAGGATGACATCAAGGGATGAATGATACAAAGTTAGGATAGTGTGGCTGTAGTGTAAATAGGGCTACAGAATGCTAACATTCCTCAATATTTTCTCAAAATCTTCTAGCTTCTTTCTCTTCTCAAATTTTATAGTAGGATGCCATTGATAGTGCCATTATGAACATGCTCCTTGATCCTAGGAAATCAAAAGAAGGTTGATCTAGAGAATGAGTCAACCTGTGGCAATAACATGAATAGAAAAAACTTGTGGGATTACTTGTTACTCTCATAGAACATTTTCTCTTTACGAAAAACATTCCCTATGAAATTTACGTGTAAAGGAGCTATTATTGACTGATATACACTATTGTAGCTATTAAGTGCGGCCCTAAGGCACCCCCTGTAGAAAATTGTTACAATCCTTAGTTAAAAAATAAATAAAAACCTAAATAACACATTACAACACACCAATCCTAGTTAGAGAATCCCCCCTTAAGTTGGAGAAGTGCCAACCAAAAGCTAAAAAAAGAGATATTGAGATGACAGTGAGTAAGTGAGATATTGAGGTGACAATAGGTAGGGATCCTGAGGTGCATAGGACTATCTCCTTGATTCTTGGGATTTTACAACATATAGGGCGTTGTAACAGGGATATTTGTGAGCTAATTGTTGATTTGCCTTGGCAAGGTTCCAAAAATCTTATTCTCACCTATAGTATGGAGTATGGTAGCTTAGAAACATGGATAATAATTATTACTAGAAAAAAAATACATTTACAAAATTATAAAATTATAATTACAAAAGTCTTTTGATATTGTTATCTTAATGAACAGCATAAAAAATATAATAGGTTCAACACTTAAATATATAATGAAAGAAAAAAAATAATTGGCAAGTATCTTGCAAAAGCTTAAAAAGGAAATCAATTCCAGTCTTAGTTGTAAATATTTGGATCATAATTTAATGGTAATGAAAGGCATTTATCCTTGTTATGAAGAAATAATTACATTGGAATGAAATGAATGTCATAAAAGTTAAATACCTTGGATGTGACATTAACAAAATCCCATACTTCATGCCACTCTACAGTGTTAAGGATTGACAATAGGAATTAATCTATAAGATATAGGCATCACAATATTTATTTTGTTTGGCATTGTTTCATTTATGAACAACGTTGTATATATTTTGGGCTTTTCATGGCATATTCTCTATAGCACGTGCTAAAAATACTTCATTGTGGCTCCTAAACATACATTACAGTGGAACAACATCATTCTAGTGGAAAAATATTACTCAGATCTCTATAATTTTCAGCAGCCTCATATTACTACAATGAATGGTATCTCACTACTGTTATGTGTAGCTGCCTTTTCATAGGTAGCTTTAGTATGTTATAGCCTTTATCTTAGCTCAAAATAGTGTGTATATATATAGATATATAGATATATATATATATATATATATATATATGACCTATCATGTGACTTCATGTTTTTCATGACAACATAGTAATGATACATATACAAAGAAGTATGGATAATATGGTTTGATTGCATAAACAATCTATAAGGAAAAATTAATACCCTTTACGATAAGACAATATTGACAGTTACCGTTATTTCCTACTTAGCGTATGATGTTAGTGCTATATGAGATGATAGTAATGCATATGATAGAGATTCATATTGTATTGATCCCGACATTGGAATATTTATGGCTCCAATGAACACCAGTGGTATGGTAGTACAATAAATGGCATTGGTAGGTTGATGTGAATCCATCTCATGTATATATGCATATTATTTTGTTACCTAGAACTCTAAAGAGAAACTATGATTCTGTAACCACGATGTTGTCGTAACCCTTCTTCATTGCATTCAAATATTGTTCACAAACAAAGTTGTGAACAAGATCAAGTTAGTTCTCAGGTAGCCTGATATAAAGTATTATGTCTCATAATATTATACCTTGTATGACAACTAAAATTTTTATGAAATCAAATAAAAGAAGAAGAAAATTCTAGGTTTTCCCTCTTGTGGGGTTTTTCCATGGTCTCTAACCAATCCTAGTGTCTTTATATGTGTGCATACTTTTCTTCCTTTGTTCCACTACAATATTGGTGTTATTGTTATTTTTATGCAGTTTATATTGTTGCTATGATGATTATAATGATTTGGGTTTAATTTTATGTGTAAAATATATAATTCAATAGTCAAATCAAAGAAGAATACCGCCCTAAGGACAATTAACATGGAAGTCATGCTCCTACCCAGAGATCCCACTGCAACTCCTAGATATGAGCTCCCACCCATAAGCACAAACATACATGGAAAATTTTTCCTCCATATAAGGAAATTCAACATGCAACATAAGCTTAATGCGATAATGTGACCAATTTTCTCATAACTTAGATTGAAAAAAAAGAAGGAAATAGTTTATATTCATATCAAAATAAAAGATGTACAAGGAAATATACCTTAGCTATATAAAAAACTCCCCTATGATACCTTTGTTGTCCTCTTTTCTTGGCCTAGTGGAAAATTTGGATCATTTCATATGCAAGAAAATATTATTCTGATGATATTGCACCAACATAATTGAGTCATATTTGATTCACTCTTTTCATTCTCCCTTGAGAGGGTCTTACTAAATAGGCCTTTCCTAGATCCAAGAGGATGAATATGGACACCTAAGGGCATGTAAAAAAAGTAATATTCTCCAATTATTGACCCTCAACCAACTTAGGATAAGATGATTTGAATTTGTCTCCCTGGGAGGGGCCTCTTCTAGAATTTTGACCTCCATTTCTCCCGGGATGAAGGCAAGCTACCTACCCAAGTGATAGGTTGCATAAATGCAATGGACCGATGGGTGATATGATGCTAGGATTGTGGGAGCCATGATGTACTGAAAGAGCATAAGAAAGGGGAAATAGATACACATTTAGGCCAACAACTTAAGAGGGTTGATACTGGGTTACTTTCATTGACATATGGTGGAAAAAAAGGATATAACAACCATTCCATACAAGTATATAAGAGGTTTTAATGGAACTAGAAGTATTTCATGGTAAATCTATGATAGATTGATATGGAACTTTATTCCTCTCCTGATGAATGTTCTTACCTACATATGTTCATTGCAAGATCAATGCTCTTTTCGCATGATATGCATTTATTGCACTAGAAATCATGTCACTAGTTAATGATGATAAGATGCTACAAAAACCAGGGTGACATAAACATGCATGTGACTTGTAAAGTGTTCAAGAGGTGATTAGCTCATGATATGTTCATAACTTTTGAAATGGGTCAATCATACGATGTTACTCTACTAATAACCTCACCCAAAATGGCATCTTTACAGATTCCACATAAAAAAGTGGTGTTTGTAATGCAATATCAAGGAAGGGAGAAGAAAATAATTTTTCCTTCTTTCTTCATTTGGTTTCAAAATAAAAATTTCATGTAATCATATGGAATTCCTCTCTAAAATATTTTTTAGTATGGAGGATGGTATTGAGTAAGAGATTGTTTTAACAAAATCTAACTAGCACTAGATGGCTTTGAAATGATGAGCCCAAAATTAAAAAAAAAAATGATTGATAAGAGACATATAATGCTCAATGGTTTCATTGCTAGGAGTGTTTTTTCTTAGAAGATAAGATAATTATTAGATTAGAGAAGTCTTATGGTTTTGAGCAAGTTCTAATGACATTACCAATTTTTTGTGCTAATAGAATTTACAGAAGGCCTGCACTATTGTGGCATGGAATTTTGATAACAACACATCATTGTGGATGTCCCCTTGTAAGAAATCATAATATGTTTCAATTATTTGGGTGTTTCACTACCAAAATAAAATATTTATTGAAATAAATGGGCCTAGTTCCCAACATGGTCGTAATGTAGAATGATATCCCCAAGGATAGGCAGGGGGAAGAGATAACAAAGTTATAAAAAAATAACAACCTGGCACCTATAGCACTAATAGGATAGAGATGAATAAATCCAAACATTAAATCTTTTTATTAAAGATAAACATGCAAATATACATATAGAGATGACTTTTTCTTTCATCTTCCTACAACTTGGATGGTTGTTCCTATTAACCCATGACTCTTCATTTTCCTCCTAAATTAAATATGTATAATATATTTTTACAATGCCATAATCCCAAGGATTAGGTATGGGTGAATGGATGAACATGGGCTACACTTTTAGGCCAAATGTGGCAATAAAAATTCAAAATTTTACTCTTTTATCGAATTGAAGTCTTCAAAATTCATATAAGCATTGTATGATTTTGATTCAGACTAAAAGGAAAATTTGTGGAGAATTATGTTGTTGTCATTGTGATATTTTTGCAAAAAAAATTAGTGTTGTATAATTTGTCAATTTTTCATTAAGTGAAATGCTTTTCCTTGCAAATTTTCACACATCTTAAGAGGTATGCACGTGTTCACCTCAGATAACTTACTCTAAATGTGTAATTTTTAATATATATATATATATATATATATATATATATATAAGCATGATATACACAGAGATAACTAAGTTATTCAAATTTAAAAAAAAAATTATGCAAAATTGTGTTTTTTATTATTTTTCTAAGTTGGAAAAATAATATTTCAATTGTATTTTGCATGCACACGTGTTCACATAAGATATTTTTCAACTATTTAAATAAATTGAAAAACCAAGTGTACGCATTTGAAGACGACTTGTAAACGAAGATAGTGGTATGTTTTGAAATTTTTTCATTGTATATACTTTATGTTATTGATTTTTTATTCAACGCCTTTGAAACAATCCAAAAACAATTCAAGCATTATATTTAAAAGAAATTAGATGAAAAATATCATATGAATTCAAAAGTTTCAAACTCGTATGTTAGTGGATAGATGATTCTTTCAAGAATCGAACATGATTGACTTTGCCACTTAAGGATAGATTCTACCCTAAATCCATTAGGAGACAAAATGGTGTTGCATAGAAATCTACAAAAGGGGTGCTAAGGTTGTGATTTTTAGTACCTCATTAGCATGATCAAGGGATTAAAACACTTGATAAAGTGAATGAGTTATGAATTCAAATAACTGCATTGAGGGTTAAAGAAATCCTCGATCGAGCCATCAACGTGATTAACTAGCCTCTCAATCAAGTTTGTAGCTCGATTGAGCCAATTAAAAATTAACTGCGGCCTAGTTTTGATAAGAAATCACTGCTCAATCAAGATTTACGGCTCGTTCAAGCCCTTATGCTTGATCAAGCTATTGACCTCGTGTTACCCAGGATCTTGATCAAGGGTTTTTTTTAACACTCAATCGAGTACTTAAAAATGGTTAGATCAAGTGCTTAAAACGACTTGATCAACCTTCCTTTTTTCACCTAAAGGTGCCCTCCCTTTGCCAAAACGTGTAACCCAACTCCATGCATAGACCCATATTTAACATAATTTTTATTGCATTAAACATAATTTTCCTATGGATTGGATCTTCCACATACCTTTGGGTATATCAATATCCCCAATCACTTAAAACTACCTTAAAATAAGCCTCTCAACCATCCTATTCCTATAATGCATTAAGAACAACACTGAGGAGAACTCTTGTATATTAAGGAATTGATTAATGTGGGCAAGGGTAATGTTTTTCCTCCTTAGTTGGTGTTATGAAAGATTCAATCGAGTACTATTTTTTGAAACCTACTAGTATAATAGAGAACTATGATGCTTGGCACTCTTTTATCCATAGGACCTTGAAAATCTTAATAGCCTTTGCAGAATGAGAAATTGATAGATAATAATAATATGTATATACTCTATCCTATCTATCTTAGCACCTATCCTAAATATTCATTATTGAACCCATGCTATTTTAGTATGTTTTTACAAAGTAAGGATTAGGAGGTCTCAATATATGAATATTTCATTAACAACAACACACCAAACTTCACTAAAAAAAAAAACTTATGTCATTTAATTTCCTTACAAGAATGGGGATTTTTCAATGTTATGTTGAATACAATGTTGGAATTTCCTTGAGGTGGTAGTGTATTACATATTATACGATTTAATTTTATAATATTATCATTCTACACACACATAAAATATTTTGCTTCAATGGTCTAAAATTGATTGAATTCTAGTGTAGTAAATTTTTATTGTTGAATTTAGGGATACATGGATTTTTTCTTTGTGATGTGAAATTGAATAAATGTTAATGAGATACTATGCTTATATATACATGTTTTTTGTTCTCATTATTAATATGTTATATAATAAACTTATATGAATCATAAATATCATAAATATTTAAATAATGTCAAATATTAATTATATAATTAAATTTAATAATAATAATAGTAAGCCCCATGGGGTAGCTCACTTAGCAAAGCAGGTAAACATTCTATGTAGAATATTATTATGTTTTTGGTTTGATCCCCTCGGTTGACCCCTATCCACGTTAGGGGTAGGCATGTGTGCACCTTGTGGTTCTACTAGTAATGAATAGAATAATTTGATGAGTGTGTCATTTAAGTACAATATTTCCCCATTCTTATCAAAAAAACAATTAAAAATTTAATATTATGATGAAATTTTAATTTCTAGGGCATAACCCTTACTTAGTTATTCATAATCCATTATTATATTGCATTTAATAATACAAAATATATAGATTCTATGCTTATAGGATTTTTTTGTTGACTATTCTAAATGGGTGGCTACTGTAGTATTTAAAAAAAAAAAAAACTCTTCATAACAACTTATATCTACAAAACATCAAAAATTATCAAGGCGTGATCATGTATCTTCAACTTCAACTTCATGTCTCTTCAACTTCTCCTTGCAGCTCATCATCATTATCCTTGACTTGTTGGTCCTATCCTTGAGCTCTTCTAGCATTTTTTTGTTCGTTCCTCACTCGTCTCAGGATCATCCAAGGTTTCATATGCTCTACTACTGGGTTTTTCTTGTACTTTTATCAGCCCAATATCCATTGTAGCCATTCCTGTCTGAATCTCAACTTGAAAATTCTCCATATTGATTTTCATCAATTCATACCTATTGTTGGAATTTCTGATTTATTCCAAACAAATAAGGAGAATAAAGAGTATCCTCTACAACACAGAGATTCAAAAAAAATTTCTCACTGATAGACAAAGATTGCACAAAAAATAATTCTATTCCTTTAACATAACTAGTATTACAAAATGGTGCTTTTCTTTGCACAGTGCTTACAAAATCTCAAAGTTTTTCAATACTCTGTCTCTCTCTGTCTTTTTCTAAAACGCACATACAATGCTCATTGTTTTTATGTTTTTCCTTCGGGCACAGAATACATACACACATTCACACATTACATTAGCCTTCGGGCTTTTTTATATGGCGCAGCATTAACAAAAAAAATAAACCATGGAATATATATATTGTAAACTTAAAAGGTTTATAATATATATATTATTACCCGCATATGATTTGTAACCAAAATAAAAGACTTTTGGTCGCGGCGTTTATAAAACAAAAAATAAAACAAAACTATTGACTAATATATATATGCCGAGAATATTCCCATCGCATTGGCATTTTCAAAATGAAACACAAAAAAACAGGTCGAAGACCTTTCCTCCGATGCGAATACAAAACATTAACTTTGGTATGGTGGACCCGCGCGGACTTCAAATTCATTAAACCATATTGCATTCAAAATTTGCGTTACAAAATTATGTGACGTCACCAAACTCAATGTCCGCACGATAGCCATTTGATTGGCCGACGCTAGGGTCCGCAGATTCCAAACCAAAATATGAACCGAAATTAATGAAATCTTCGCGTAACACTTTGGCTCCGTGACGTCATGGCCATTTGTTACGCGAAAACTTTAGACTGCAATTTATAAAAGGTTTTTGGGTTCGGATTTGGGTGTGCTGACGTAGGCACGAAACCTACGGGAAAAATTCTTATTGGTCCACGTGCTCTAGCCTTCGTTGAGCTGGCAGATGGGACCGACTGCTGTCGTGGCCCAATTCAAAAGTCTAAAACTCTGGCACGTAAATTAAAACTTATGTTTCCCAAAAAAAATGTAAGGGCTTTAAAGCCTGAATGAACCATTCATCTAAATAGAAAGTGGTTGTTGTTAGAAATCATGAAAACAAAATTAGAAAGCGGCTATTGCAGAGCGGTGAATTGCTTCTGTACAACCTCTGCTGCAGGTGTACTTGTCTGCAGTTGAAATTAAAATTTCAACACTCCCCCTTAAGTTCAACTGCTGGGTTATCAGTGATACCCATGCATTTCCTCAAATATTCAAAACTTTCCTGCCCCAATGGCTTTGTCAGTATATCAGCGAACTGTTCCTGAGTTCTGCAATGTTTCAAAATTATTTCTCCATTGTTCAATAGCTCCTTGATGTAGTGAAACTTAGCATCTATGTGATTTTTTCTTTTGTGAAACACAAAATTATTTGACAATGCTATGGCTGAGCTATTGTCATAATAAATCACTGTCCCTTTTACCCGTTCTTGACATAAATTCCTCAACATTCTTCTCATCCACACTACTTGACATGCTGCTGCTGTAGCTGCCACATACTCTGCCTCTGTTGTAGACAATGCTACAATAAGTTTTTTTTTAGAAGCCCATGAAATGGCTCCTAAACCCATATGAAAAACATAACCAGATGTGCTTTTCTAGTCATCAATACTTCCAGCCCAATCACTGTCAGTATATCCAATCAACTCATAATTTTATGAAGTAGTATACAAAATACCATACCTCTTAGTTCCTTTCACATACCTCAGAATTCTTTTTGCTGCTTGCCAATGTGCTTCTTTTGACCTCTCCATAAATTTGGAAATCAAACTAACAACATGCATAATATCAAGCCTAGTTGCAGTCAAATACATAAGGTTTCCAACTATGCTCTTGTACAAACTAGGATCAAAATCCTTGCTGCTGTCCTCTTTGCCGAGTTTCAATCCCATTACTTTGGGAGTAATTGTTTCCTTGCAATCTTTCATGTTAAATCTCTCCAAAACTTCATTCACATATTTAGCTTGAGAGATAAAAATTTTATTTTCATTTTTCTCTACTTCTATTCCTAAGAAGTATTTCAGCAATCCCATATCAGTCATCTCAAATTTATCTTTCATGACTGTTTTGAAAATTTCAATGAGTAATCATCATTACCTGTAAATATCACATCATCAACATATAAAACAACAATCAGCATCTTACCATCTTTCTCCTTAACGTACAATGTGGCTTCTCCTTCACATTTTTCAAACCCATTCTCCAGTAGATAGGAATCTATCATATTGTACCATGCTCTTGGTGCTTGTTTCAGCCCATAAAGAGCTTTCTTCAATCTGCAAACTTTGTGCTCTTGGCCCTTTTTCTCATATCCTAGAAGTTGTTCAACATAAACATCTTCCATTAAAACTCCATTTAGGAAAGCTTATTTTACATCCATTTGGTAAACTTTCCATTTGTGTTGTGCCGCTATAGACAACACTGCTCTCACTGTTTCCATTCTTGCAACCGGTGCAAAAGTTTCTTCATAGTCTCTTCCATGTTGCTACTTATATCCTTTGACAACAAGTCTAGCCTTGTGTCTTTCAATCTTACCTTCAACATTGCTTTTGGTTTTATAAACCCATTTAACTCCAATGACTTCTTTACCTTTTGGGATTTCAACTAGTTCCCATGTCTTATTTCTCTCTATGGCATTAATTTCTTCATCCATAGCATCAACCCATTTCTTATCTTTTATAGCTTCTTCAAAATGAATAGGATCATCAACATGACAATATAATTCAAATAAAGAGTTCATACCTTCATTTGCTGCCTCTTGCTCATAAATATCATTCAAATTTCTGAATCTTGTTCCTCTTTCATTTGGTGTACATGTGGTTGAAGAAGCACTCAAATCTGCTTCTTGTGGTGTGCTTGGAGAAGCACTCTCATTTCTTCTCAAGGGTGTTCTTACTCCAAATTGTGGTGTCCCTTGCTTTCCTTGTGTTGGTGGAGGTAGTGGTGCTAATGATGGATGTATTTCAACCATCTCATCCTCATTTTCATCATGAGACAAACAACTCTTTACATTGATTGTTTTTTCAATGCTTCCATCCCAATCTTCTTCTTCAATAAACTGAACATCTCTGCTCAAATTAAATTTCTTGGTGGATGGGTTATACAACCTATACGCTTTGGATTCCTCACTGTATCCAATAAAAATACACTTCTCCCCCTTGTTGTCCAACTTCTTTCTTAGCTGATCTGGAATGTGTGCATAAGCCACACAACTAAAAAATTTCATGTGGGTGACACCTTGTTTTATCCCACTCCATGCTTCTTCCGGAACTCTATTCATTACTGCTTTGGTTGGGCATCTATTCAAGATGTATGCTACACTATGTACAGCTTCAGCCCAATAATCATTTGGCAAATGTTTTGCCTTCAGCATAATCCTTACCATGTCCATGATGGTCCTATTTGTCCTTTTAGCAACTCCATTTTGCTGTGATTTATACCTCGCTGTAAATTGCTTGTGTATGCCATTTTCTCTGCAAAAGTGCAGAAATTTCTTAGAGATATACTCACCTCCTCTATCAGTCCTTAAAAATTTTATGTGCTGCCCACTTTGGTTCTCAACAAGTGCCTTAAAGTGGCAAAAATTTTCAAACACTTCACTTTTATATTTCAAGAAATAAACCCAAGTTTTCCTTGTGAAATCATCAAAAAAGTTAGCATATAATGGCTGCTTACAAGTGATGGTGTTTGCATTGGTCCACACAAATATGAATGGACAATTTCTAAGGGTGCCTTTACCCTTATGATTTTTCCTTATGGAAAACTTTCTCTATGTTGTTTACCCAAGATACAACCTTTACATAGGCTGTCCTATTTCTCAATCAATGGTAATCCTCTTACCATTCCTTTCCTATGTAACAAATTAAGACCTCCAAAGTTGAGCTGTCCAAATCTCAAATTCCATAACCAGTTTTCATCCTTTGCTTCTCTTTGGAATGTCTCTTGTGTCATTACTGCCATTTCTTCTCCTTTCTTCAAATCTGCTCTCATCCTGAGAGGGAACATTCTATTCCTTTTCATCCTTACTTCAGCAATACATTTTTTGCTTGGTGGTTTATCCATGAAGGTGCATACATCATCTTCAAAGAAAACATTGTAACCATTTTAAATGAGCTGCCCAATGGTTAAAAAATTACATTTCATACCTAGTACATAATATACATCAGATATGCTCTTCTTTTCTCCTTTCTTTGTCAATACATTTACTATGCCTTTTCCTGTGACAGAAACCTTACTTTCTGTCCCCAATGTGACTTGAGACTTCACATTTTCATCTAACATAGAAAACATAACAATTTTTCCTGTCATATGGTTGCTATATCTTGAATCTAGAAACCATAAATCTTCATTCTTTTCCTCAGCCATATTACATGCTAAATTTTTTTTATCTTGGCTGATATTTTCTCTAGTAAAATTGGCATTGGGTCTATTACCCATGTCATTCTACTTCTTCCTACATTCATTGGCATAATGCCAATATTTTTGCAATAATGACACTGGACATTGGAATTGTCATACCTTTGTCCATGAGCATGTTGTTGTCCACCTTGCTCGCTACTGCTTTGGCCTTGGTTCTGATTTTGATTGCTGCCCCTTCCTTGAGTATTTGCAGGGCTATTTCTTCCTCCTCTATTTTGGCTTCTGCCTCTACCTTTTCCTCTGTTGTTTCCTCTGCCTTGAACTCTTCCTCTTCCAAAGGAAATTTGGGTCTTGAAGGCATGCTCCAAAGATGAGTTTTCATTTCTACCCAATATTTGTTCATGTGTCATCAGTGATGCATGAAGTTCATCAACTAAAAAATTTGAGAGATCCTTTGTCTCTTCAATGGTTGTGACTATAACATCAAAACTTGAGGGTAAGCTCCTCAACACTTTCTCCACAATCCTTCTTTATTCAAGTGTTTTTCCATGATATCTTTTCTGTGTGACCATCCCAATCACATGTGTGAAGAATGAGTCTATGTTATCAGACTCTTTCATGCAGAGAATCTCAAAATCTCTCCTCAGCAATTGTAGCTTTGTTGTCTTCACCTTCTCCATACCTTGATAGGATGTTTAGAGGGTATCCCATGCATCCTTGGATCTCTTAGCTGCTGCTATCCTTGGAAACACATTCTCATGTACTTCTTGATAGAGATAGAAAAGGGCTTTTGAGTCCTTCTACATATTTCTCTTCAACCAATCCTTCTCTGCATGTGTCAAGGCATTAAACTCTTGTTCATCTACTGGTTCTTCAAAATCATCTTCAACAAGATCCCATAAGTCTTGAGAGGCAAATAGGGCTCTCATGGTGATTTCCCAATAATCATAGTTCTTCCCATTGAACTATGGGAGCTGAGCATTTCCAATACTCATGCTTGTGCTGGCCCCTGCCATGGCTAGCACTCTGAACTATGCTTTAGATCTTGACTGTGATTTTTAAATAAAATGACTATCTTCAAACAATAACACAAAATTTGTTTTGAGAAATACCTTGGATTTTAGCTGAGCCTTCACATTGCTGGAGAAACCGCTGCAACAAAAAATCCTTCCTTCAGCTTCTTTGACACCTTCAAAGAGCCCGGACTAGCTCTGATACCATGTTGGAATTTCTAATTTATTCCAAAAAAATAAGGAGAATAAAGAGTCTCCTCTACAACACAGAGATTCAAAAAAAATTGTTCACTGATAGACAGAGATTGCACAAAAAATACTTCTATTCCTTTAACATAACAAGTATTAAAAAATGGTGCTTTTATTTGCACAGTGCTTACAAAATCTCAGAGTTTTTCAATAATCTATCTCTCTCTGTCTTTTTCTAAAACACACATACAGTGCTCACTGTTTTTCTTTTTTTTCCTTCGGGCACATAACACACACACACAGTCACACATTACATTAGCCTTCAAGCTTTTTTATATGGCATAGAATTAACAAAAAAAAAAAACTATGGAATATATATATTGTAAACTTAAAAGGTTTATAATATATATATTATTACCCGCATATGATTTATAACCAAATTCAAAGACTTTTGGTCGCGGTGTTTATAAAAGAAAACATAAAACAAAACTATTGACTAATATATATATGCCGAGCATATTCCCATTGCATCAGCATTTTCAAAATGAAACACAACAAAACAGGTCGAAGACCTTTCCTCCGATGCGAATACAAAACATTAACTTTGGTATGGTGGACCCGCCGGACTTCAAATTCATTAAACCGTATTGCATTCAAAATTCGCGTTACAAAACATTGTGACATCACCAAACTCAAAGTCTGCGCGATAGCCATTTGATTTTCCAGTGCTGGGGCTTGCGGATTCCAAACCAAAATATGAACCGGAATTAATGAAATCTTCGCGTAACACTTTGGCTCCATGACATCATGGCCATTTGTTACGCGAAAACTTTAGATTGCAATTTATAAAATGTTTTTGGGTCCAGATTTGGGTGTGCTGATGTAGGCACCAAACCTACTCGAAAAATTCTTATTGGTCCACGTGCTCTATCCTCCGTTGAGCTGGCAGATGGGACTGACTGTTGTTGTGGCCCAATTTAAAATTCTAAAACACTGGCGCATAAATTAAAACTTATGTTTCCCAAAAAAATGTAAGGGATTTGAAGCCCGAATGAACCATTCATCAAAATAGAAAGCGACTGTTGTTAGAAATCATGAAAACAAAATTAGAAAGTGGCTGTTGCAGAGTGGTGAATTGCTTCTGCACAACCTCTGTTTCAGGTGTACTTGTCTGCAGTTGAAATTAACATTTCAACACCTATTTTCCATTAATAATTGACATGTCTTCATTTATGTTTCATTTTAAGAACTATGTTGTTGCATATCATTAATTATGCCTTCCATAGCTTTTGATAAATGTTCTAGGAGCCGGTTTATCTTGTCTTTCTCGTGCGTGTGAGATGGAGTTCTTGAGTCTGCCATGAGAGGTCATCTCTGCTGCCAACCTCTTTGTTTTGATTCCATTTGATGATACCAACCTCATCTCTATTTTGGTTCATACGTTACTAAAGCACTATTAAGAGCGAAGCCGAAGCGAAAACCTATCAGACAGGGGGAGGAATGTCGCCTGTTGAGCTTTGACAGCCATCTCATGAAGCTAGCATCATGACCGTGGCAATGCTAGACACGATGCTGAGGAGTTTAGTCTTATTACAGCTGTAGAAATTGAAATGGATCCCAAGAAATCCTTTGATACCATACATTCATGAGTGATCAGAATCATATTGACATCATATGGTAGATATCATGGCGATGACAACATATTCAAGGAATTTGAGAAGATTTACAAGGTAATACATGAAAAGATTTGAAAGTCTCGTAGAGAAGAACATATCCGAGTGTTAGAAACCATTGAAGACTCCCTCAAGAGCTTATAGATTACATTACATACCCATCAATTTATACATGAATTCAACAGGAGATTCAACAGTGAATCCTGCAGTTATGACAGACCTAACCCTGCCTACTATCGCCGACTATCAACTATTGGGCCAACTAACAGTGTATTGTTGTCGTATAAATAGTGAGAGTGATTAATATTCCAACACCTCTTTAATTATTAACTTGCTTGTTTCTCTCGGCTAAGCTTACAACAATACATTAAAAAAAACTTACTAACTCAGCTTTCATTTTGCCTTCTTTCTAAGGCAGCTTCATGTAGTTCAACAAGGAGCTCAAACTATACCACACACTGTAAATAACTTTTCCAAATTTCTTTAAATGCACATTAGAAAATTTTCTCCACCCTGCATACTGAGGATTAGAGGAGACTCACATCCAGATCTGCAACAACAACTGCACACACAATGGAAACTTCTCACACCAAGAATCACAAGTTGATACATCCAGGTGGCACACAATCCACCACTTCACACACTATACCATTCTTACTGCTGCTATACACAAAAAAAGACAACAACACATCTCTTCGCCTTGCTTCAGGCTGGCTCATATACAAGGCAACTCCTTAGTTCACAGCATAACGCTCTCCAAATGCGCTCTCCCACTTCTACACCATCACAAAGTTGACAGCGTCCAAGCTCCCAAGTGGAAATCAATTATTTTGGATTTGGTAGTCCTACACAAATCAATCCTGGGTTCTCACAGTTGATAAGAGAAACACTACTCAAATGGCATCCACAACCTCGACGCTCCTCGATGCTCCTCCACAGGCAGAACTGTACTACTCTACCTCTCAGGAGAATCCTTTCCACATTGTACACTTCCCAATAGGTCCACAACATTATCTAGCAGCCACTTCAGGGCTACTCATTCACGCCTCTTTCAATGGCATTCGATCACACAATAGCTTAGCAGATCACCATCAGCTCTCTAAGTCGCTCTCCAAGCTAGGCTCTCCAACTCCCAACATTGGTCAACCAATGCTGCTATAGGACATCCACAGGCCAAGCTAATACTATGGCCAGCTCCATAGGTGACTCATCGCTCTTATGCGCCCTCACACATGCTAAAAAATTATGTGATTACCACTTGTGTCCACAACATGCACAATCACTTCACATATCCACGCTCAACTGTGTATCCAAGCTGCTCTAGCCTACACGATTCGGGGAAGTCTAAATTGGCATGCAAACTCCTTCGCGACTGACTCCACGCTCCACGCAGTGGACTCACTCAACTAGCTCAGCATTCAACCACATCCATAACCCTTTACCTTCAGGTCTCTTCAATCTGCAACATGACTCTAGGTCTTCACATGCACACCTAACCTTCAATTTGTAACCTGACTCGAGGTCTTCACAAGCAACACACAACATTCCGCAATCAATTTTCCACCGTCCACTTTCATCAAGCCAATCGAGTAGCTCTCACAACTCCACACCAGGTGCACAAATGCCTCTATATTGTGCTCAATGAAACAGTTCAATGCTACTTTGAGTGCAACTAATTTTGTGCTCCACGACACGCAAGAGGATCAACAATACTCTGCACACAGTGAGATCGATCCATGTGAAAGTGAAGTTTGACACAAAAAATTGAACACCTGACAACTCCACTGGGCTCTAGCGCTCTAGAACCTCACATGAAGTAGGTTCAAATTACAATAAATTTCCTCCACATTTCACTTCTTCACAAAGACAGCGCCTTAGAAAGCAACAGACTGTTGCGGACTCCAACGTTTGCAGGACCAGAGCTGATCCTTAACAAAAACACTGACAGGAGATTCCACAAGTTTGTAGTGAGGTGGCTCTCTCACTCACCATGCAGGCGCCTATGAAAAACAATCATAGACATGACGCCTACGCTTCCTCGTAAAAAAATCAGTTAGGAAACAACCCCAACAACGATCTCAGATTCTGCCACCAAGGGATCTCAGATCTCAGATTCCCACAAAGTGGATCCCTTCACACCATGCGGATCAAAAAATTTACCATCCGAGACAGATCTCACGCAGATACTTTGTTCTGGCATCAAGCAGACAATACTCTGCTTCTCACACGCACATAACGTCCAAGCCTCTAACCAGGCTCTTCAAAGCACTGAGCACACAGCTCCGAGCACCATGCCCTTTTCTGGCTCTTCAAACCACCGAGCACATAGCTCACCGAGCCTACACGACTCCCACAACCCACATGGCTCTGATACCATGTTAGAAACCATTGAATATTCCCTGAGGAGCTTATAGATTACATTACATACCCATCAATTTATACATGAATGCAGCAGGAGATTCAACAGTGAATCCTATAGTTATGACAGACCTAACCATGCCAACTATCAACTATTGGGCCGAATAACAATGTATTGTTGTCGTATAAATAGTGAGAGTGATTAATATTCCAACACCTCTTTAATTATTAACTTGCTTGTTGCTCTCAGATAAGCTTACAACAATACATTAAAAAAAACTTACTAACTCGGCTTTGATTTTTCCTTCTTTCTAAGGCAGCTCCATGTAGCTCAACAAGGAGCTCAAACTATACTACACACTGTAAATAACTTTTCCAAAGTTCTTTAAATGAACACGACCAGACATTGCATATTCAGTGGGAGTTGTAAATAGATTCCTTTCCAATCCAGGAAAACAACATTGGCAAGCAGTAAAATGGATTTTCAGGTATCTTAAGGGTACTAGTTATTATTGCTTATGTTTTGGTAATAATGATATTGTGCTTGAAGGTTTTACAGATGCAGATATGGTTGGAGATATCAACACCAAAAAGTCCACTACAAGATATTTGTACACATTTGCAGGTGAAACTGTATCTTGGGTGTCAAGGCTACAAAGAATAGTAGCTCTCTCTACAACAGAAGAAGAGTACATAGCTGCAACAGAGGCTTACAAATAAATGTTGTGGATGCAACGATTCCTAGGAGAGATAGGAATCAAGCAAGACAAGTATGCGTTGTATCGTGATAGTTAGAGTGCCATTCACTTGGTGAAAAATCCAGCATTTCACTCAAAAACCAAGCACATTGACTTAAGGTACCATTGGATCCGACATGTGTTGGAGGAAGGGCAGTTATATTTGGAAAAGATCCATACAGATAAGAACCCTGCTGATATGCTCACTAAGATTCTACCAAGTAGTAAGCATGAGTTAGGTAGAGGCATGACAGGTATCGGTGTAACTTGATTCAAGATTCTTCATTCGGCTTCAAGTGGGAGAATTTTAAATGTGAATCCATATGTCGGCACTGAACCTAACCTAGCTGACCAACGCCATCATCGACTCTCTGAAAAATAATGGCGCTGAACCTAACGTGCCGCCTAGCCACCATGATTGACTGTGTAATCCTTTGTTTTTCACAAGCAAAATTATCCCTCTTCTGCAACTATAAATTTGTATTCTTGCCTTTGCCTAAGCAGGTCAAGCCAAGCAAGGCAAGGCCTCGTGTAATCAAAGTATTCTCTAGTTTCTGATCTATTTTTTCTCCATTTATGTTTCTATGTTATCTCTATTTGATTTTTGTTCTATATTCCACTACTTTTCTCCCAACATCGAGGTGGTTTTGGTGCCTCGGCTCCATTAGCTGACTGAAGATACATGACTGACTACGTTGTTAGTATAATAGAAAATGGTTTAGGGAGATGATAAAATTTGGCGGGTTTAGACATTTGGTGAGTGTAGTCTCAACCTGAAATTTTGTTGTAGTGCATTTTAACGGTGCTAAAAGGAGTGGTGCTCTGAGCGAGTTTACCTCTTTTGCTCGAGTTATTGGACCCTGGGTGATGGTAAATGTAATAGGCTCTTTTTTGAAATCATCGCACTGTTTTTTTTTCTAAGGTGGGATACATCAGATTGGGGCTCGCAGCTTGTTGGCCATAGCTGGGTGCGCCTTAGAGTATCGTGAACTCTAACTGATACATTATCTGACTGGGTCGGCCTTTTTTGGGGCGCCTGGGGATAATCCATGGAGGCAGTGTTGGTATAGTTATCTATACTTCTTCTCTTAGTTTCTTTGCGGTTTGAGTTCATGTTTTCATTCCTCCCATCTTTGCTATGGAGGGATAAATTCTCTAAACTCTGGTTTTTCTGGAGTGTTTCAAATTTGACGGGAATCCTCTGGTATTTTCAAATTTTCTTCGGTAGATACTGGCCCTGACATTTTTTGCGAATAGGGATGATCCATTCACTCCCTCGGTACTTCGGGTGGTTTACACTCTAATGGAGATATCCCTATGATGGGATTGTACGTCACCGTACATCCGAGGTTTCATTTTCCGTGCTCGGGTGTCAGTGGTTATTTTCTACCTTTTAATCGGGTTTCTGGTAGTGGTGGGGTTTTGTCCTTATTCCTGGTGGAGGTAGCTGTCTAGTCACATAGGTGGCGTTGTGTGAAGTCATATCAACTTTGGGGTCACATTAAGGTTTTCAGACTGTACTGACCTTAGGATGATCTAGTACTATCGGGCACATTGAATGTTTAAATGTCGAAAAAAGGATGGAAGTTATGAGACTTAAATGATTGTTGGCCTTGAGATGGCAGATTTGGAGACTTTTATTTCCAAGTGTGACAAGGATTATAATGACACGTCATTCCTACATGTAATTGGGGTGGTGGAGGGTTGTGATCAAGCGAGGGCACGTGAGTTCTTTGATAACTCACTGGCAGGATCTTCTGGTGTATCTCACGGGGTTGAGGTTACACTAAGCTCTGAGCAATCGTTTTTGCCTCCATCCCACCCAAAGGTGTGTGCTTCCATTAAGTCTTTACAGAGTGGGGCGAAGAAACCTATCAGACAGGGGGAGGAATGTTGCCTATTGAGCCTTGGCAGCGATGTCATGTGGGAGCGTATTGAGAGCCTCTCAAATCGTGCTCTAGTGGGCAAGTGGAAATTTGAGAAGCACGGGAAGGGAGACATGATGGAGTGGCTATTAAAGGCATGGAAGAAGATCTTAGGATACATACCGAGAGTAAGCAAATTGGAAAATGGGTGGTTCTGCTTTCATCTTATCAAATAAGGTGATGTTGCAGAGGTGATGGGCAGAACATGGGTAAACGACACATGTTTTCTGGGCCTCCATCGATGGGATGTTGGTTTCCACCCGCGGTTGAATGCTCCCATTAACCACCAGATGTGGGTCAAATTATATGGGCTACCCCTTCAATTCTAGAGCATCCGGGTCCTATCTGCGATAGGAGACAGTATTGGAAAATGTTGTTATGTTGATCCAAGATGCACAAGAGTTTTTGAAAAACGGGCTATGTGGGTTATTGTGGAGGCTTTGTTTGATGGTGGTCTGCCGGCGCAGATTGACCTCTTATGGGACGGGGTGACATATAGAAAATCCATTGATTATTGGAAAGTGTTGTTTCAGTGTCATCTCTGCGATGAGACTGGACACTTGATGAAGAAATGAAATCGATGGCGTGAAAATGTGAACGAGCCTCGACGGGTTTTGGGAGGATTTTCGAGGCAGCATTTGGGTGCAGCGTTACTTCAATCGTGACTAAATTCCTCTGCTAGTTTAACATCTCTCCCGAGTAAGCTTCGTAATTACAGTCCTTCGCATTATTTTGACTACGAGAATGGTACTTATTTGGATGCATTGCGTGAGATGACAAGGGGTATACTGTCTTCTTCTCCTGATACTTTTGGGATGGGGAAATCACGGGAGTGTTTTCAAACTTTATTTCCTCTAGGGATGAGAGCCACCACTGAAAATGTCATGGAGTAGAAAAAATTACCTCTCCCAATCATCCCCTTGGCCGATACTGGCGAGCCTATCTCTCTTGCTTCACCTGATCGAAATGTCGATGATGTTGATCCTAACTCTGCTTATCATACTGTTTCCCCTTCCTCCCCGAACTTTTCTTCTGAGGTTTTCCCATCCCCGAGAAATTCCATTGGGAGTGATTTAGAGTTGTTGATGCTTGATCAGGAAACTATTCTGGAACCTTTGAGTGTGGACACGGGCAGACCGTTGTCTCCCCTTATCAATATTAGTTCTTCCTCTAGATCCAATGTCATGATTTGAAGAGGGAAGGATAGGACTAAGAAGAGAAAAAAGACGGTACACATTTCGGCCATCCATGACAATTTCCCTAATGGAAACTTCTAGGATGTACCGATATCCCAAGCCATTGGACGGGTCCTTAAAGCACTGATCCCATCAGTTGAGTCTCCATTATGATGCTTGTGTTTTTAAATCTGAGTGGTCTGGGGAGTCAAGATAAGTTTGTGTCTGTAAAAAAAATTCTTCATTTCTCTAAGCCTACTATTATATTTATCCAAGAGATGATGCAACCTCCTGACTACTCCATTGCTTAATTTCGTGCTATGCTACTAGAGTGGCATATGGTCGTGAAATATGCCGTTGGTCGCTCTGAGGGTTGGTGGCATTATGGGATCCCTGATGGGCATCCATGAAGGCTTTCATCTTTTTTGGAGGAATCCTTCTAACGGGATTCTTTCATGGATTTTCTCATAGAATCCATCTTATTAATGTTTATGCTCCATATCTGGACAAATTATCATTTTGGAAGAGGATGGAGGATTGTGGAATCTTCCTCCTGCATAATTCCATCTTTGTAGGTGATTTCAACTGTACACTATTTGATGATGAAATCTGGGGAGAGAAGGGTAGGACTCACCCCCTAGCTGATGTTATTAAAGAGATTTTAATGACCACTTGTTTAAGCGACATACCTATCTCTGAAAATTGCTTGAATTGGTTCAATGGCAGAAAAGGGAGAGAATTTATTGGAAAGAGGATTGACAGAATGGTCATTAATAATGGCCTGAGATCTAAAATGGAAGGCATTACTGCTAAAGAGAATGATCTAACTATATCAGACCATAGGTCGATCTCTATAAAATGGGACTTTAAAAGAAGACAAGGGGGATGCCCTTTTAAATTTAACAGAACATGGTTGGAGAATCAAAATTTCAATGTCCTAATAAAGGAGTATATGCAATATCAAAAAAGGGAAGAAGGATCATCAACCATGATCTATTTATCCAACACTCCGAGGGGATTGAAGAAAATGGTGCAGAATTGGGAAAAAAGGCAGAAAGCTCAAATGAAGGTTAGGATCAAAGCCATTAGGGAAGAGAGGACTAAGATTCTAAAGGAAGTGGAGGAAGGAAGGCAATCCGTAGATTTTTGGGAGAGACAAAAATCTTTAGAAGCTGAATACAGATCACACTTACTAATTGAAGAGAAGTCTTGGAGACTAAAGAGCAAAGCCACCTGGCTAAAAATTGACAATAAAAACACTAACTTTTTTCATAATTTTGCTTCAGGCAGAAGAAGTACAAATTCCATTTAGAAAATTGAGGAGAATGGGAATACAATCTGCACAACGGAAAACATTAAGAGGGCAGTAGTGAACTACTTTGGTAAGCTATATGAAAAGAAGGAGGCTTCGGGGATTGAAGCCCAGATGGATTTTATTGAGGGTTATCCTAACATGTTCAATGAGGAAGATCTGAAAAAAATGAAAAAGAAGGTAAGCCCGGACGAGATTACGAATGTGCTAAAATCCTTTGTCGCGGATAAGAGCCCGGGCCTAGATGGTTGGACCCCAGACTTCTTCCTGCACTTCTATGAGGAATTTAATATGGCGATAATGGATATGGTGGAAGAAGTAAGGAAAATAGAGAGGATCCATGGAGCTATAAATTCGACATTTTTGGCCTTAATTCCAAAGAAAAAAGGGAAGCTCTCTTTTGATGATTATAGACCTATATCTTTGTGTAATACCCTATAAAAGATAAATTCAAAAGTTATTACGGAGAGGATGAAGGGGGTTATTTCTAAACATATCACGCCTGAATAGTCTGGCTTTTTAAATAACAAAAGAATACATGATGCTGTGGCTATTACTCAAGAAATTGTGCATACAATCCAGTCGAAGAAAATGAATGTTGTAGTCATGAAGATTGATTTAAATAAAGCATACGACAGGGTTGATTGGGATTTCTTGAGATTAATACTGTATAAAATTGGACTTGACAGAGAGGTGGTAGCATGGATTATGCAATGCATAACTCATACCTCAATGGTTGTCATAATTAATGGCACAGCTTCAAGTTTTTTCCACCCGGGAAGAGGGCTCAGACAGGGTTGCACCCTTTCTCCCCTCCTTTTCATTTTGATCATGGATGCCTTAAGCATCAAGATTAAAAAGGCTAAAGGATTGGGTAGTTTTAGTGGTATTAAATTCTTTTCACGGAAAGAAGTTTCACATAACTTGTTTGTCGATGATGTTCTCATCTTTGGCACTATGCAGAGGAGAAGCTGGGAGGAACTCAAAAGCATTATAAACTATTTTTGTCAAGGCACGGGGATGTTGATTAGCAAAGGGAAATCAAGTATATATTACGCAAAGTGAGATGGAGAGGCCTACAAAGACTTGGGGTTCTTATTTGACTTTAGCATTGCTCCACTAAAATGGGGTTTGACTTACTTGGGTTTCAGGATGAAGCCCACGAATTACACGGTGGAGGATTGGAAATGGTTAATTTGAAATGCTAGAAAAAGATCAATAACTGTTCTTCAAAATGGTTATCGAGGGGGGGAAGACTAATACTAGCACAAGTGGTATTACAACAATATATTTTCTATTGGGCACACCTATACTTATTACCAAATAAAACTCTGACAAAGATTAAAAAAGTTATGGCAAGATTTATTTGGAATGGGGGAAAAGACTGCAGAACCATTCACTTGGCCCACATGGATTGCATTACTAAACCAAAAGAAAAAGGTAGATGGGGTATACTTGATTTGGAAATATTTGGAAAATCTCTCATGTTTAAATCAATCTAGAGATGCTTAAATACAAATGGCATATGGAGTGAGATCATTATACATAAATATCTTGGACAGAAGAATATAGAGGAAATTCTTATTTCGGGATGGGAGGATAATCAAAACAGATCGAACATATGGAAAGGTTTCAACAAGATTTTGCCTCTATTTACATAAAACTTGAAGTGGTATTTTGGGAATGGAAACAAAATCCCTTTTGGTTGCCAGAATTTACTTGGTCTGTGTCGGACCTCTAACCTTTGCAGCAAGACTGTAGAATACATTAATCAAAAGGGTTATTTTACATGAGTCAAGTAATTAAAGCATGGGATAAGGATGTCCCAAGTTGGAAGAAAAATTAGGATATGGGACTAGACGGGTACAAGAAGGAGGAATGGAAAAATTACATTAAATCTATAAGAAGCCTAGGCTTGAGGAGGGGTGAAGGGGGAGACATAATAACTTGGGAAGCAATATCTTCGGAGGAACATATTAATACAAAGGAGGTCTATACAGAGCTGTATAACAAAAAACTGGGGAATGAACCAAACAATTGGTTTAAGATTATGTGGAAGGTAAATGTACAGGTGAAGATGATTATCTTTATATGGTTAGTGTGGAAAGACAACAACTTGACATGGAGAAATTACAAAGGAAAGGATTGCAAGGCCCTGGGATATGTACATTAGGTGGGGAGGAGTCTGAATATAATCTTCATCTATTGTACAATTGCTCTTTTGCAAGGGAGACCCTCAAAAATTTATGCTCATATTTTAAGTTATAGACCCCTCAGTACATGACAACTGTTGAATGCATAATATGGTGGTTTGGGAGAGGAAAACTCTTCAAGATCATTCTGTTTTTATTTCACTAGTACATATGGTGTGGAAGGAACAAGAAGATCTTCGAAGGGCAGCTGTGTACTCCACAAAAAATATGCTTACAAATCTATAGTTCACTGGAAATGATGAAATTAAAGCAGAAACCTCCATGTGATTTATCGAAGAGGCTGCGACCATTTGAGATACTCTACCCTGCAGGCTTCTTTAATGGATCATCACAAAATCAAAACTGTGGTTGTGGTTCTTGGCTCATGATTTCCCTGGATTGCTATTATATAATATATTGGAATGGAGAGAGGGGAACTGACACGAGGGTTGAACTGTTAGCACTGTGGGGATTGTTATGGTTTGCTAGTCAATTATATCTGGAGAAGCTATGGGTTTTTGGAGATTCAAAAGTCCTCATAGATCACATGGACAAGGGAACCCACCTAAATCCTGGTCACCTTGCACATTGGTTGGAGTGAATTTATGCACTGAAACAGACTTTCACTTCAATCTCTTTTGGTCATGTATAGAGAGAAAAAAATATTTGAATGGAATTTTTGGCGAAATGCATTATGATTTATACAACTCATTGGGACCCAGAGCAGAAGGTAAGGTAAATTTCATATGAGGCTCCATTTTGTTAGTTCTATTTTGAAATAAGAAGGAAACGGGATCATATAGACCATATGTAAAGACCTCGGGAGGTCATGTAAAGATGTAAAGTTTTTGGTATTTTGTCCGGATAGTTTTCATAGTGGAAGACCTCTTTTGATTTTCTGAATGATAATGAATTGGAACCACTGTATGTAATTGGAACAATCTAAAGTTTTTTCCCTGGTACTATATATAAATCAGAAGTAATTTTCATGTAGAAAAAAGAGTGAAGCCGAAGCATATAAATCCACCCCCGCCTTTGATTCACCATCTTAAGGCATTGCATTGCAGAGTTGTCGAATCCATAACAAATTCCCAATGAATTTCTTGAAAATATTGTAAACAATTATGAGAAATATGGAGGAAAAGGATAATTAAAGCCCTTATGAACAAAATTGAATGCTTTAACAAGGTTGATGCATTTTCTACCTGAGTCCACCAATTTACAACGTTAACAGTTGGAGCCTATAGTCACTTGTGCGTGCATGGGGCTACGCCTATATGCCTATTATGACGTTGTATAAGACAATGGTGCAAATTTTTTTTTTTCAATTTTTGCATTTGAATATTTAAGGGGAGCTTCCATTCTTCCATGAGATAATTGATATTCACTCCAACATTCACTTGTTTAGATATGGGGAAACTGGTATATCTACCAATGTGCACATTTGATCATTTATTTGGCTATAGGGGCCATTATTTTTTATACTTTTCCCCTGATATGTGTTCAATAATTTCATGGTAAAGGGAGGTTTATATATCACCTTTGGTATATCTACATTAACCCCTATTCCAATGTTTTCCCTTAGATTTCCATTGTGTCCACTTTTGTATTTAGTTTTCTGTACATATGGTCTAAGAATTGTATTTGTTCAAAATGTTGGATTTGTAAGTTGATCCTTTGCAGGATGGGGAGGAGGGTGATGTTATGTTATCCCCTTTCTTTCCATACTTGTCAAATCATCATCATTGAGTCTCTATCCACCATAATTTTGGAGATGTTTCTTGCTATTGCTTATTTTAATCCCTACCAAAGTGTTAGATATTCAACTTGGTTGTTAGTTGTAGTTCCCAAAACCCAAGCGTATTTTAACTCTATTTGTTCATTGGGGAGATAGATAAAACAACCACATAAGCTTACAAACAAGAGATGAAATATTTCCCCAAATGTTAATACCACTAGTCACAACTAATAATAATAATAATAATTAAATTGATAAAAAAATTAAAAATACATCTCAAATTTGATGTTAAAAAAACACATTTTTAATGGTAATTTGGTGCAATATGTATTTGTTATGATATTAAAATAAAAACATGAAGATGTAATGTTAGTCAAAAGTTTCGTATTTTGATGTAATAATAACATTAACTTGTCACAAACCAATGCTACATTGATAAAAGACTAATGTTTTAGAAATATTGTTTATGCACAAATTGAATCAATACAACTCTAGCACAATGCACACAACATGCACTTGATGCGCTAAATATGCAAGGGTGTTTTTTTGCAATATTAAACAATGCAATACAATTTTATATCAACTTAAAAAGGATTCTTGTGTCAAAATTTTCACCACTAATATGATGCTCATAAAAGAGTGTTAAAAGAAAATGATGCAAAAAAGTGGCACTATGATACAAATGCAATGAAAATTGTAATGTTCCTACTTTCATTATAGGAACTTGAATTTTTCCAAGAAATTTATGCTACACAACAACAAAAATTTATTATCATCCAAAATAATTTTACATTTGATATATACCTTGTCACTTGTATATAAGTCAACCATTAACAAAAAAATAAGAGACTTTCACCATACAAGACTTTAATCTGAATGAATTTTTTCCTAAAATATTATATATCATAGATCATATATAGTCCCAACCATAACATTAAAAAATTCAATGTTTAGATAGGGCCTCAACTACATTATCTCAGAGGAAGGCATCACCTCCTATTTTATAATTTACCATTTTGGCCCTTTTACCAAAGCACCATTAAAAACATCTCATTTCTTTGGAGATGTTGGAATGCATATTTTCTAACCTCTAATTCAATTAAAGCATCTAAATGATGATGTAAAGGTTGGAAATCATCTTCTACCTCAACAAGATCTAGACTTAGAACTAGAAAATTTCAGTAAATAAGCAAAATAACATGGGTTATATACACTACATTGTTAAGAATTTGGTCCATATTTGTAGGTGAATAGGTATAATAATAGGGGTTCTACACATAGAGTGTAAGGAGTTTTCCGATGTCCATTCCAGATGTAATTTAATCCGCCCACAAAGAAAATTCTAGTTTTGTGTGCTAATATAACTTATTGTCTTTGACCATCCTTTTAAGGAACTAAATCATTTTTTTATTGATTTATTTTACCATTCCACTACACTACGTGTAGTAAGAGGAGGATCCATTATCATAATATAGGATTATAGTATCACTTTTACTGTTTTAGTGTAATGTAATTTTCTTAGAAAAAATCAAGTCAATCAAGGACTTTGTATTTTGTGTTATATTGTCACTTTTTTGGGCCATCATTTTTTAGCACACTTCTACGGGTATCATATTGGTTACCAAAAATTTCACATAAATATTCTTCCCAAGTTGATATAATGTTGCATTGCATTACTTAATATTGCAAAAAAAAAAAAATTCGGTATGTGCATGATCCATGGTGAACAAATATGAGTGACCTTTGCGCATCCATCTCTCGATCCTGAAATGATTTTTTCATTCCCACCATCTTTGTGAGAGGATTGAGCCTCTTTTCCTCTTCTTCCCCTAGTCTAAATCCTTCCCTATATGCAACAACATTCAAAATCCTGGTTCAAACAAGCCTGAAGGGAGTCAGAACAAAGCAAGAATATTTCATGAAGAAATTGGTGAATATTTCAGAGGTTGAAGTTAACACTACAAAATCTAGATCTATTACTGTTAGTTTGTAAAAAATAGGATCGGTGGCTAAGTTTATGGGGATCTTTCCATCCCCAAAATATCTCTTCCAATGGGTTAAAAAAAGCTGGAAAGCCCTGGTTAAGGGTCATATTGAAAGTGTCTTTTATTGAAAAGGATTTTATCCGTTCTTTTTTTATCTAAAGGATGATAAAGATCTCATATTCAGAAATGGACCTTACTTCATGGGAGATTGAGGTCTATATTTTGATAGATAGACTAGATTTTAATAAAAAAAAATGTCATTCCCTCAACTACCCTAATTTGGGGTAATTTTCCCCATCTTCCTCTTCACCGTTGGGATGAAGAAACCCTCCAAAACATTGGAAACATTTTAGTTAGGCAATTTGACAAAGTTGAGATAAGATAATCAATGTATGCTTTTCTAATAATATGTGTGGAAGTAGATATAGAAAAATGTTTAATTGAATATGTTTATTTATATTTAAATATTTGGTCCTTCATTTAGCTTGTAGATTATTATCAAATTACCTTTTAGTGTCATTTCTACCATGAACATTAACATTTTGCTAGGAAATGTATTAAGGAGAAAGGAAT
The DNA here is from genome assembly GCA_034641835.2 of Pinus albicaulis. Taxonomy (NCBI): domain Eukaryota; kingdom Viridiplantae; phylum Streptophyta; class Pinopsida; order Pinales; family Pinaceae; genus Pinus; species Pinus albicaulis. The sequence goes on from CM076572.1 coordinate 781,811,292, forward strand.
GAATCCATCTCAAGATGAGGAAGGCCAATGGAAGACCTAGAAAAAAAGGAATAACCAAGAATTTTTAAACCCACAAAGAGGCCATTGAAATGAAGCCCATGGTCTGCCCCCCACTAGCAAGAAAACTCTTAATGTTATGACGAGGGGGGGAATAAGAAGAAAAACTGAAATTCTAAGAACCCATTTGCAACTCTTGGTTTTGAAGACATGAAAATGGAGGAAGGAGACTCTCAACACCAACAAGAAAAATTAAAAAAATAATGATCACCAAGAGAAAGTTGAAAATATGAACATAACAATAATGCTTAAACTTGAATATGTCCCACCAATCCAAGTCGTGTTAGAGACACAAGAGTTAGAGTATGAAGAGGATCTAGATGCCCAAAGGCAAGGATACATACTCAAGAAAATCCCATCTCCACTAAGGAAAAATTATAATCAAAGGCTAAGCATGAGGTGTTTTAAATCAAATCTACAAGGGAAGTTAGGAGAATTTCCAATAAGGAAGTTAGGAAAAAACAAGTTGAAAGGGAGAATGAAGGGAGTACTGAGGGAGTGATAAATAGTTCAACTTATAAAGTAATAAAAAAAAAATTCCATAAGGCTCCTCACTTGATGGAGGAGCCAAAGCCAACAATAAATAATGAATATATTCTCTAGAAATTTAGGGGGATCGGCAGTGAAAAAAGGGAGAAAGAGAATAGAAATATAAAATATTGAAAAATCCCCACATTCTGCTTCTCTCATAGTCCAAATTAGGGGAGGAAACATCTCTCCTTAAATGTCGAAGGATATGGAAAAACTCTAGTGCTTCTGTCTTGGGATCTAGGGGACTTCAAAGGTTCTATGTGCCATATGGTCCTCATCTCTTTTCCACCTAATCTCTGAAGAGAAAACTCATAATTGGATCAACACTAAATTCATGCACATCCCATTAGGTAAAATATGTAATATTTTCAATATATACATGCCTAATAATTATCAAGACAAAGTTCAATGTTTGGGATCCCTCCTAGCAAAGTAAAATCATCTATATAAATCTAGCATCATCATAGGCGGGGAATTTAATGTCATGATACATCAGTGGGAGAAGAAAGGGGGAAGTCTAGTCAGAGACCAATTCCAAGAAAATATCGAGGAACTTATGGAGGATCTTGATACCGTTGACATAAAATAAAAATTATTAAAGTATAATTGGAGTAATAAATGAATAGGACTAGGATTCATAGCTTCTAGGAAAGACCAATTTTTTGTTGAAAGTGACCTTCTTGACTAGCCATATTCCATCTCCCCAATCATCTTTCCATATCATGGTCCTATCCCCGTACGTTATAATTCACTATGGGAAATGAGTTAGATTTCAATACCCTAGTCAATAGTGTATGACCCAAATGGATAAGGAGATCACCCATATACATATGGGAGAAAAAAATAAAATGCCTAAAGGAGGAAATAAATAAATGGGTCCTTGATCTGTCCAAATATAAATCAGTTGGACTCCATCTCCAAACTCAGCTAGAATAAAATCGACAACAAATTGAATATCTCTTAATGACCAAGGACCTACTTCACAAAAGAAAAATAAACATACAAAAATATACACAAGGAAACAACGGATGAATAAGATATGTGGAGACTCAAATCAAGAAGCCTATGGTTAAAATATGGGGATAGGGACATAAAAATATTCCACAAACAAAAAAAAATGAGGGAGCATATAAATAGGATAAATCAAGTCCAGGTGAACGAAAATATCATTTTAGAACTAGAAAAAATAAAAGAAGAGGCATTTATGTTCTTCCAAAATATATACATAGAATATAGAGAGGTGGATTCATGCAGGGAGTCAACTTTCTTGGATCACATATCACATATTTTCTCTCCTAATATCAATTCCAAGCTAATTACAACCACAACTATTGAGGAAATATGGGAATTAGTATGGTCCTTCGATTTGAACAAAGCCCCAAGTCCTGACGGGTTTACTATATTATTCTATCAAAATTTCCAGGAAGTGATCAAATTTGACTTATATAGGATGGTCCCACTTGTTCAAACATTAGGATGAATGGGAGGAGATATTAACTCTTCCTTCCTTGCATTAGTTCCAAAAGAGGTGTTAGTATGAATCCTTTTTCGAAGTGTACGAAAAAGGACCACTTTAGCTACGCATAACTAATAGCCCTAACAACAAAAGTGGCTGCCAATATCTTCAGATCTGCGATTAGTTAGACAAGAAAATAGCTGCAAAATACCAGATCTATGCATGGAAAGACATTAAGCAGTAAAAACAAGGGTTTGCTCCATATACCAATAGACAAGAAAAGAACAATTTTTGAAAGAATTTTTGTATTAATGGGGCACCTGTGAGGAAAAATAGAAGGAGTATCCAATTCCCCTCAGTGGGATGGGTTCTTGGAAGTCCTCAGCACTTCAGATCTAAGATTTCTCTCTCTAGTTGATGTAGAAAACCTAATGCAAAGAGTAGAGCTCAATGGGAGCAAATGATGGAGATATGTGACCAAGTGTATAGATCCAGAGTGATCTAATAGGCAACAAAAGGTGAAGAATGGTAGAAAAAACCCTCCTATTTATAACAAAATATTGGGTCATTCTAGATCTTGGTGCATGATTAAAATAATGTTAACCAAATCTAGATCCACCTTTTATGGAATATTTTATTATATTTGTTGGAGGGAAAAGGTACTTGACTTGGGTCAAATCCCTTGATTAGTCAAAAATAAATAAATAAATGATTTATTTATCTTTTTAAGGAAGTGGTTAGAAGATAATCAAATAAATAATGATTTATTTAATTATTTGTGGGTGATTTGGTCATATTTAACAAGGAATATCATCTAAATAATGTTTAAATGATTATTCCTAGAAAATAATAAGATAAATAAAGGTTTATCTAATTAGTTTCTTTGATTTTGGGTTAAACATGACTGGGAATAATAATTAAATTATGGTTTAATTAATTATTCCATGAGGAAAATCAAACAAATATGGGTTTGTTTAATATTTCCTTTTGGGGTTTCCTGTTTTAACATAGTGAAAGCGGTTTTACTTAGGGTAAAACTGGTCTTACATGGTGTACTTGGGTCCATCTAATGATAATAAGTTAGATGACCAAAAAATGGTGTAACAAGAGGTACATCCTTTATCATTTGAAATATTTCACCCAATCTCTTTGGGTAATTTTTCATACAAAATAATCACTAATTTTTTTAAAAAAATACTGCAACTAATCCTCCCCAATCTCATCTCAGAAAATCAAGGTGGCTTCATAAAATAAATGAAAACATTCGATAATATTTTATAGTTCTGGAAGCCATTAATTTTAGCAAATATCGAGGGGATAAAGGAATAAAAATTGTTGACACCTAATCCTATGGGATGGGTGTGGATATTTAATTTTGTATAATAAATAATAATAGGAAATAAGGAAGGCCAAGAGTCATTGGGAGATGAATCCCAATAGCCTCACCTCCATGTATAAATGCATGTACATTCTTCAGCTAACACACATTCTGATTTGAGGAGTTACCTCCTGGTTTGACATGGTATCAGAGCCAGTCCCACTATTGGCATTTATGCCTGTGGTGTAACTCTCTCTCCTTTGATCAGTCAGTTTTTAATAATAGTTTTTGCTGCTCCTACTTATTTCTATACTGTTATTCTGCATTTTTTTTTATCTCTGCATAACTCTGACATTTGCAGCTCCTGCAGCTCCTGAAGATTCTGCAATCCTGCAGTTCCTGAAACACTGCAAATTGCAGCCCCCTCTGCAGTCCTGCAAAGATCCCATTCCTAAATTTTGTAACGGCCTCTCGGCCTCCCTCTCTCTAACCCTCTCCTTTCCCAACGCCTTTCACTCAACTCAACTCCCCATTCGACTGCGCCCTCCCTTCTGCTCGTTCCCCTCACCTATCTCCCTTCCTCTCACAGATCTGCGTCCTTCCACCCTCCCTCGCTCGAGCTCCTCCCACTCTACTCGTTCCCCCACCCCTTCGCTCCTGCTACCTATATCTCCGCCCCTCGACCCTCCAGTTCTGCATTCCTACTCCCACTACCTCCCTCACTCTATTCCACATCCCACCATCTGCTACCCCGTGGCCTTTCGGCCCTCTCCCTTCCAGCGCTGTTGACTCATACATTGTATCGAATACATATCCCCTCCACTTGTTATAATTCGATGCGTTTTGTATACAATACGCCATTTATATTACATTTTCTGGTTTATGATAAGACTATTTGCGTTGTAATACATTCACATTCACAACTATTTTGTAAGGCTGTCTGCGTTGTAATACCTCCACGCTGTTTTAATAATACCACTGCATATTCAATACAGTCCGCACGCTATATACACAGTTCGCCCACGGTTCAACTGTAACACATTGTCTTCCATTTATATATCAACACTGTCATACCATTGCACCATATATAATACCACGTTGACATTATATCACGCCCTCCACGCTGCATATACAACATCGACCCGTCGCCCATATGTTTATACAGCGTTGTCTGGTGGTATTTTTTTTTGTTTCTACAGCTCTGTCATATCACGCTGTCTGCTTTGGTATCTTTGTCATATTTCCGCGCAGTCATACAATATAGTGTTTATAATACATCGCTCATTTCAATACCACTATTCGCTGCATATAACACCGCCCTCCCATCTTTTGTTACCGCCCTCCCACCATATATTACCGCCCCTACTCATATAATACCGCTCATATAATATGCTTTGAATACCGCTCATATAATACGCCTTCCATACATCGATTATATAATAGCGTTGTCATAAATATCTCCCACCGCTATATACATCTCCTATACGTTGTCTATTGGCTCATTACCGCCTCATTACCGCGCTGTCTATTGCTAAATACCGCCTCTCATTTATATACATCGCTGTCATATAATACCACTCTGTATTAATACCCCCCTTCCACTTTTTGGTACATATCCATCCTCCACTGTACACTGTCCACATATATACAGTCCTCCCATATATATATACAACGCTCCATTTATCAACTGTAATACCATATTCATTCCACTGTTAACTATACCGCCCTTCGTCCTCCAACGCTCTGTCATTTAATAATACCACCCTCTCCTGTCTAATAATACTGCCCCTCTATCCTCATATATAATATTACCGCCCCATTCATATTCAATACCCTCTCCACCTTTTTTTTCATATAAATTTTTTCTCCAAACAAAAAAAATATATATATACATATATTGTTTTGTGTAGAATTCAGTATTTGTAGCAAAGAGTTTTTGTCCTTTTAAATTCAGTGTCTTTTAGCAAAAGAGTTTCTGTCCTTTTAAACTGAGTATATTTTCCAGCAAAGAGTGTTTTTGTTTTCTCTCCTTCAAAAGAGATTCTCCAACAAAGTTTTTTTTCTCTCCTCCTTCAAAAGAAGATGACAGTCCCTTCATCTTCTAAAGAGGCTGCATACTTGGCACAGAGAGAAAAGAGACATGCTTCAGATTCATCTAGAGGAAGAGATGGCAGAAGACGAAGAAGAAACTTCAGAGAAAAGGGGGGCAGACAATCTAAAACTCAGCAGCAAAGAAATCAAGACAAAGGTAAAACTAATGACAAAGACAAAGGTAAAGCACCTGAATCAGCTCATTCTGTTCTAGCACATTGTAACAATGGAGTAACTTAAAACCTATTTGATGTTTCATTTACTTCATGGAGAGATGATTGGTTGCTAGATTCAGGAGCAACATGTCACATGACATTTAGAAAAGATTTTTTTGAAGAATTCATTGACAAAGTTGATGGAGCAGTATATTTCGCAGATAAATCCAAACTCAAGCCATCAGGGCTTGGCACAGTCAGGCTTAAACTGCCTGGTCTTCCTGATCATATCCTACATGAGGTTCTATACCTCCCGGAGTTGAAGAGAAACTTGCTGTCCCTGATCGAAATCTGGCAGCAAGGACACTCAATTCACTTGTTTGATGGCAAAGCAGAGGTCAGATCAGCATCAGATCACTCACTTGTCATGGAGGGAATAAAAGAAGGGAGACTCTTGAAGCTGAAAGGTTCATCTGCTCATGCTCAAAACTTTGCATTCAGTTCACATCATGATGAAGGTACATTCCCATCAAGTCTTTTATGGCATGCTAGATTTGGACACTTAAAATATGAAAGCCTTCGTTTGTTGAAGAAAATGGTGTTAATGGACTGCCTACAATTCCTAGAAAACCTAAGGAATGTGATGCTTGTATTCTAGGAAAGCATAGCAAACAGCCATTTCATGATTCAAACTCCAGAGCACATAGAAAACTTGAGCTTGTTCATTCAGATTTATGTGGCCCTATGCCTATTGCTTTTGCAAATGGAAATAAATACATGATGACATTTATTGATGACTACACCAAAATGTGCTGGATTTACTTATTGAAGAATAAGTCTGATGCTTTTCAAACTTTCAAGAATTTTCATGCATGGATTGAAAATGATGTACAAACACATATTGGCTCTCTACGTACTGATAATGGAAAATAATACACTTCAAACGAATTTGAAAATTATCTTCGTCAACATGGAATCAAACATCAAACAACTGTGCCATATAATCCCCAACATAATGGTGTAGCTGAAAGAATGAACATAACTATTTTAAATATGGTTCGCTCCATGTTAATTTTCAAGAATGTGAAATTGATGTTTTGGGCTGATGCAGTTCTATGTGCTATTTACATAAAGAATAGGTGTCCTTCAAGTTAAATTAGAAACAAAACTCCTTTTGAAATGTGGCATGGCCACATTCCTTCGGTAAAGCATTTCAGGGTCTTTGGGTCCACCTGTTATGCCTTGATACCCAAGGGTCAAAGGAACAAACTTGGTGCTAGAAGTCGCAAATGTATCTTCTTGGGGTACTCCAATACCTCCAAAGGCTATCGTCTCTATGATGAAGCAAATAAGAAGTTTGTGATAGCAAGAGATGTCATATTTCTTGAATCTTCCAAGAGTGACAAGGTTGTTGAGTGGAAACTTGATCGCTTGGACAGATTCACACATGCAAAGTCTTTCCAAGAATTTGATAATGTGATTCCACATCTTGAAGGGGGGATTCCGATATTGAATCAAACTGTGGAATCATGTCCTGAAGCACTCTCTCCCCCACATGAAGAAACAACCACGGATGACACATTGGATGATGTGATTGACAGAATTGGGAGATTGAATCTTGAATCAATCTCAACTCAGTCAAATGACCAGCCTGGGCCATCTCAAAAAGGTCCTCCCAAATGGATGACAAAGACATTGGAGAATTTTCATCCTGATGAGGTTGGAAAAACAGGAACAAGAAGTTCCACTCAAAAAATCGAAGGTGATGTAGATAATTCTGATTCTCCTGTTGATATGGATATTGCTTATAATTGTGAATTGAGTTTGTCTACAGATCATGAACCAAATTCCTTCAAAGAAGCCGCTTCTCATGATGAATGGAAAGAAGCGATGCAGAAGGAGTATGATGCCTTGATAAAGAATGGGACTTGGAAGCTGGTTGATCCGCCTTTGGGAACGAAACCAATTGGCTGTAAGTGGGTCTACAAGAACAAGTACAAAGTAGATGGCTCACTTGACAGGCACAAGGCCAGGCTTGTGGCAAAAGGATTCGCACAAAAAGAAGGAGTCGATTATGAAGAAACTTTTGCTCCGACAGCAAAATGGACCATCATCCGGACTCTCTTTGCCTTAGCAGCTCAGAATGGATGGAAAGTCCATCAGATGGATGTAAAAACAACCTTCTTGAATGGAGATCTAAAGGAGAAAGTTTATATGTCCCAGCCAGAAGGATTTGTTGTAAAGGGTCAAGAACACAAGGTTTGCAAGCTTATAAAATCCTTGTATGGCCTCAAGCAAGCACCACGAGCCTGGTATGAGAAGTTAACCGAGCATCTTCTGAAACTTGACTTCAAACATTTTGATCTTGATGATGCAACTTTGTTTGTTAAGAAAGTTGGAAAAACAGTTGTATATCTTGTGGTATATGTAGATGATCTTTTGATAACAGGAAACAATGAGAGCTATATTGCATCCATGAAGAAAGAGTTGAAGAAAGGTTTTGAAATGACTATTTGGGTCATGTTCATTACTATTTGGGTATTGAAGTAATTCAACATCCTAAATTCATATTTCTTTCTCAAAAGAAGTACATTGGAGATCTCTTGAACAAGTTTGGCATGGATGAATGTAATCCCTTAACCACTCCAATGGAACAAAACTTGAAGCTCACATCTATTGAAGAGAAGGAATTTGAGGATGCAACTAAGTATAGACAGCTTGTAGGAAGTCTTATCTACCTGACCACCACCAGACCTGACATTTCATTTGTTGTTGGAATCCTCTCAAGGTTCATGCAAAAACCTTGTGAAGGACATTGGTCTGCTGCAAAAAGAGTGTTAAGGTGCTTGAAGGGGACTCAAGACTTTGGACTCAAATATACACAGGTATGCGACTTCAGCTTGATCGGATACTCTGATTCAGACTTTGATGGCGACAAAGAAATAGGGGTGTCTACTACAGGTTACACCATGAGTCTTGGATCAGGAGCTGTCTCATGGAGATCACGCAAACAGTCAGTTCCAGCAGATTCCACGACCGAGGCAGAATATGTGGCAGTAGCTAAAGCAACAAAGGAAATTGTGTGGCTCCGGAAAATCCTGGAAGATTTGCATATGAAACAAATTTACTCCACACCACTCATGATCGACAACACTTCTGCAATTAAGTTGGCCAAGAACCCAAAGTTCCATGATCGAACAAAGCACATCAATACAAAGTACCATCTAATTCGACATCATGTTCAGGCCAAAACCATCCATCTACATCATTGTTCCACAAATGAGAAAACTGTTGATATCTTCACCAAAGCACTTGGAAGAGAAAATTTTGAAAAGTTTAGATCGATGCTTGGGCTCACCAACATCCCTTCGGATTAAAGAGGGAAATGTTGACACCTAATCCTATGGGATGGGTGTGGATATTTAATTTTGTATAATAAATAATAATAGGAAATAAGGCCAAGAGTCATTGGGAGATGAATCCCAATAGCCTCACCTCCATGTATAAATGCATGTACATTCTTCAGCTAATACACATTCTGATTTGAGGAGTTACCTCCTGGTTTGACAGAAATCAAACTTTATTTGGCCAATGCCTTTGATAGAGTTAAAAACTCCTTATTTATTTTCTTAGGAATATTGGATTTGCAAAGGAATTCTTAAAATGGTTGAAGGCTTTTATTTCCTCCCCTTGGATCACCCCCTTGGTAATTGGAAGTTATGTTGGTTTATTATGTGCCTCTCATGGCCTCAAGCACGGGTGCCCTCTCTCACCCATCATTTTCAAATTGATGGTCGAATTTATTAGAAAACTCCCTGAGCATGATCAAAAGTCCAACCTTCTTCCAGGAATTGGATTCATGGAGGGAATATGAAGTAGTTACCATTCTCAATTCATTGAAAAATACCATTCTGCTAGGGGTAGCTTCCTATATTATGCTCATATATTCAAGTCATTGTTGGCTGAATTTATGACAATCTCAAGGGGGCCCGAATAAATGAAGGTAAGAGTCTTCTTTATAGTTCAAATATCGACAAAGGAATTCAAGGGAATATTATTCCAATCCTTAGAATATCAGGAAAAAAATATTAGACAAACTTCAAATACTTGGCGATCTCCATATGTATAAAACCTTCTTCCAATCCCTCATTGAACAATGTGATAGATAAATTTAAATCTAAATTTGATAAATAGGGAGCTCACTAGTTGAATCTAGAAATAAGGATAACTCTCATAAAATTACTCCTCTCATCACTTCCTATATATCAATTCTCTATTTTACTGGCTACCATTAGGATGAAACATAGAATGGATCAATAAATCAGAAAATTTATTTGGAAAGGGGGAAAAACCAACTCTAGAAAATTCCATATAATTAATTGGAAATGGTCCACCTTGCCATAAGTATGGGGGGATTGGGAATAAGAGATCCATTTATTATGAATATTTCTATGAGATCCAAATTGGTGTGGAATTTAATAACATGAAATTGAGATTGGTGGAAATAGGTTTGCATCACAAGTATTTTATCAGGGAAATACATTCATGCATCGTTCAACCCCTTCCAAATAGGGGAAACTCTCAAATGTGGATATTTTTGAAGAATTTATTCCATTGATCTTGTTGAAATTAACTTGGATTCCGAGAAATGGAAAAAAAATCAGTCTAAGAAATGACACCATTATGGGGGGTCAATATTTGGGCTTAAGTCTTTCCCTCCTTCCTCTTTTAGAGTGGTTATCCACTCATAAAAAAACCACCTTAGAAGATGTCTCATCTTGGATGACGTATGGCACATGGGAATCTTGGAATTGGGGAAACATCCTTGAAAGGCTAATCAAATAAGAAAATAAATGGAATCCCTTATATAAGGTTGTGTCCCGACCTCGGTCGACGAGATGGAATCACATGGTTGGGGGAGCTCTTCCTTCTCAATAAAAAAAAGATACAACCTCCTCGTACACCTTGGTAAAACCCCACCTCAAAGTAGGATATGGGGGGGGGGGATATGAAATCCTCATTTCCTTTGGAATATTAATGCATCTTGCTAGTTTTTGGTACACGCAAAAATTTGACTACGGAAAATATCACAAACCAAGGAATTCGAGGCCCCTCATGACGCATCCTATGAAAAAAAAAACAAGGAGCCTATTGACCACCTCTTCATTGAGTGCTCATTTTCCAAGGAAACCCGAGATAGAGTTTTCAAGTCCCTTAGGAATATAGTTAGTGAGGTTAATAATGTTTCCAATCTAGCCAGTAGATGGCCTGAGTGTTACATGGGATCCTTCACTAGAAAGACGAAAATGAGAAGGATATGGGAAACATCTATAAAAGTGGTACGTTGGAAATTGTGGTCAGAAACAAATACAATTATATTTCAAAATGAGGAATAAAATTGCATCAAAGGTGTTGCAAAGGAAATAGGACTTACAAGATAAATTCTCAGGGCTAAAGATATAAAGGATGAGGACTCAAACTTGGAACCAAAAGAAACAATATGGGTTAACTCATTTAACATTTTTCCCACCATTTTTCCTCACAAATAACCCAAAACACATTTGAGAATTAGAATCATAGGAGATGAATTGAAGACATGGATCTCCCAACAAAAACATACATTCAATTTTTTGATGGGGCTATGAAAGGAAATCCAAGGGTGGTAGGAGCGGGGCGGGTGATCACTCATCCTAAGGAAAAACAATAATATAAATTCACTTGTGGATTGAAAGAGGCAACCAATAATGTTGTCAAATCCTATGCTCTATACCAAGGAATAAAACAAGTTGTGTAAATGAATATTCAAGAAATCATAGTGATCAAATACTTTATCCTCGTTCTATCCAAAATTATAAGAAAAAATATCTCCCAATACTTAAAGCTTGTCTTGGTGTCCAAGTGTGAACAAATATTCAAACCCTTTTTCCACATTAATTATCAATCCAGGTGCGTTGGTTATTAAAGGACTAATGCGCACAGTATATGCAAGAGCAATAACATAATCCACTATTGAACACATGATTAATAATTAAGATAAGCAAGCTACTGTAACAACAATTAAAGATAAATGGCGGAATTATAAAAGCATTCACAACAATTACAGAATCATACCAGAACAAAAATTATAATAACAACATAAATACAGAATCAATAATAAGGGAAATAACACATCAACTAATAAGAAGTGTGGGCCCAACTCCCTGATCAGGGCTATGATAAACTCACAGCTCATGAATAGAACAACAAAACTATTTGCATTCAATTGATTAAAATACTTCTGTTACAATATCGGTCTCTTTCTGCTTAACCCCGATTCACATCCCTGAAGCCTTTTTTTTGGTGAGGTAAATCCCCTCTGCGGACACAGGCGATCCCACTAGCCCTAGAGTGGGTCTAGCCACAATCAAAACACGCTATGACATCAATTCCTAGTTAACGTATGGACGAAGATTCGATAGATAACTTACCGTATATCTTGCGATGTTGTTGTCGTCGAAAGAGTGGCTACCTCTCGTTCCTGGTTCGATAAATCACGATTTTTTCGTTCTCACGCTCGAATACCTGCACATACACAAGAAAAAAATATGATATACAACATACTATTTCTCATCTGTAACTATCAGTCAGTCGAAGAAGACTAAATCTATTCATCAATAAAGACAACACAAAGATGGAATCAATACCATAGTCAAGTATATTATTGAAAGAAAGGAAGAGTACAACCAAGCTTCGACGTTGCGGTCTCCTCCAACAGGGTTCTAGCGGAGCGTGTCTCACAAAGCTCATTGGGAATTTGTATGGGGCTCTCTCTACGGGATTCTCCTTGGTTCTACCTTCTCGATAGCGATTACTCAGCTATAATATCTCTTCTCCAAGTTCAGCTTCTTGGCTATATGTTTAGCTAGCTTTTGTAAAGGGAGAAGGCCTGTTTATATAGAGGAAGGAGGAGAGGTTAGGATCTCTATAATCATGGAGGGGAGTCTTATCTTCAAGAATGTTCTAAAACCACTACCTAAAGGAAGAGATCCGTGGCTTATCAAGTTTAACCACTTGCTGTGACTCATCCCTGAGGTGGTTAAAGGAAACTTCCACCTCTAATTTGTTAAAAAACATTCCCAAAAATGCTAGCATGGGAACAACAAAGAGATAGAGCGCCAACTGCTATGGCCTCTAGTGTACATCCTCCACACTGGTGCGAGGAGTGAACTGGCTACTTGTGCCAATGCCAAAACATAGGTTTTTATGGGATTTCTAAGGAAATGTTCAACAGGAGAAATGATGTCCTTATGCATAAGGATGTAAAGAAGGTGTTTGCAGAGTATGAAACTGCTCACAGGTCACGAGAAAGACCCTCCAATATGCGGGGCGAGATATTGTAGGGATGGTGACAAAATGTTGTGTAAAAGATGCCCCATAAAGCATGAGGTCCAAGAGAGAGGGAAGGGTGAAATGCTTTATGAAAATTCGTTCGACCCAAACACTGCTGTTGGAAGACCTGCAAGTACAAGTACAACTGATACATCTAATACATGACATGTGGCATGGGCACAGCCATCCATAATAGAGTACATAAACAACGAGATCTGAGGTATGGACACATCCATCCAGCAATAGGGATCAACAAATAGACTTAGGTATGGTCGCAACCATCCAATCAGAAGAGTCATATAATAAGTCATAGTAATCCACAAAAAACCCGCATCCTGGATCTCATCAGACAAAACCCAGGGTCTTGTGCTCCATCTCGACTCGAACAAAGTACAAATTCGAGCATGCGAATATGTAAGCTGAAGTTGAACATGCAAGAAAATAATCTGATTACCAGTCAATGATGAAAGCTGTTAACAGACGCGAGAGAAACCACCAATAATGACAATGGATCTCAAGGTAAAAAAGGTACAATCCACGAAATGTGAATAGTGATCTGACGTCGAACACCTGTAGAGTCAGTCCATCGAAGGCCAATGATGTGGGCCTTACGTCGAATGCGAAGAACTTGCCATTGAGGCATGCAGGCTCCAAGGTACCTGAAGGGAGTCTCTAGATGAACTTCCTGGATAATAAGCTAGAGTTGACAGGAAGTGACCTAATCAAAGGTGGGCCATAATGTTTCCCACATCATCGACATGAGATAGAGGAATGTAATGTTTTGTGAATCAATACCAACAGAGAATCAGAGGGAGGTCTAAAATTTTAGAGGCAAACTTCTCTTAAACATATCGGCGGCACGACACTGGATTTGGCAGTATTTGAAATCAAGGGATCTGAGGTCATGGTGATGTGGCAAAGAGTAGATGAGCTGTCAAAATGGATTACCCAAACCCATGGACATAGAAAAATAACGAGATGAGATGTCCCCAACCCGACATGAATGTAGACAAGTGCCATGTTCAAGAGTGACATACTGCCAACACGACTATAATGTGGTTCCATTTTCCCTCACCATTTTTGGCGAGTACCCCAATTATTTTTTAAAAACAAGCTTGAAGGGGATATCATATGCTTGTGATGTAAGTTTGTCCTTTGGAAAAATCCAACCTAGTACATTTTACGAGCCCTAGGAAGGAGGAACTCGAGTAACGTCATGAAGACGGAGTCCGATGTCATCACTTTTTAACGAGTCTGACAAAGGGAGAACTCCACATATTTTCATGTTTAGAGATTTTGAAAAGAAGGCAGAAAAGAAAACTCCAGCAGTCCCTTTTCAAAAATAGTCTCTCAGATCTGAAAAGGTAGAAAACAATATCTAAAATAACCTCTTAGTCACGATTGGCTAAGGTATTCCTTTTTCGTAAATAATCTATCCCAGCTTGAAAAAGGGGTAAAATTATACTGGGTAGATATAATTTCACAGCCAATTTAACAAGTTCAAAATGACAAGCGACTCGACCATCTTTTCAGTTTTAGAGTGTCAGAAAAGAGCTGAAAGGTGACTCCAGTAGTGAAATTTTTATGTTTTTACCGAGTCCGAAAAAGTATAAAATACAACTCGTTTCTTTGTCATAACCATGTGAAAACCTGTTGTTGCACAAAAAGACGCATGTAAAATGTATTTCTCAAAAATAATATGAAAATATAGCGACAAATATGTTTTAAAACCTATTTTAATATTTTGAAAAGTTATAAATGACCATAAGTGGTAAATAATATTTACTTTTCACTTTTACCTCTTTGCAGAGCAACACTGACCCATTTTCCTTGCAATCTTCTGGTGACGATTGTGAACAATCCAGCGGACCAATCCAGATTCCGTCAGTTTCAGGTAAGATCCAACACCATTTGCTATATTTTGAGCTATATTTCATTACCTTTAATTGTCATTTTGAATCCCTTAGGGGAGGATTTGTAAAAACTAGGGAATCGCGGTTGGCGCGGGTTTCGGGCACGGACCCGTGCCAATAGACCCTCTTTTACACAGGCATCGCGCCAACCGCACAACCCAAAATCCACCTTAATTTCAAGAAAATGCAACCATTTAATTACAAATTTTAATGCCCAAGGGGACTTATAATGTTCATATGGGAAATGCATGCAGGTACCAAGAAGAAAAATATGGTAATTGAGTGGAAAGAGAGAGAACACAGTGAGGAGGATGAATAGGCCATGGAAAATGAACAATGCATGAATGCCCTCAGAAATTGTAGGCTCAAGAAGTTCTTCCTGAAACCATGTCTCTGGGCTTAGCTCGAATTGCTTCAATATTTTATAAGCATTTGGGACAATGATCAGGAGAAGTTTGTACTTCGAGAGCAGGAGCTTGAAATCAAAGTTTCTGATGTGTATTTCATCACTGGATTGTCACGTAGAGGTGTAGTCCCTATCTTGACTGGTACTCGTCCTTCTGGGGAAAGCATGGGAATGGTAATTGACAGGGTGTGCTGAGGGGCACAAAAAGGAATAGAGAATGGAAAAGTGGACATCCAAACTGTCTCTTATCTAGCACTAAGAGTAGTGTTGCACACTATCACGTGGGCTGCGGGATCGCAAGCACTACATGAGGCCACGAAGACACAACTACTTCTTGCCTTAGATTGCATGAACCCAACTATCTTCAACTGGTCAGAGGCCGTGACTGTCAACATCAAACGAAAACTCACTAAATGCAAGAAGACCAAACTAAAGCAGTTTGGGTACGGATCGATTCTGGTATCGTTCTTCTTGGAACGATTACCCATATTCCAGCATCAGGAGGTTATTGTCCTGATGCCGCCACCCACAGAGCCACGGATGGCTTGATGGGCTGCACTGATGCCTAGAGCACGGGGTGGCCAATAGATGTCCTGGAGGCCAGAGTTTTTTGATTGGCTCCGATGAAAACTAATCATCGTGGAGGATTGGCCCTACGCCAGCACAGATTTCACCAGAGACCCAGACCTCCCGCTCCCGGAGGGAGAGGATTGGGATGAAGAGCTAGGTGAGACTCATTTTTTATTTTCATGAGTTTATAATTTTTTGGGGTATATATGCATGTTCTGACATTTTCTCTATATGTATGCAGATGTTGGCCCAGAGCGTCCTATAGGTATGTTGCCGATAGCGAGGTGAAATCCTCGTGATTTCGATCCTCATGGTGAGGGAAGTGATGAGGAGATAGTACAGAACCTTGAGGGGATCACTCGTGGGATTCGAGACTATGCTCATTTTGATGATGTGCCTCGGGCCTATCAGAGGCACACTGTAGGGGTGCCAAGTCGTATCCACTGCTTGTTAAGGCATTTGGTACGGGAGGTGACGTGCTATCATGAGCACCACGCCGATTAGGCACTTAGGCTTTATTTCCGCACATTTTTGAGAGACATGTTGTCTCACGATGTAACTAAAACAGACATATATTTTTTTTTGGGTTTTATATGATGCACACGTTGCAAAAAAATGATATATATATATACATCTATTTTCTACATGGGTCTATTTTACATATGATGATGTTTTTATAAATTGTGAAAATTTCTATCTAGCACAATGTTAGCTATTGCATCTGTTAATGTATTCATTTGTCTTGGTATATGTTGATATGTAATGAAATAAAAATGTCTTTCAAGTAAACGAATACACAAATAAAATCTTAAAATGCATGGGTTTCAAACTGAATAATGACCGTTAAGTTGAAGAACAACAAGCTGCGAATCCAAATTCACAAGCAACGCATGTATACCGAGGTTAACTGCCTCGGTTAATAGTTCCAAAACAACACTATATTCAGTGAAATTTTTTGTAGTTGGTCCTAGACAAATACCTTGTAAGTTACTCAACTCACCAATAGGATCATAAATTACCCAGGCCGTTGAAGACAAGTTCTTGGTACTGTGGGAAGCACCATTTGTGAAACTGACACAAGGGGAAATAGACATCTACATAGCAAACAAGACCCAATAAGTAGAAAAAAACTCACAAATCACATCAAACCAAAGCATGCACAAAAATGAAAAAAATCACCTATGTATACATATCATGCATGAATGACTCAAGCATAATACTTTTTGAGGTACAACCCATTCCTAGGTTGTGCTAAGGGGTAACCTTCATAATCAATAAGCTCATAAGCCCCATTCTGTAACACACATTTGATTATGTAGGGCCCATGGGTAATGTTCCCAAATTAAGAACAACTACACTATTGGGAATATCTCAAGATATTACCAATGTGGAGATCAGCAATACATAAACATGAGATAGAAATAGCAGTGAATGCATTAAAACCCAAAATGTCGGAAGATCCACATAACCATTACATTAGATTATAGCAACAACAAATGTATACAAGATCTTGAGGAAATGATCTCTCAAGCTAGGCAATGCAGCCTCAATGAAACATGTACATGAAATATGGAGAAATACTGTTATATAAAAGAGGCCCTGGCTATGACTGTGCAATCCATGAGACAGAACTGCTGAAAAATGTTAATAATATATAGATATGACAATGGATAGCTAAAATAATAAGGGGGAGCAATATCTCAACCCCTAAAAACATACAATACACAATCCTCTGAAGGATTGGCTGAAATACAGGCAAAATGGAAAATCTGTAGAAATGTCGGAGTTGCTGGGTAGCTGCAGCAACTCAAGAACTGGAAACAAATGGAGAAGACTGAAGATGCTGCAATCAATAACAACATCTCCTCCAATGGATCTCTATACTGAAAGGCTGATCCTCTCACCTAAGATCTAACCCTCCAAACATGTGGAGCAAGTCTCCACTGCAAACATACTCAGAAATAACGCAATATAGAGAAGGGACTGTGCTGTTGGTGAAGATAAATGCTTGGCCTTGATACCAAAGTCTGAAATAAGCTCCGGAATATCTCCAATATGATATCTCAAAGGAAAGAGAGGCTCCTCCTTTGAAAATAGCTGATGGAGGTGACGTAGTGAACCCTCACTGCAACACCCAGCAACACAACGTTACTCTGCTGCAGAAATAACGTTGTCTTGATGGAGGATGCTTGGCCTCAAGCCTATATGTGAGGAAAATATGAGCAATTGCTCAAGAGGCCTCTCAAGAAGGTGAAAGAATCCTAAATAGGAATTCCTCCCTGCAATTCTTGCTAAAGAGCAGAGAATGCACAATTGTTTGAATAGACAATGAAATGAATAATACAAGCATGAGAAAAAATGGTTGCCTTGCCCTCCTTTTAAACAATTGAAAGCTCTTCCTCCATGGGCCCCATCCATTAGGGTTTCCTCCACCAAATATTCTCTTCCTAATTCAAACTGCGCTTTCTCATAAAGTGATCCACTCTTCCTATGGTAGCGTTGTTGACTTGGTCAAACATGACCTTGTCTTCATGCATTTGATCCTTTTCACACTTGAGGGTGAAAAATGAAGCTACTCTGATGATACCTTTCACATTATGAGGGATTTTATTCATGTATTTAATGATAATGGGTCCCTTTACCCATTTATTTAGCTGCAATGTGATAAAAGAAAAATTTTAGTGTTCCATTTAGCCATGTGCTAAAATGGGAACATTACAGTCCTCCCCCCCCCAAATGTTGCTTGTCCTCAAGCAACTGTAAGGATAGAACTGAAGAATCTCCACCCAAGGCATGGAGTCTGAAATGTGTTGAGGAACATCTTCCTCATGTAGATCCTCCATCCTCCAAGCAATCATCCATACAAAGTGAGTTACCTCCCAACATGGCAACTCCTGACAATCATCTTCCACCTTTGGCTCCTGCAATGTAGGTGGGCTGAAAATTTGATCTTGGTAGACAAAATAGCCTACCCCATGCTATCCTCCTCTCCACTTAGGATAAGAGCAGAGTATATTCTGATATTGGGCTACAACAATGTTTCCCTCAAGTGGTAAAATGAAGACTATACCTCCAAGGATCTCTTCTCCAGCGTTATAAAACATGTTGTCCCAATCCATCTCATATGTGATGAGTTGGAAGTCATCATCATATGGCATCCAATCAATCATATGGCTCACCTCAAATGGAAACAAATGTTTTGTTGTAGTGACCACATGTCCTCTCATGCTCCCATTAGAACATGAAATGCAAATAATGTGGGATATTTATCCCCCAAGGGACACATCCAACCAATGTGCCATTCCCCCAATCATGCTCTCAAAAAACAAAAAGACAACAACATCGTAATGAACCATAATTAAAACCATGCTTGCTGTCATATGTAGCAAGGGAGAAGGACAATTTTCCCTCAATTGTAACCAATGTAGTTTGACCCTCAACTGCCAAAGAGTGTGACAAAAAGTGTGGCCTCTCAACCACTTACTTGATGTCCTACTCTCCTCAAATGTATGGAGGAAGTGAATGATATATGTTGCAAGGTGAGTAGGTCCTCCAAAATACATTTCCTCCCCAAGTCCTCCTAGGGAGTGGTCACCAATAGTGCGCATGGCCTCAAGTAGACCATGGGGTCTAGAAAGAAGAATGCTCCTCCTTGGAGAAACATCCTGTATAGATATGGTTAAGGAATGAATATACAAATCATCATGCAAATAAACTATACCCTCACCATAGGCTTTGCCCATGCAAATGGAGTGGCTCAAAAATGAGTCTCCTCTCATCCTCAAAGAGAAAATAGGTGGTTTTCCTAACTCCTCCAAAGATTTATGTATCTCCTCCATCTGCACATGATATATGCATCTCTTCATATGATAATCTGCCAATATCATGCAAGCAATATGATCCTAGGAATACTCCATCAACAACTCGGAGCTCCAACATGGATCGATCTTCCATAGTGACAGCGTTGATGGTTCCTCATGAAGGACATCTGTCATATGGTCACTCCTTCTTTGACATCTCTCATGCCAAATATGCAAGTTGGAAGGCTGCTATCCTTCCCCTACTGTTTCTGCCACAACGCAAAATATGAAATGAGAGTGGGTAAAAATGATGTTGAGAGAAAGGTTCTCTCCTCCTTGAGTCTTCCCAAGACTCTCAGCGTTGTGAAGCTATCCCCCAAGGTCTCCACTCCTCTGAAATAAATGAATGGTGCCTCAACATGTGAAGCATATCTCATCATCTGTTGATCCAGTGGTCTCCTCGACAAAATGTCTCCATGCAATAAGACATCATCATCAAGTGGTGACTGCATATATGAATGAAAAAATATGTCCATGCTTCCATTGTGCAATCCAATCACCTCCCTAGGTGCATCAACCTCTAGAATTGAATAGGGATGTGTACTCTTCATCTTATGATGCTGGGTCTTCTCCCTACTTCCTCCTTATGTCTCCCTAGTTTTACACCTCCTCAACAATGGCACCGATAGAACAGGAATTACACCTTGATCTCTATCCATGAGATCCTGGGGAATTCCTTGAAAAGATGCAAGAATCCCTCTATTTGGAGCAAGAGCTCCTCCTTCCTCTGCATGAGGCACTAGATAAAATCTAGGTAGCATAGTGTTGTTGCCCTCAACTTCCTCAACACATATGGGCAACCCTCCAACAATGTTGCTGCAAATATGAAATCTCTCCCAAGGTGGGAGTAATTCCTGATCATCAAAGGTCGAGGAGTATCCCATTTGCACCATGATAGTGACATCTCCTACTCTTGCAACATCATACAAGAAATGAGAGAAAATCTTCTCTTGCTCTCCCAAGAATAACCCCAGCAACAAATGTCCTTGTTGCTTCCTCATGCTCTCATCATGCAAGATATGTGATGAAGACATAGTGAATGATGTGAGTGTTGTATCATCACTATGCACCCATACTCTTTGCTACTTCATGATGCCAGCATCCTGCCACATCCCTTCCATCCTCATACCCTTGGAAAGAAAGTATGCCAAGTGATGGCCAAACTCCTTCAAGAGTAACCAGCGCAACCAAGCCTCCTGCTGCCCGGTATCATAAATCTGCAAGTAGCTTACTAGCTTCTTGCTCACCATCCACATCCACTCAACCAATTGTGGATGTCTTCTTCCACCCTCCATCTTGGTACTCCTCCCATGAGGGCTACCATCATCCCAAATCATATTTCTGCACTTCATGGGATCTTGAAATGAAATATTCCCAAGGATCAATTTGAACCTATGAGGATCCAAATAGGTGGTAGGCAAAAACCTCCCATCATGATGTGCATGGCTCAAGGAATTTCCAACTCATGAGAGATGTTATCCATCCGAAGATGTCCTCCATCTACTATATGTTCCTGTGAGAAGGGAAGTACCTCCTTAAACTGATGAAGAATCTTGCACTCCATGATGTGTGGGAGTGCACCTCTACTGAAATCGCTTCGAGAGATATCCTCCCTATGCATGTCCTTCCAAAAAAAAAGAGGCCTTGGATCTACTACAAGTAGAAGTCTCTCTTTGAGCTATGACATGCTCATTGAGAGAGTGTCATCTAGAGAGGAGAAAGAGTTTCTTATCTCCAGATGTCTACTCCTTCTCACCGCTTCCTTCATGGCTTCCTGAATGAAGTTGTTCTGAATGCTCACATGAGGAATGATTCCTCCTTTCTCCATCATTTCTCAACGTAGTGCTATTATACTACTCTAGATCAACTGCATGCAATGATATAGACCCATCCAAAGTGTTTGCTGAAATGACAAGAGATTGATTTTTAGTCATTCCTTGGTGAAATTTGGAAGCTCCTTGCAAGGCTGGAAGATTTTCCTCCTCATAAGTGTTGGCCTCCCAAAATGTTGAAGATGAAGGCTACTCCTCCATGGTCTCAACAATGCTGGTACATGCCTCAATAGCTGGTGGTGAGGGCTCCTCCCTCTTTCCAAACCTCTCGATCAATCTTTGAGAAAACTCAACAAGAGTAGAGACCCTTGTATAGCTTAGATGGCTGATCCACCAATTATTTGCTTCACCTTCAAGGTGCAGCACTGTAACTTCTAAAGCCTCTCTGTCTACTACAGGATGTAGTAAGAAGAAAGCCTCTAGCTTCTCTACCCAAACCTCTACTGCACATGTGAGTGATCCATCAAATTTGGACAATAGAAATATATTGCCTCTCATCATCCCAGAGCTGTGGGGTCTTCTTTATTATTTATGCTGAATAAATTGTGGCAAAGATATAGTCTTCTTGCAGGCTCTAGGTTTAGCTCGGTATTAAGCCAAATAATCACTTAGAATTTCAAATTCAAAGTGTTCTTCATGCTTCATGCCTTATTTTCTATGAGAATAGGAAGTGCATGGTCCTTCCACTTCTCCTTCTTCATTCTTCTTGACCTCCTTGGAGAGGTTCTCTCTGGATCTGAAAATAGATGAGAGTAAACTCATCTTTTTCATCATCTTGATCTTCTTTGGCTAAGACTCACAGGTTGAGCAAGAGATCATGCTCTGATACCACTGTAATGTTCCCAAATTAAGAACAACGACACTATTGGGAATATCTCAATATATTACCAATGTGGAGATCAACAATACATAAACATGAGCTGGAAATAGCAGTGAATGCACTAAAACCCAAAATGTCGGAAGATCCACATAACCATTACATTATATTATAGCAACAGAAAATGTATACAAGATCTTGAAGAAATGATCTCTCAAACTAGGAAATGCAGCCTCAATGAAACATGTACATGAAATATAGAGAAATAATGCTATATAAAAGAGGCCCTAGCTATGACTACGCAATCCATGAGGCATAACCACTGAAAAATGTCAATAATATATAGATATGACAATGGATAGATAAAATAAGAAGGGGGAGCAAGATCTCAACCCCTGAAAACATACAATACACAATCCTCCGAAGGATTGGCTGAAATACAAGAAAAATGGCAAAGCTGCGGAAATGTCGGAGTTGCTGGGTAGCTGCAGCAACTCAAGAACTGGAAACAAATGGAGAAGACTGAAGATGTTGCAATCAATAAAAATATCTCCTCCAATGGATCTCTAGAATGAAAGGTTGATCCTCTCACCTAAGATCTAACCCTCCAAACATGTGGAGCAAGTCTCCATTGCAAACATACTTAGAAATAATGCAGTCAAGAGAAGGGACTGCACTGTTGGTGAAGATAAATGCTTGGCCTTGATGCCAAATTCTGCAATAAGCTTCGGAATATCTCCAAACTGATATCTCAAAGGAAAGAGAGTCTCCTCCTCTGAAAATAGCTGATGGAGGTGATGTAGTGAACCCTCACTACAACACCCAGCAACACAACATTACTCTGTTGCAGAAATAACACTGTCTTGATGGAGGATGCTTGGCCTCAAGCCTGGATGTGAGGAAAATCTGAGAAATCCCTCAAGAGGCCTCTCAAGAAGGTGAAACTTGTTAAACAACAGAGAATGCACAATTGTCTGAATAGACAATGAAATGAATAATACAAGCATGAGAAACAATGGTTGCCTTGCCCTCCTTTTAAACAAGTGAAAGCTCTTCCTCCATGGGCCCCATCCATTAGGGTTTCCTCCACCAAATATCCTCTTCCTCATTCACACTGCGCTATCTCATAAAGTGATCCACTCCTCCTATGGCAGCGCTGTTGACTTGGTCAAACATGACCTTGTCTTCATGCATTTGCCCCTTTTCACACTTGAGGGTGCAAAATGAAGCTACTCTGATGATCCCTTTCACATTATGAGGGATTTTATTCATGTATTTAATGAGAATGGGTCCCTTTACCCATTTAATTAGCTGCAACGTGATAAAAGAAAAATTTTAATGTTCTATTTAGCCATGTGCTAAAATGGGAACATTACAACATGCCACATGGGTTGGAATTTTCCTGCCCCCAGCTTGTCATGAGCTTGGTCATACAGGAGAACGAGATCACCTTCGATAAAAGAATTAGGGGAAATTGTTTGGTCATAATGAGCTTTGACTCGCTTCTTCTGTGCTTTGATGACCAAGGCAGCTAAGCGATGAGTTTTGTCCAATCTCTTTAAGTAGAGGAGACATTCTTCCTCAGGAGAAGTATTAGGTAGTAATTTCACAACTAGTTTGAGTGAAGGGATTTCACATTCAATCGGAAGAGTGGCTTCCAAAATGTATACCAACTGGAACGGGGTGAATCCAATTGCATTCTTAATAGACATTCAGTAAGCCCAAAGTGCTGAAAACAACATGAGATGCTAGTTTGATTTATGGATCCCAATTGTTCGTTGAAGCATTGTAACAAGGACCTTGTTTACGGCTTCAAATTGGCCATTAGCTTGAGGATAATAAGGCATTGAGTTGTCGTGACGCACACCCAACTTAGACGTCAGCTCCACCATCATATAATCCCGAAAATGAGAACCATGATCGGTAACGATGGCTTGAGGGACACCAAACTAAGCAATAACATGATTGATTATGAATTGTGCCACTGTCTTACCATCCACAAGCCAGTGTAGGCATTGATTTGGCCCATTCATAAAATAATCGACGGTGACGATAATATAGGCATGCCCCCCGTCTGAACGAGGGTTACACATCATAAAATCGATGCCCCATTTGGAAAAATGGCCAACGGTAATGAAAGGGTGTAAAGGAACAGGTGGCGCACGCATATTGCATTGATATATCTGGCACGCATGGAATTTGTGTATTGTGACAATGCAGTCTTTAAAAATGGACGAACAGAAATAGACAGCATGAAGGATCTTCTATGCGGTGGCATAACCAGACATGCGACCACCACAAGTGCCACTGTGGTAGTCATTTAAAAAATTCTTAGCTTCCTTGAGGGTCAGGCATCGACGGAGTACAAAATCGACTCCAACATGATAAAGGGTATCTCCAACAATGCGATAAGGTTGCGACTGATGCTGAATGTGGCGTCGAGCATCCTTCGTTAACTCAGACCTAACAATATACATTTGGAGATACACAATGATATCACCGTACCACAGATCGAGGGTGCTAATCAAGAAAAGATTTTCATCCAGAATGTGATCCTCGGAATGAGAAGGAGCAGAGTTGGCGGGGAGAGAACAAATCAAATCAGCGAAAACAAGTGATTTCTTCGATTTGGTGGTAGTAAACTCCAAATCAAACTCTTGGAGGATAATGATCCACTTCGAGTATTTTCCCCCCAGCAATTGCCAAGACAAAATATAGGTCATGGGATTATAATCAGAAATCACGGTCACTATGCGTAAAAGGATATAATGACAAAAACGTTGGATGGCCTAGACCGTAGCCAGTGCTAAATTCTCAACGTGTGCGTAACGCATTTCAGGGTCGAGAAGGTTCCGAGACAGGTAGTAAACGATATTCTCGGTACCTTCATAATCATATTGAACCAAAACCATGGTGATCATACTGAAGGTGGCAGCTAGATAGAGGGTGAAGTCACGATGATAATTCAGAGGACTTAATAGAGGAGCGTTGACCAGCAACGTCTTAAGCCTATCAAAAGACTACTGAGAAATCTCATCCCAATAGAAATGGACATCCTGCTTTAAAAGTAGAATGAATCCTTTAGCTACTTCGGCGTAGTTAGGGATGAAATGATGTAATAAATTCGCTTTCCCTTGGAGACTCTGGAGCTGGTGTAATGAGGATGGGGAGGGGAGATTAAAAATAGCCTCAACCTTAAGTGGGTCAAGGTGAATTCTGTCTCTAGATACGATAAACCCTAAAATTCTACTAGAGTCAACGCAGAAGACACATTTATGCGGATTGAGCCGGATGTTGTAGCGTCTACAACGAAGAAAGATCTGGCAGAGATGGTCTGGGTGGTCTTTTCGTGCAGCTGAAGGAGCCGGAAGGTCATCCAGGTATGGTTGAACAATATGAAGAATATCGTGAAAGGCATAAGACATCGCACGCTGGAATGTAGCCCCAGCATTCTTTAAGCCAAAAGGGAGTTTATTATACGTGAACATTCCCCAAGGATAGATAAAATAGGTATTGTGTTGATTGGACGGGATAATTTTGATTTGATTATAGCTAGAAAAACCGTCCATAAGGGAAAAAATATCACTCCCCGCACAATCATCAATGATTTGATTGATGAAAGGGTGGGATAGTTATCCTTAGGACAGGCCCGATTGATATCGCGATAATCAACACAGACATGAATTTCTCCCTGCTTCTTATCCACAAGGACAATGTTAGAAACCCACTCTGTCAGAGGAATCAGATAAATGAAACCCTCTTTGAAAAGTTTTTCAACTTCAGCTTTTATAGCAGCGAATTTCTGAGGATGCATTGAACGAAGACGCTGACGAACAGGCTTCACACCTGGGTAGGTGGGAATCTCATGCACCACAATACTGGGGTCAATTCTAGGCATCTCTTCGTAATACCATGCGAAAACATCACGAAATGCACGAAAGAGGCTGGTATACACTTGGACTTCCCTGGAAGAGCAAGTAACTCCCACATGGATGTTCTCGACAACTCTCGGTTTCATGGAAATTTCGATAGGCATCGTTTGAGTAATGTTACCCAAGTTACCTTCAGCGAAGACTTCATGAGTCAAAATAGGCGTTTGAAGCGACGGAGAAGGAAATTGAGACGAAAAATGCTCAAGATAGTTAGACATTGCCCCGAGGCCAGGCATAAACGAGGAACGATGATGCCCATCACTCCACGGTAGATCTTTGAGAGACATGGTTTCCATGATAGCATCGTCAGATGGAAACACTTCTTTCAAAGGATCAGGCGAATCCGCATCGCCAAGCCAGGGGGATTGAGAATAAACATCAGAGAAATGCTCAAAGGAGCAGCTTCAGGAGGGGGAGAATCAGATGTAGCAGTAAGCTAGCAATAATTGATTTCAATTGGACTAAGCGGCATTGTATCTCCAAATGAATCAACCTATTCAGGTAAAGGGACGATCCATGGGTCATTTGACTGAGAGACCATATTAACTTGAACGTTATTTGGTGGCAGAAAGGGAAAGATACCCATGAGAGCGGGATCTTTGAAAAGACCTAGTCCTACATTGTCAGGGGGAGAAGGAATTTGATCCACGTATGGCACGTTGTTCTCGGAAGATGAGGTAAATAATGAGAACTGATCAACAGTATTGATTTTTCCCACGTGTGGAAACTTTATAAGTCAGAAGAGGGGGGACAGAACACACAACATAGCGTGAGTCCAACTGTGACTGAGTAGAATATTGTAATTAAGTTTGGCATCAACGACTTCTACTTCAACGTTGACCATCTTTCCTTGCAACGTGATTGGCAAGCTAGCGAGAACACCCAGGGGTTTCGATTCCCTTCCATCAAATGCCTCAAGGGCATTGGGTGACAAAGTCAGGGCTGGAGAGCCAATAGCCTTCTAGCAAGCAGATGAAATGACACAGGTAGATGCACCTTCGTCCACTACGGCTCTATGGATGTTGAGACTGTTAATGCCGACTTGTATAACAAGCGCAATCTAGTGCGGAAGTCAGGGGACGAAATTCTCTAAGTCGAAAGAGAGAAGGCTAGAATCAGCAGGATCAATCCCACCGATCACAAATAGTAACGCTTTCCGTTGAGACGGATAACTCTGAAGCACTTATAATGCAGACACCATAGAAGGTGCATGTGCTAAGTTCTCAACACAACTCTAATGCTTGGCAGCACTGGCGTTAGGATTATAAGAAGATTTACAGAGAACACCTTTAGAAGGTGGTCGTACAATGGGTTCAACAATGGGCCTTTCAATCTCAAGAGGACCAGAGGCATGTGGGGGGGTGGAGGAACATCAACGACCTCTTTCCTAGCTGCCTGGCATGATCTGGCATAATCCTTTGACCGAGTAGCGATGGAAATGGGTGCAGAACTATTCATCATGAATACTTGAGAGCAAAATGACGTAGATG
This sequence comes from Pinus albicaulis, assembly GCA_034641835.2. Lineage (NCBI taxonomy): Eukaryota > Viridiplantae > Streptophyta > Pinopsida > Pinales > Pinaceae > Pinus > Pinus albicaulis. The sequence continues at coordinate 781,839,088 of CM076572.1, forward strand.
GCAGAGGTTGCTCGACCATCTGGGTCTGCTGAGATAGGAAAGGTTCCTCGAATCATCTAGGACAATCCTTAGTGTAGTGGTCCTCATCAAAAATCAGACAGGGATACTTCGGCTTTCACTGTGAACCATCATCAGCATGAGGTTTAGCTGATTTTGGTTTTGGGGCATCGGATTTGGCCTTACCTTTGCCCTTATTTTTCCCCTTGGAAGTCTTGTCCACAGGGTTGGCCTGAACAATGTTGACCTCCGAGGTTTTACTAGAATCTGGGGTAGCCTGAGGAGCAGAATTGTTGGAAGAATTTGATTTCTGCTTCCCATTGGAATAATTACGTGAAGTCTGAGACACATAACCAATAAAGTTGTCGACTGATGGGGTAGCTCAAACTTTAGAGGTCCTAGGTCATGGAGCCTCAGTCAAGATGTCATACAAAATGCCTGATTGAGAGTACACTAAATCAAGGTACAGGGCACGAGCGATGGCTTGTTCCTCGGTTACACATACCCCCATTGCGATGTCTTTCGCAATCTAATTGACAAAAGAGGTAGTGAACCAATGAGTAAGAAGCTAATCAGGAATTTCAAACTTGATCAGGCTACTACATCGTCTCCATTCGTGAATGTGGTCCGAGATATGGGTAGCCCGGTCTTGTTTCAAGGATGTTAGGAGATGCATCCCAGCTTCGTAACGAACCGGAAACTGGAAATGGGTAAGGAATTCCATAGCGAGAGTGTTGAAATCTTGAAAGATGCCACTAGCAGTTCAATATACCACTTAGTAGCAACTCCAGTAAGAGTGCGCTGGAAAAGAAGGAGTCAGACAGAGTCATCCACCCAAGAATTGGAAGAACAACATAAATGGTATGTCATGATGTGTGCTTGGGGGTCTTCTCCAGACTTGCCCTCAAACTTGGGACAATCACCAGGAACCTTCGTTGGGACCGGAGGCCAATAGGGATTATGAAGAATGGGATCATTTGTCAATTTGGACACATCCAGTAACTCCAACGTGGTGACAAAAGGTAATTGAGGGTAAAAAGGCATAACAGGTCCTCGATAATGATCTGTACCCATACTCCATCCTGGTTGAGTATGACTCTGCCCCCATTGGTTCTGTCCTAGAGGATTCATACCATAAGGGGTATAATCCAGATAATTTGGTTAATATGGTGCTTGAGGACCAGGATACGGGGGTTGAAAACCAGGATACTAATTCTGAGTATACGAGGGTCCTAATTGAGCAGCATAAGGATTTTGCTGCAGAGTATAAGTATAACCTGGCTGTTAAGGGTAGAAAGCAGAACCTTGAGGCAGATTTTAAACCGATCGATATTGACCTTGAGGAAAATAACTGCCTTGGGGTCAAACGGGTTGTTGATAAGTGGGGCCCTGCTGAGCTGAATAGGCTAGGCGCACAGGTTGATTCGGCTGCGGCATAGAGTAGAGCGGTGGCTGAGCAGGGTTAGTAGGCTTTGTAGGTTGGCTCGACTGAGCCGGTTGACCTGACTGATGAGGGCCACCAGGTTGGCCTAGAGCAGGACCATAATATGGCCTTAGCTATGCAACATTTGAACCAATTGGAAAATATGGCTGTTGAGGTTGCACCAAAGGTTGAGATGGATGTATTTGGCCCCCAGGACTGTATGAACCTCTGAGTTGATATACCGGCTGCTCATCTGGTCCTTGAGGTTGTCTTGGTTGGATTGCAGGCTGAGCTTGTAAAGGTTAACCTTGAGGATTGTAAGGCTGCCCTTGCGGGCCATAAAACAATCCCTGCTAGACCGAAGGTTGTCCCTGTAAGGGTTGCCCTCGTGGGTCGTACGCATACCCTTGTTGGGCCGAAGGTTGTCCCTGAAAGGGTTATCCTTGTGGGCCGAAAGCATACCCTTGCTGAACTGAAGGTTGTCCTTGAAAGGGTTGTCCTTGTTGGTTAGATGGTTGCCCAGGCAAGGTAGGTATAAAACTGTTAATGAACTGATAAGCCTCAGGAGCAGGAAAATAGATTGGGTTTCCTTGCTCGTCATATTGAAACGAAAGTGAATAAATCAGGGTACCATCCGCTCCATAATGAGAGAAATAAGACCGATAAGGATCCCGAGGGGAATGATAAGTTTGGGAGCTCTGCTACTGAACAGCCAGCCAATACTCCTCAAAAGAAAGGCCGTCATGGATCTCCATGGCAATCGAAGTCTCTACCGAAGTCAAAAACTCCTGATGATTGAGCGGTGACAACTAACGTCAATGTATCCACACAGATAGTATGCCTAGTGGGGTCAGACGTAACAAAAGGCGTCGACAAGACAGGTGTCGTCGGTGACATCCCTAATGATGGGAGAACCGACCCCCTTAATGGGGTTGATGTTGCCATGGAGGCAATACTGGCTATAATCTGACCCAAAGACCTATATCTGGCTAGAAGAGACACCGATGGTGAAGATTGAGCAAGCTCTTGATGGATGTCTTCTGGGAAAATTTGGTATTCTTCATCAAAAACTAGAATACCCTCATTGCCATTAGGACCAGACGAATCCACGTCTGAATCCACTGTGAGATCTTGTAAAAGACTATGGGGGCTAGGAGGTATGATGGCAACCAAAAATGGTGATCCCGATGTAAGAGGGGGAAAATGTTCCCTCACCCCAAAACCAAACCAAGCATTTGAAAGAGGCCAATGGAACTCAACTGGTTCTCCAAGGGGTACTCTGACGGGATGATAGGCTACTGGAGCTCGTCAGACTTAGAGGTCTGAGAAGTCTCAGATGAATCATCCGAGAAAGTACTGCTAGTAGACGAAACCGATGGTTCCGCCACTGTGACTGTAGCACACCAGAAAAGGGAAAAAGATCGAAAATGAAGACTCTTGGATCAAAACCAAGGCAAACAAATATAGGCAACGTAATCAAACTTTAATGGGTGTGTAATTGTAGGTAGTTTATTTTACCACATTGAAACCAAAAATTTGATGCTCCATGTTTTAAGAGTCAAGAACCAGTCAAATATGACTCTAGTCTCTTTCAGTTTTAAGCGAGCGCGAAAGGACAAGTGCTCAATGATCTTTTCAAATTTATGGAGTCAGTAAAGATCGAAAATGATTGCTCAGGTAGTCTAGGTAAAAGGGTGTACCAGGTTCCCATGAACTTCCATATACACCTTGGTTATATACTGAAATAAGAATCAACCAAGGACTTGACGTATGTGCATGTAGTCTCCTCAAATGCTATGTTCGGTGTATCATGGTTACAAGGTGGTAGACTCGGCTTCCTATGGATAAAAGGATTGCAACCTAGAGGGGTCTCCCTTTATACACTCGACGGTACGAGGAGCACAAGTCCGTACTAGTGTTGTCTGAAGACATATGGCGAGCGACAACTGCTAGGTTTAAAGACGCCAGAACATGTCTCTAACTTAGACCACTAAATTTTTCGTTAAGTTTCAATGTTTCCTTCGGTTAATTGAAAAAAAAATTAAGTTGATCTTGTATTTATGTTTCAATTCCAAGGTCCTACCGTATGTTGGATCTCACAAATCCATAAATGCAATCGACATGCCATAAAATACCATTTTGTTCGATGAAAAGCTATCTACGAGAAAGTTTAGGAGTTTTCAAGCAATAGCAAATAATGAGAACACACAGAATCATCCACTACAGTACCTGATGCGAGCTAATGAAAGTGAGAAATATTCCCTAGAATGTCCAATGCTAGTTATGCGAAATATTTTCCAATTCCTCAATGAAAACAAGAATGCAAGCACGAAACATATTTTTTTTATATTTTTCAGTGTAATAGAGCAAACAGTGCACTAAATGACATGAAAAATAAACCTTCACACTAGTTCGAGAATATCCATGCGAGAGTCGAAGCAAAACAATCCAATCAACTCAAAAGCAAACAAGAAAAAAACTCAAACCAATGTCACAATATCTAAAATCAAAGAAATATGTCGAAACCGACCCATACAAGCAATGTGAGCTATGCTTGGAGTGACAAGAATAATGTTAGGTCCCTATATTACTAGTATAGTCCCTTATTGTTATTAGTGTAACCCCTTTATTGTTATTATTGTACCCTTGTAACCCCCATTTTGTTATTATTGTGCCCTTAAATTATTATTGTTAGGTCGGCTAGGATTATATTGTGGCCCACTTGGATTACATTATGGCCACATGGACTCCTATATATAGAAAGGAGGTTTTGTAAATTGTATCATCCAAGAATTGTTCATTAATGTAATGTATTGGAGGTTTCCCCCTCAAAGTGGCTTATTTCTAAGGCGTTGATATCTCTTTTCTTCTATTTTTGGAGCTGGTTACACAACATTTGGTATCAGAGCTTTAGATTCTAGGGTTTCACTGCTCCAAACATGTCATCATGGAATTTTCGCTATAACTTTTTTTCTACGAAGTTTCAGAAGCTGAAATTTTTAGGGTGTGAAGCCGAAATCCTAGGGAAGATCGTCTAAAAATTTCAGATCTTGGTTCACAATATTTTCAGAGATATTATCTATGGAATTTATGTCTTTGTTCACGCCCCTAAACAGGTCATCGTGGTATTTGCGCTATAAAATTTTTTCTACGAAGGTTCATAATTTGAAATTTTTAGGGTGCGAATCTGAGATCCCGAGGAAACGCGTAAAAACATTTCATATCTTGATTCACAATATTTTTTGAGATATGATCTGTGGAAAGTGGTGCTTTTTCAGGCTCCTGAATTTCATCTCAAAGAGGTGATCGTGGGAAAAGTTCAATAACTCTCTCTCTGAGCATCAGATTGAAGTGCCGTAAAAATTGGTTGTAATTACACGGAATGTAGTTTCTAGGTTATCAATTTCAAAGGTGAAGGACGAAACAGTGACACATGGAAAGTCGTACAATTTCACTCTACTGAACCAGTCCATAATTAGGTCATTGTGGGAGATTGGACATAAATTTGTCTTGGAGAATCCAAATTAGGTTAGACCTGTGGAATTCAAAAGAGAATTCATAGGGCTACTTCAGTGCTGAATTTCAGATATTGAAGAGCCGCAATCACATAGATAATCAAATTTCAATATCGAGCTCCTCAAAAGCAAGAAAAAGGTGTGTAATTTTTTCCGAATTGCATAAGTCTTGTTTGAAAAATAAATTTGAATTGATTCCAAGGGCATATTGTAGAATAGATATCAATATTGGGTTCTAAAAAAAGCTCCGTAAAAATAATTCAACACCCATTAAGCCTTCAGAAGGCTCTACTATGACTCATGAAGATGAAGAATTGCAACATGATCTATCAAAATTACAAGAGCAAATGCACCAAATTTCGCTCTCACAAAGAGCAACAAAAAATGAAATGGAAGTTTTTAAGAAAGGCATGGAAGAAAATATGGATGGTGTGAAGAATAATATGGATGGTTTGAAGAAAGACGTGGAATATAAGATAGATGACATGGAAGCTGGCATGGAATCTAAAATGGAAAACATGAATAATGATCTAAAAGCAGACATAGAAGGTTTGACAAAGTTGATACAAGAAATGTTTCCTAATGGTGAAAAGATAGTAGAGGAAACTCATGATGAGAACAAAATAAAAGTTAATCATGATTTCATAAACTCTAATGTTGGCGGGAAGAACCACCATATTCCAAAAATGGATATAAGGAAGTTTGATGGAAAGGATCATGTAACATGGATACTACAGATGGAGCAATATTTTGATCTCCATAATGTGCAAAACACACAAAAGGTACGCATTGCAGCTTTACATTTAGAACAAAATGCATTTGTATGGTATCGATGGCTTTGCTCCCGTAAAAAAATTGTCACTTGGTCAATTTTTATGGAGGAAATGATAGCACATTATGAGGATACAAAGAGCAACACCCTTTTTAGCCAATTGATAAATCTCAAACAAAAGGGTTTAGTGGGGCAGCACATTGAGGACTTCCAAAAATTGAATATAAGGGTAACTGATATTCCAGAGGAACACGGGATTTATCTCTTCATAGGCACTTTAAAGGATAACATCCAACATGAAGTTCACGTTTTGGAACCTGATTCATTGGAGAAGGCATTCAGGTTGGCAAGAAAAATTGAATGTAAAATTATGGCGACAAGGAAGCCTACCACTCACATCTATAAAGATGGAAGTGTTGCGACTCCTAGACTTCCACAACCTACAAGGTTGACACAACAACAATTGGAAGAAAAAAGAGCAAAAAGGCTTTGCTACAGTTGTGATAGCAAATACACTAAAGGTCATAAGTGTGCTGAGAAGAAATTATTTTACATAGATTGTGAAGAAGAAGAAGAAAATGAACAAGAAGAGGATATACACCAGGAACCAGCCCTAGAAGAGGAAGAAATGAATCTGACCATATCGTGTAATGCACTGGCAGGCATTACCACTCCTCAAACTCTCAAGATATAAGGAAATATCAAGAAGAAAAAGGTAATAGTGTTGATTGATTCAGGTAGCACCCATAATTTTATTCATTGCAAGGTAGCCAAGGAATCAAATTGTTTCCTATACCCAGCACCAGAATGTCAAGTGATGGTGGCAAATGGAGGAACTATAAATTGCTCTGGAAAATTCCATAATATCAAGATAACCATGGGGGAATATGTATTGACTAGTCCAATGATTTCCATTCCTATTGGAGGTGCTGATGTTGTACTAGGAGTACAATGGTTACAATCTTTGGGGACGGTAGCTTTTAATTTTCAAGAAATTTTCTTGAATTTCTTTTCAGAAGGAAAGGATGTCGAATTACGGGGTATTGCAGGGAAGCCGGGAAAGATAATAAGCTCTAATGTCATGACAAAGCTTCTAAAGAAAGAACAATGAGGTGTAATTGCACAATTATGCTCACTAGAAGTTCCAACATCAAAATCATCTATTTCTGCAGATCTCCAACAAGTCTTGGACAATCATTCCAAGGTGTTTGAAACTCCCAAAGGAATCCCACCTATTCGTGATCATGATCATGCTATTCATTTGATTCCAGGAAGCGTTCCTCCAAACATCAGGCCTTATAGATATCCTTACGTCCAAAAGAGAAAAATTGAACGTATGATTGCAGAAATGTTAGAGGAGGGTATAATTCAACCTAGTCAAAGTTCTTTCTCTGCTCCTGTAGTATTGGTACACAAGAAGGATGGATCATGGCGAATGTGTCCGGATTATAGGGAGCTCAATAAGCTCACCATTAAAGATAAATTTCCCATTCCTGTGATTGATGAATTATTGGATGAATTACATGGAGCAATTTATTTACCAAGTTGGATCTTCGTTCAGGATATCATCAAATTAGAATGAAGACTGAAGATATTCCAAAAACAGCATTTCGAACTCATGAGGGTCATTATGAATTTTTGGTCATGCCTTTTGGCCTTTACCAATGCACCTTCTACATTTCAAGGGTTGATGAATTCCATTTTCAAACCCTTCCTTAGAAAATTTGTGCTAGTATTTTTTGATGATATACTAATCTACAACAGGTCTTGGAAGGATCATGTTGAACATGTTTACAAGGTGCTCAAACTATTGCAGGAGAAACAATTATATGCAAAAACATCCAAATGTTTCTTTGGAGTACAAGAGGTGGAATATCCGGGTCATATTGTATCTCACGAGGGTGTTAAGGTAGACCCTAACAAAATTAAATCCATTAAGGAATGGAAAGTCCCCACAACCATAAAGCAGTTGCGCATATTTCTCGGGTTAATAGGGTATTATCGCAAGTCTGTTAAGAATTAAGGGAGAATAGCAGCACCTCTAACAACATTATTGAAGAAAGATGCATTTTCATGGACTCCTGAAGCAACTAAGGCCTTTGAACATCTTAAAGAGGCAATGTGCCTAGCACCGGTCTTAGCTACGCCAGACTTCACAAAAACCTTTATTGTGGAATGTGATGCCTCAGGAAATGGAATTGGTGTCGTTTTAATGCAGGAAGGAAGACCCATTGCTTTTGAAAGTCGTCCAATCAAAGGAAAGTATTTACAGAAACCTATTTATGAGAAGGAAATGTTAGCAATACTACATGCACTAAAGAAATGGAGAACTTATCTAATGGGAAGACACTTCAAGGTAAAAACTGATCATGATAGTCTTAAACACTTTTTGGAACAAAGACTATCTTCAGAAGAGCAGCAAAAATGGGTCACAAAGATGTTGGGTTATGACTTTAAAATAATCTACAAAAAAGGAAAGCTTAATGTTGTTGCAGATGCACTCTCAAGAAAGAATGAAGAGGTGGAAGCATTTCTTTGTGCCATTTATATTATCCAAATAGATTGGATAACCGAAGCAAGAGATGAATGGAAGAAGGATAAAGATGTATGGGCACTCATTCAAAAGTTGTAGCAAGATCCTAGTACATCCAATACATTTAGTTGGAAAAATGATTCTTTATGGTACAAATATTGCTTATATCTTTGTAAGAATTCCCAACTAAAACAAAATATTCTTATGGAATTGCACACTTCTCCTTTAGGAGGACACTCAGGATTTTTAAAAACTTACCACAGGGTGAAGAAAGAATTTTTTTGGGATGGCCTTAAATATGATATTCAAAAGTTTGTGGCGGAATGTTTGGTTTGCCAGCAGAATAAAGTTGAGACAATTAAGACCCCGAGGCTTCTACAACCTTTATCCATTCCAAGTCAACGTTGGGAGGACATTTCAATGGATTTTATCATAGGTTTACCTAAGTCCAAAGGAAAGAGTGTCATCATGGTGGTAGTTGATAGACTTACCAAGTATGCACACTTTTGTGCATTATCTCATCCATTTAAAGCAAGTACAATTGCTACCACATTTATGGACAGAATTCAAAAGCTACATGGAAGCCCAAGGGTTATTGTGAGTGATAGAGATCCCACTTTTACTGGAAATTTTTGGACGGAGTTATTTTCTTGTTTGGGTAGTCAATTAGCTCATAGCTCATCTTATCATCCTCAATCTAATGGTCAAACTGAGATAGTAAATAAATGTTTGGAAGGATATCTTCGTTGTTTTGTATCTGATAAACAAGCACAATGGGTCAAGTGGTTACCTCTCGCTGAATGGTGGTATAACACTTCCTTCCATACTGCAGCAAATATGACCCCATTTATGGCACTTTATGGATATCATCCACTATCTATCACATCATCTTTAAGGGAAAATTCGAAGTTTCAAGTAGTGGAAGATCACATCGAGCATCAGCAAGAAGTTCTCCAACTCTTAAAGGATAACCTAAATTTGGCACAAAATCGAATGAAACAACAGGTAGATCAACATCGCAGTGAGAGAAGTCTTGATGTAGGAGATTGGGTATTTTTACAGCTACAACCATACAAACAAATGTCCCTTACAAGGTGTTGCAAAAGATTGGTACTATGGCATACAAATTGGAGCTTCCTGCTTCTTCACGAGTGCATCCATTTTTCCATGTTTCATGCTTAAAAAGGGTTATAGGTGAAAATATTCCAGTTCAAACAATATTTCCAGAACTTGATGAGGAAGGAAAAGTCATATTGGAACCTGAAGCGGTCACGGAAACAAGAACTCGACAGCTACGGAATCGATCAATTTCAGAGTATCTCATCAAGTGGAAGAACTTACCCACTAAAGATTCTACATGGGAGGATGAGAATTTTATACAGAAGCACCCAGAGCTACTCAAGTGCTGAGGACAACACTTTTTTGAAGGAGAGGGGCATGTTAGGTCCCTATATTACTAGTATAGTCCCTTATTGTTGTTAGTGTAACCCCCTTATTGTTATTATTGTACCCTTGTAATCCCCATTTTGTTATTATTGTGCCCTTAAATTATTATTGTTAGGTCGGCTAGGATTACATTGTGGCCCACTAGGATTACATTATGGCCACATGGACTCCGATATATAGAAAGGAGGTTTTGTAAATTGTATCATCCAAGAATTGTTCATTCATGTAATGTATTGGAGGTTGCCCCCTCGAAGTGGCTTATTTATAAGGTGTTGATATCTCTTTTCTTCTATTTTTGGAGCTTGGAGCTGGTTACACAACAAAGAAAAACTGAATGAAAGAGGCAAGACTCACTCAAGACTCATTCCACCAAATGAAATCACTCAAAACAGATCCAGGGAGCTGAATGCAATCAAGAAAATAACGAAGGTGACCATGAAACAAAAGACTCAAACTCCTACAGGGGGCTCAACATACCCTAGCACTAGAAAACCCTAAGGCTATGATGCTGACAAGAAATGGAAAAACAACCAAAGGAAGGAGGCTGTTGACAGTCACAAACAATCTCAAAGCACTCAAATCAAGTGAAGAAAACACCCAGAGGCAACAGTACTAACAAAAAACACCAAAATAGGGGAAACCCTAACACCTACAGGAAATGGCATGACTGTCTGGCTGTAATCTACTCTAGATAGGGGATGGCATGGGTGATGAACTAGCAACGGGCACTAGCGGGCATGACTGTCAGACTGGAAACCGCGCCAATCAAGCCAACCCTAGAAACATGAAAATTTTGGAAAAAAAGAGGTCAGATCTGATCCTCTGGGGCTGAACAGGGGTCTAAGAATCAGCAAAACAACCAGAAAAGGCAAGCTAAGCAAGCAAAGAACAAGAAGAGGACCTAATGGATGAAAGACAAACTCGCACTGATCCCCAGCGGAGTCACCAATTTTTTGGTGAGGTAAATACCCTCTGCGGACAGAGGCGATCCCACTAGCCCTAAAGTGGGTCTAGCCACAAACAAGACACGCTATGACATCAATTCCTAGTTAACGGATGAATGGAGATTTGACAGATAACTTACCGTATATCTTGCACTGTTTTTGTTGTTGAAAGAGTGGCTACCTCTCACTCCTAGTTCGACATATCATGATCTATTCGTTCTCACGCTCTAATACCTACACATACACAAGAAAAAAAGCTGATATACAACATACTATTTCGCATCTGTAACTATCAGTCAGTCAAATAAGACTAAATCTATGCATCAATAAACAAAACACAAATATGGAATCAATACCATAGTCGAGTATATTATTGAAAGGAAGGAAGAGTACAACCAAGCTTCGACGTTTTAGTCTCCTCCAATAGGGTTCCAGTGAAGCGCATCTCACAAATCTCGTCGGGAATTCAGACAGGGCTCTCTCTACAAGATTCTCCTTGGTTCTACCTTCTCGATAGCGATTACTCAACTATAATATCTCTTCTCCAAGTTCAGCTTCTTGGCTATATGTTCAACTAGCTTTTGTAAAGGGAGAAGGCATGTTTATATAGAGGAAGGAGGAGAGGTTAGGATCCCTATAATCATGGAGGGGAGTCCTATCTTCAAGAATTTTATAAAACCACTACCTAAAGGAAGAGATCCGTGGCTTATCAAGTTTAACCACTTGCTGCGACTCATACCTGAGGTGGTTAAAGGAAAATTCCGCCTCTAATTTGTTAAAAACATTCCCAAAAATTTTGGCTCGAGCACAACAAAGAGACAGAGTGCCAACTGGCATGACCTCTAGTTTACATCCTCCACACTGGCATGAGGGGTGAACTGGCTACCCGCGCCAATGCCAAAACATAGGTTTTTATGGGCTTTTTGAGGAAATGTTCAACAGGAGAAATGATTTCCTTATGTAGAAGGATGCAAAGAAGGTGTTTGCAGAGTATGACACTGCTCACAGGTCACGGGAAATACCGTCCAATATGCAGGGCGAGGGATTGTAGGGATAGTGAAAAAATGTTGTGTAACACCTTTTTATACAAATTCTCAGGAAAACCATCTTTTCCATATAACAACTAAATATCTACGATTATACAATTGTTACAAAAGCAAACTAGTTGCCAAGAGGAAACCACGAAAAGCCTCAAATATATTTGGGGTAAGTTGGAATCTGTTGCGCTGTTGAAGCATATCGAGATAATTCTGATAATGCAGAGTTACTTCGTGGCTTGAAAATGTAACCCCTTTACTTGCCGAATCTATGGAAATAACGGAGTTAATACGTGCATAGGTAAAACCTCCATGACTATTACTTCATTAATCAAACATTCCATATAAGATAGTGGGAAGGGATTTACCTCATGTGTTTAGAACAATTAATGATACAAAGAGGTAGAAAGGTGGGTGAAAATAGGAGAGAAAAGTATACAGATTTGGTACCCAACATCTCCCCCCAACTGGTCTATCTGCATGTCCTCATGCAGCTCGTCATCTTCTCAGATCAGGGTTGGAATAACTGTGGATGGCATGAAGCTGTGCGAAGTCATATTCTTTAGCCATCTCTGTTCTAGGGGGTTTATATCCTTCTATCAGAACAACATCCTTCCACCAATATTGGTTGACATTGTATGCGGGAGTATATTTCTCTTCTGGAAACCAAATGAGGGGGAACTAAAACCTTAGTCCTATCCACCGAACCCCACGGGTTTGAATACAGGCTACAAAACGTGGCATTCTGTCTAATGCTCTTGCAAAGTTGGGTGCTCCAAAAGGTTCTGACCTCTGACAGCTGATGATGACAACATCCACCTTCTTTGAAAACTGTCCAATGCTTCATTTCGGAAAGCTACTATCTGTTTAACACAGAGGTAAACACACCATTTCTGGGTTGCCAGCATATGTTCCTTATGTCCCACAATCTATAAAATGGTAAAATTCTTATTATAAATATTTACTACCTGGCCATGTTGTCTCCTTATCACCAGCGACCTTGTAACTTAATTTTCTTCAAACGTATCATAGGCCTTTCTCCATTTAACCTGATTGATAGTGTAGGAGGTGAAGGCTTTCAAATGAATATCCCCCACAAATGGAATGGGATTGAAGGCTTGATCGTGCTTTAGGAAGTAACCATGGATGTAAATTTTTCACATTAAGAGATGGCATATGATATCATGAATTTTGAAAATATGGGGGAACTATATTGGATCCTCAATTTCATGACAAATTTCCTTATATATACTCTACAGGAAAAAGTAAAGGAACTATTCATGAAGTAATAAGGCATAACTTTGAGCAGGAGGTCTACAAGCCATTACATGCTATGCCAAGGTAAACACCTTCTCCTTATCTGATTGCAGCATTTTCACTTGTTCTTATAACTCCTTTATCTTACCTTGATGTTTTTCTTGCCTTTGTCGTGCTCTATCTAACTGGTCTATATACCCTGTGAAAATCTCGACAGCCTACTCTTGAACTTGCATTGTCTCCTTCTTATGTCCATTCACGGCAGATTCCCATCTCTGAATTTCAGCAGCCAAGAAGAATTCTCGGGCTGCAAATAGATATTCAATCAGACCAGTCTGTGTAGCCATAGAGGAGACCTCAATTTTACCTTTTATTAGCTTCAATTTATATACTTTTACCTTTTTCTTCAACCGAGATACTTTCTTCCTCAGCTTCCGAACTTCCTTCTTCAATCGCATGTTCTCATTAAACTGAAGCTGATACCTTTTCTTGAGAGGTAATCTCTTTCTTTCACATTTTTCTATCCATTCTTCCTTAATAATGAATTCATCTCCCAAGCCTATATCAGGCTCAGGAGGCGGTGGAACATTGTTAATGTCATCAAATGGCTTTTCTGTTAGGTATTTCTTACTTGGTTCCCTTTCTTTAGGAGCATTCCCCTTCTCATTTACCTCAGAAAATTCTGTCACTTGGTTAGTGCTTTCATCGGCCATTTTATGCTTTGGTGTCTCCACAGAATTTCCTTCTCCATTTTGAGCCTTTGGATGCCCTTGTTGAGAATCAGGAATAGATGGACCAATATTGGTCATATCTTTCCCTGAGTCGACAAACCTCAGTACTGGTGGGACAATGATCTCCTCCATTAATCGTTGGGATGAATGAAACCCCCTTGCTCCTCTAGGGATCATAGACTGAAAAGGAGAATAGGGAATACCTTCACCACCCTCATTTCTTACTTGAGCCGAATCTTCATGCACTGTTTCTTCAGTTGGAGTCAACACTCATTCTTGTGGAACAATGTCAACTTTGAGAATCATTTTCTTTCTTTTCTCCTATCCTTCATGCATTTCTTCCTCACCTGTGGTCGATACTGGTTATTGTGGAGCAGTGTCGACTTCACGGGTTATTTCTTCTCTATCTCCTTGTTATAACTGAGTTGGGGGTGGTTCTTGTGTGACACCCCCGCTTGTTTCAATATTCATGTATTCTTGGGCATGTGATGTTGTTTCTTGCGTAAAAAAATCACTTTCCAACTCTATAATTGGTGTTCCACCTTCTTGTTCTTCATTAATGAAAATCGATGACTATAGGATAGTCTCAACTTCATCCCTTATACCCATGATTCCTCCATATGTAGGTTCCTCAGGCGAGGATGGTTCTTGTGTGGCAGCCTCGACTGTATCACCAATTGTCTCCTCCATCCCCATTTCTTCTGATTCTTCTTAATCTATCTCCATTTCCATTTCTTCAGGTTCTTCCTGATCTATTTCCATTTCCTCTGACTCTTCTTCTTCTGCCAAATCAGCCGGAGGTACTAGTTCTTCCTCTCTAGTGAAAATAACAACTACTATCTCTTCTTCCGATGACCCACAGAGTTCTACCCAGGAAACTTGAAATCAAACTATTGCATGCATGGCCTACAAATGAACCAGTCCATGATTGGAGAGGATTGCTAGCATCTAGCGTGAACACCAAGTGGATTGTGCCATGTGCTAAAGCTATTTTTAATAAAAATAAAGGCATGTTTAAGAAATGACCTTGTGCCTGCAAAAATCAAAGGTGAGCCAGGATTTTGAAATGGTATTTGAACAAAGTTATGGCCCGTCCTTTGTAGGTTATGTATTTCATCACAAATCCTGCTACCTCATTCCATGGATACGATAAATATTTGCGCTCATACCCTCTCCCATATTGAACGACGCTTTCCCCTGCCTACAAAAAAAGTTCAAGAAAATCTGGGAGGGGAATTCTCTAAGAAAACCATTGTTACCCTTGCTGTCTTAGCCCACTAACTTCCATGATTACTTCTTCTGTGACGGGAATTTCTAATCCTTTGACCCAAGAGCAATTCTCATTCAAATTTAGCGCAAACTCCATCGTGATTCCCTTGTCAAATCCCTGCAATATATTGAAGTACATATCCCATCCTGCATTGAAAAAAACTTGCCACACATCTGCATTGCTGTGGACTAAGACTGTATCTTCAGGTTCATGCCACATAGCCAGTCCACCCATCCTGTAGAGACTGTAACAACACTCTAGACACAACAGACCATTGGAAAGAGTGGTGGGTACAAAATTTTGAAAAAACAACATGGTGAAAAATGAGGTGAAATAATGGCAAATACGGCTAGATATTTCTCAGGAAACGAAGAAAATCATGGAAAAGTATGGTAAATGGGATGGATGAAATAGTAATGATTTTTCATGAGGTGGAAAGGATTGATTGATTGGTATCATGTGCATGTTTTTGATCCCAATACATATTTAATGATTATACGGAATATGGTAAGGATCGTAGGGCATACCATCACACGAAGTTGTAATAATGACTTTTGGAATGTTCATTATGCCGTCGTTTAGTTATGACGACACCCCCACCCCCCAAATTAAAAGTAGTCGTCCACAATATCAATGTCTTATGCATGGAATATTTAATTAAATCCATAAGAGTCAAATGGAGGCATATCTGGTGGCCTACCTGGAGGAAGTGACGGTTGATAGAATAACGGTGCAGTAATGATGCAGATGGAGTAACAACATCGAGGAGTAGCAAAATCTGGAATAACAACATTACGAGTAGCAGCATCCGGAGTAACAACATCACAAGTAGCAGCATCCAGGGAGTAACAACGTCATGAGTAGCAACATCCAAGGACTAACAACATCAATACTGAGGAAATTTTCAAGCTCTGCAACATTACTCCTTAGTAGTATCTCCTTCAAAAACATAAAAAATAAACAATAATAGTATATATATATTAGAACAAGGATGCAGAGGAAGAGTTCTCGGCACTGATAACCTTCAAACCAGATTTCTCGAAGAGATGTTTGATGAAAGCATCCTTAGAGGCTAGGTGGTGGCATAATCTCAGGTGATTTCCATTTTCTACAAAAGAAGCACATGTATCCTCAATTGTGATTAGCCTAACTATTCCATTATCAAATGCAACGTCCACCTCGTAAGGTTCCATCTAGTGAGTGCAAAGATTTCCCTTAAAATCGTTAAAGCAGGAGTCATAAAGTAATGCCCAGTATCCCCTATGAAACAACTTGTTTTTGATAAACTTATCGTGCCATTTCATCCTCTGCTGCTGAATAGCAGTATTCCTCTAGATAGCCATTGAATGGATTTCATCTAGTTCATTAAGCTGAGCCAGTTGTTGTTTTTGGGCATGTGACAGATCCAAACCTACTTCAAGAGTTGTTCTGAGCATACTAATTTTGAATTCTATTGGAAACAATAGGGATTTCCCATAAACCAGCTTGAATGGTGAAAAACCAGTTGTGTTCTGCCATGTTGTTCTCTATGCCCAGAGAGCTTCAGGTAGCTTTTGAGCCCAATCCCAATGATGGTATGCCATAGTCTTTGTCAATATATTTTCCAATGTCTTGCTTGTTCTTTCCACTTGTCCATTCACCTGGGGGTGGTATGGAGATTTCACCATGTGCTTGACCCCATATTTCTGCATAAGATTTGCTATCATGTGTGATGTAAATTGTGCTCCTCCATCTGAAACAATCTCCCTCGGAGTACTGTAACGAGAAAAAATTTCTTCAAATAGAAAATCTAAAACTGCCTGTTCTGTTGCTTTTGCAACAAATTTTGCTTCTTCTCACTTAGTCACGTAATCAGTGCAGACCAAAATGTGAACCTTTTGCTGGGAGGGTGGGTTGAAGGGTCCAACAAAATCGATAGCCCATTTCTCAAAAGGTTCGAGGACTACATGTGCCTGCAAAGGAATTTCATCAGATCGACCAAGCTGCCCCCTGTGCTGGCAACTATCACACGTCCGGACATAATTTTGTGCATCCCAAAAGATAGAAGGCTAGTAACATCCCATTTGTAACACCTTATGGCCTATTCTTTTATCTCCAAAATTCCCTCCACAAGGGCCATCATGGGCAGCCTTCAGCACTTCATAAATATCATCCTCAGATACACAGCGTTGAATCTACTTATCAACTCCTATATGAATATGATGAATAATTTTTCGTTGTTCCCTATATTAAAAATGATGGGGCACCTTCCCTGTAGCAATATAGTTAGCAATATCTGCGTACCACGGGTGTGGAGTACTAAAAAGGTATGATTTTGATGATTACTTTAATGACTTTTTAATAGAATTTGTGAACCTTTTGTATCATGAATTTGGAAAGTAATAAGGAACTATAACAAAACATGTGAGAATCGATGTGTATAACTTAGCCACTAATAATGGTTATTTTCTATATAGGAAAAGGAGAAAACGAAGAGTTGCCGCTCTAAAGGAAAGAACAAAGTGGAGATAACTGTTGTCTCTCTGGACGAGAACCGAACGCAAACATAGGGAAACAGATCAAAGTGAATCGGCTCAGGAAAGAAGGAGAGGACACCAGCTCAGCGCAATAGCAAAGACATGATGAAGAGTTAACAGTTTGGCGAATCCCTCAGGATCGAAGATCCTGAGGGATCGCTACTTTACTTATCTAGTTGCTTGGACATCTCCGCCATCGTTTTTATAAAAAGAGACAAGTACTGTTAGTTTAGAAAAAGGGTGAGATAAGATACGTTTTATGTAATCTTCTGTAAAACATCAGATTTGGTTATTAAGCTTTGTTGAGAACTGGTTCGATGTATTTTTGATCAATGCATTAATGAAAGCTTGGTGATTATTCCATCTTCACGTCTGCGTTAGCCTAAAGCGGTGTATCCTTGGAGGCTAAGGGCCGGGCCCCGAAGGACACTTGCTTATGTACCATTACAGCTTCGTTTCTGTGTGGTTTGTTTATTATTGCTATTTGATTATTTGATATGCTTTACAAGTTCATATTACATGCTCTGTTCAAGTTTGAATCATTGAAGTTTCTACAGCCGGACTTGTGTGTTAACTCCGTATTACGTTATTAATCCTTTCAAGAGTTAATCGCATATCTTTACTGTTATGTTACAGAGCTGTTATATTAACGTTTGTGTTGTGTGCGTTTCTAATGAATCAGTATTGTTCCATAATTCATTAATCGTTATTGTTGTTCCATTAATATGATTTGTGTAATTCGCCTTTAGAGTGATAGAATGTTCTTTGATTGCAAAGAGTGTATAGATTGAGTTTGATTATAACCCGCGGGACTTAGTATTCAATTGCTGTTCCATTTTAGAGTTGCTGTTCCATTTCAGAATTGTGGTTTAATCCTTTATTTCCTTTGTTGTTCTATTTATCTGCATTTGATGGTTTGTTGTGAGAGATGATCTAAGGCTGTAGTGAGCAGTAGCAGTCACTGTCTAGCTCCCAGGCTCGTGATCTATGATTTAGTTCCTTTTCCATCAGTTTCTGAAGGGATGGTTTATCATTACCGAACCCTTGACTGATAAGTTATTAAGTTATCTGAGTGTGTGATTTATTTATTTAAAGTAATTTGATTTCAGTTAAGCATCCGTTTACTCTTGTATTTCTTAAGCACTGTACTACTAGCATTACTCTGACGAATGAGCCTTGGATTGAGTCACTCTTTGTAATGACAAAACGCTCTCGGGTTGACATATTAATGTGAGGTGATTAGAGGTGAAAGAGACCCTTTTTATAGCTCTACATTTTGGCGCCGTTGCCGGGGAAAGAGTGTAGCCATTTGTTTTTTTTTCAGAGTAGTGTACAAGCCTGCTAGGGAGGAGTTGGATCCTAAAAACGGAAGGTAAGAACCTACGTGCAGAGCATGTAAAAGACCTGCTCACTATCCGCTTTCCTAACAGATTTGTTTTTGCTTGTTTGAATAGAAGTTGGTAGTTTATTTTTTGAGTGCATGACTAAGCAGAAAAAACCAGAAAAGAATATCAAACCCCCATCCAAACCTGAAAAAGCTAAGGGGCCGGTGACCCTTGGCCGAACGACCTTCATAGACGAAATCTATAAGAAAACAGAGTCTCAGCCATCAGTAGGTTTCAAGAAAAACACTTCTAAACCGCCTACTAGTTCCCTTCTGGCCACAGGATCACCATCTGTAGCCTGTGCTGAGGTGCATAGCCAAACTGAGGAGCAGGACTTTCAAGAAGTTGAAAATTCCACTCCAGAATTATTGCAGGAAGGGAACTCTAGCAACTTTTGCGAAGGAGAAGGAGAAACAGGGGAAACCAAGGAACCAAAATCTCCTCTGGAAAAAAATCAGCCATTAGATAGCCCAGATAAGGGGAGTGCTGCGAAAGTCATTGTTGAAGAGATTCAATCTCCTCAAACACCTGGTATTCCCATTATTCCAGATAAAGGAAGTGCTATTAAAAAGATCCCTGTCAAAACCGTTCCCACCCAACCTAGGAATACCCTCTTAGATATCCCAGAAGGTTACTGGCATATATTCAATCCCATGGCTCAAAACCAACCAAACGCTCAAAACCAGCCAAACACTCAAACCTCTACATTACAATATCCTATAGTGGATTCTGCAGCAAATGCACCCATGAAAGCTATCCCTCTTCAGCATATCCCCACATTTCATGGACTCACATCAGAGGATCCAGATGCATTCCTATTCGAATTCGATGTGTTATGTCGGGGGTACGATTACACCACCGATCCCTAAAAATTGAAATTATTCCCCTCTACATTGAAAGGGGCTGCCTTAAGATGGTTTATGGGGCTAGGTGGTGGGGTTATCAACAATTGGGATCAAATGAAAGAATCCTTCTTAAAGAAATACCAGGATTATTGTAGGTCTAGAGAATTAAAAGACGAAATATTTCAAATGACAGCCAGACCAAATGAAACATTAGAGGAGTATGTGGAACGTTTTCAGTATAATCTACAAAGATCTCCTTATGCATCGCTACCTTTACCCGATAATGTGTTAAAAACTGCATTAATGAGGGGTATGAAAGAACAATGGATTGAAACATTAAACATTATGGGCAAAGGGGATATTTATCAAGAGAATTTTATTGACATCCTTGACTTATGTATCAGGAGTTCGAGAGGCAGCACAAGAATAAAACCGACAGAATATGATCGGTTTGCAAGAGATAACAAAGTATCAGCAGAAGGAGTAACACGTGCAGAAATTGGAAATTTATTAGAAAATTTTAAAACTCATATTATGGGGACACTAACTACACAACTTGATATTGTGCAGGCTAAACAGAAGCAGCTGGAGGCAGAACAGAATATGGCAATCTTCTGCCCCCGATGCAGAAAAAAACATAGCCACAAGGAGTGTCCTCTGGATAAAGTCCAAACATGCGCTATCTGTACGAAAGATCACCTTACGGAGAGCTGCCCCTCACTTCCTGGATTGAAAGCGGTATATAAGGGAGCAGAAGAAGAACCAGAATCAGTGAATTCGATCAACCAGCGCCGCCCATGGCAGCCAAAACAACCTGGTATGTTTCCGGACCCAACCTCTTTCTTTCAAAACCCACAGTATAATGCTCAACAATATGGTATGTGGCAAAATAAATCTCAAACCCCATTTACAAACTGGTCACCACAATCATTTCCTTCTTCAAATTCATGGCTGAATCAAACAAGCCAAACTGGTTGGCCAAATTTCCCTTACACTCCACCATATTGGCAAAATGGCCCGTATCCTTCACAATGGACTCCCTCTACTTCACAAAGTTCGCCCTGGCAGACAAGCTGGCAAAGACCGATGTACCACCCTGCTGGAACTATTCCGCTCCCTCAACCTACTTTTCCAGCTTTACAACAAAATCCCCAGTCTAACTTGAGGCCGCAACTCCCAGCCCAACCCGATCCCAATCCAAACAACAGGCAGGTCCAATCTATTCAAATCATAGAATCACTAGAACCAGGACCTGATTTAAAAGAGTGCAACGACCTTCAGTTAAGATCTGGGCGTATAATTGAAACTGAGGGAGATAAAACAGTTCATATTGAAGATCAGTTACCCAGAGAACATCAGTCACAACAAGAGGATGTAAATAAGCAACAAACTCATAACCAAGCAACCACATCCTCTTCTTCGTTCCCAGAACGATTAGCCATACCTCGATCCATACAATATCCTGACTTTGACATTCTGGGAGAATTACAAAACCTGTACATAAAAATTCCATTCCTCCAAGCCATTCAAGACATTCCCATATACGCCAAAACCATAAAAGAATTGTGCATTAAGAAACCAAGGAGGAATATAACAAATAATCCAAGATTCCAAGTAGTCGGCACCTTATCTGACCTATTGTCGGGAAGAGAAACACCCCTTAAATATGAAGACCCCGGGAACCCAATTATAACTGTTCAAATTTATGGTCAGACCCTGCCTAATGCCTTAGTTGATTTAGGGGCTGCAATTAATATTTTAACAACCACAACTTGCCAAAATCTCGGCATTACATCTGTAGAACCCACCTCTACTCTGTTAGAATTGGCTGACCGATCCGTGGTTAGACCAGAGGGCACTCTACATGATGTCATGGTCTCTGTAGAATCCTGGGAGTATCCAACTGATTTCCTGATAATTAATCCAAAAACCCGACTTGATGGACACCCGCTAATTTTAGGTAGACCTTGGCTCGCTACTGCCGATGCCTACATTGGCTGTCGGCAAGGAAATATGACCATAACCAGAGGACCAAATAGCAAAAATTTAGTTCTATATCCTCCAGCACAGCCAAGTGTCACAATGATTAAAACGAATAAGCACCCCGTATCATATCTTACTGATAACATTAGATCTCCATTAACTATACAAGAGGCACTCGATTTCAAAGATCAAACAGAAGACGATGCCATTAATAATTTCATTACTCAAACTGAACCTCGCACACAATGTCACATGATAAAAGCAGCATTTGATAATGAATTAGAAGAAGATCCCCTCAAAGATATTCATGATCAAATAATACCTGTCACTTCTGTTGCAAATAGTAAAACTGTGGAAATTGCACCGGGGAAAACTTTAAACATCAATGCTAATCTCACACCGGAACAAGAAACAAAGCTCATTCATCTGTTAACAAAATATCAAGAAGCATTTGCATGGGACTACCCTGATATGAAAGGAATCGATCCCCAGTTATGTACCCACCACATTTACATAGAAAAAGATGCCAGACCTGTGCGTCAGCCGCAAAGGAGACTTAATCCCCATCTAAAAGATGTTGTAAAAGCTGAACTTCAAAAACTTTTAGATGTGAATTTTATCTACCCTATCTCTGATAGTAAATGGGTCTCTCCACTTGTGGTGGTACCAAAAAAGAATGGGAAATGGAGAATTTGTGTGGATTATAGGGAACTTAACAAGGCAACACAAAAAGATCATTTTCCTCTTCCTTTCATAGATCAAGTATTGGACACTTTAGCAGGGAAGAAGTTCTTTTCTTTCCCGGATGGCTTCAGTGGATACAATCAGATTCAGATTGCCCCTGAAGACCAGGATAAAACTACCTTTACTTGCCCCTGGGGAACATTTGCCTATCGAGTTTTACCTTTTGGCTTATGTAATGCCCCTGCCACATTTCAGAGGGCTATCCTTAGTATTTTTGCAGATTTAATCAATGATGGACTTGAAGTTTACATGGATGACTTTACACCATACGGAGATGACTTTGATCCAGCTCTAGACACCCTAGAGAAAGTCCTACAACGCTGCATTGTTACTAGACTTTGCTTAAGAAATGAAAAATGT
Source organism: Pinus albicaulis (assembly GCA_034641835.2). NCBI lineage: Eukaryota > Viridiplantae > Streptophyta > Pinopsida > Pinales > Pinaceae > Pinus > Pinus albicaulis. Next base: position 781,861,846 of record CM076572.1, read on the forward strand.
TTCTTGATGATGACTGAAGGACTTATCCTAGGACACTATGTCTCAGCAGCCGGCATTCAGGTAGACCCGGCCAAAATCCAAATACTTTTGCTTATTCCCATTCCTACTACTCATACAGAGGTACGCAGTTTTCTTGGATTTTCAGGTTATTATAGACGATTTATAGAGCATTATTCGCACATTGCTGCTCCTTTATATGCACTGACTGGTAACGTTGATTTTCTTTGGACAGACAAATGTGACCATGCTTTCGAGGATCTAAAGAAGCTTGTATCCACAGCCCCAGTTCTTCGAGGACCAAACTGGGACCTACCATTCCAGATATCATCTGATGCCTCAGATACAGCCATTGGTGCAGTCCTTGGGCAGGAAGAGGATAAAAAACCGTATGCTATATATTACATCAGCAAAAATTTATCCCCTGCTGAATTGAATTACACTGTTACTGAAAAATAATTTCTAGCTGTAATACATGCTATCAATAAATTTAGACATTATATCACAGGCTACCCTGTTATCTTGTATACAGATCATTCTGCCATAAAATATTTAGCAAATAAGCCTGTCACAAATGCCAGAGTAACTCGATGGTTAATCTTATTGCAGGAATTCGACATCACAATCAAGGACCGCCTTGGCAAAGAAAACCCTGTAGCCGATTTTCTTTCAAGAATACCAAAATCAAGCGATGCAGCAGCAGTGGAAGATCAATTTCCGGATGAGCACCTGTTTGCTGTTGCTGTTCAAACACCCTGGTATGCTGATGTTGCCAACTACCTTGCAGTAGGTAAATTACCAAAACATTTAACTCCTAATGAGCGTAAGTAGATTATTCATAAAAGTTCTCGATTTTCGTGGATTGGAGGTTATTTGTTTCACACAGGAGCAGACATGCATATCAGGCGATGTGTTAGAGAGGATGAAATCTTTGACATCCTAAAATCCTGTCACGATGGACCATGTGGGGGGCACTTCGCTGAGCGTAGGACTGGAAATAAAGTATTGCAGACAGGATATTACTGGCCTACGATCTTTAAGGATGCAAAGAAGTTCGTCCAAGCCTGTGACAGTTGCCAGCGAGCAGGACGACCTGGTCAAGCTGATGAAATGCCTCTGAAACCACAGTTAGTCATCGAACCATTCGAGCGGTGGGCTCTGGATTTCGTTGGACCCATCAACCCTTCATCAAATAAGAAAACATATATTTTGGTGGCAACAGAATATGTCACCAAATGGGTTGAGGCAGAAGCATTACCAAGAGCCACAGAGGACTCTGTCATACAGTTCCTGTTCCTTTTATTTGTTCGTTATGGCCTTCCTAGGGAAATAATTACAGATGGAGGACCACAATTTGTTGGGCATAAATTAGTTGCAACACTTAACAATTATCATGTCCAACATAAGATCACTACTCCATATCACCCACAGGCGAATGAGCAGGTAGAAAGTAGCAATAAGATAATAGAATCAATCCTAACAAAAACCATTGCATCACATAGGCGTGACTGGGCTACCCGACTACCTGAAGCACTCTGGGCCTATCGAACAACATGGAGGAGCACCACTGGTTACTCACCTTATCAACTAGTGTTTGGAAAACAACCTATTTTTCCCATAGAATTCGAAATCCAAACACTGCGTACAGCACAGGAAGTTGGCCTAGATTTAACTGAGGCACAACTCAATCGACTACAGCAGATCAATGAATTAGACGAAATTCGGCTCTCTGCACTACAAAATACAGCATTAATTCAACAGCAGCGAGCCAAATGGCATGATGCACTCATCAAGAACAAAGTCTTCCACGAGGGAGACTGGGCTCTGTTATACGATTCTCGGTTTCAGGACTTCCCTGGAAAACTTCAGACTCGATGGTTGGGACCATACTAAATCCAGAAGGTACATGACAATGGAACACTTACTCTAATCACCATTGACGGTTCTGGATATGCATTCAAAGTAAATGGCCACCGAGTCCGTCTCTACCGTAAACCACTTACTCGGGAATCCTTCTGCCAGCAGCTACGCCGAGATACTGATCTGGAGATCTTAGGAGAGGAAGAGAAATCTTCCTCACATGTAATTCATTAAGGGTCTATTTCTTTTTGCAATTTGTACATAAAGTTTTTGTTTTTGAGTGATTCTTGTACATAAATTTGATTTGAATAAATTCTTGTCATTTTGCTGTTCCTTTTTCTCCCACAAAGTTTGATTTTTTCTCTTCTAATAGCATATGTATGTTTTTTTATCATATTGGTTTTGCTTGTTCTGCTGTTCCTTTTCTAAAGGAACAGCATTCAGATCTCTGCTGTTCCTTTTTTTTTTCAAAAAAAAAAAAAACGATATTGTTACGTTTCTCGCTGTTCCTTTTGGTTACCACTGTTCCTTTTCCTTCAAAGAAACAACGTTCTTTTATTTCTGTTTTGCCTTTTTCAACGGAATGGCATATTGAGTGTTTGATAGTATGATTGCCGTTCCTTTTTCCAAAAGGAATGGCATTCGCAGTTTTGTTCCTTTTTCTATTATCCATCGTTGTCTCTTTTCCAACGGAACACCATTAGCATACTTTTGATCTCTTTTGCTGATTTAAATTGAGGATGCTTTTTGCCCGTCTTCTTTCTAGTCTTCAAGCTTCAGCTATGTATTTGTGCGATGAAATATAAAAACACAACATACCGAAAATCTGCAAATCATAAATCGCTATATCTATAAGGCTCTGCATCAATAAGAGGACAACTGGAAGGACATACTTATTTCTTACCTTTTGTTGACATGGTTTTACTAATTTTGCCCTGATTGGTTATCTTTATCATGCTAACTCCCTTAAAAAATTTTTATTAGTACTTGGGAATAAGAGCAAAGAGTTTATATCTTCCTATTGAGATAATAAGACTTCTTCCACCATTCCTACTCTTAAGGAGTGCTGAACCACCCTTTGTGTATAAATAAGGAAAAGAATTCTATGAAAATGAAAAAGCATGTCAAATGTCAAATGCAGGATAGGGGGTCTCATCGAGAGCCAGCCTACCATGATCATGAGGATGGAAGTGAAGTGGCGTTCCCATTCTGGCCACCACACCAGGGATATGGTCCAAAAGGTGTATCAAAATAAACAAACCTTGGAACAGGAGGTCTCATCACGAGCCGGCCTGCCCACGTTTCGCTCTTTCCTCGTGAATGGCATTATGGTTAACTGGTCACCAAGCCAGCATAATGGTCTACATTTCGACATAATAACATTCCTAAGTATACACACAGGATCATGGTTCCGAGGGTGAAAAACAACTCTGCCAAGGTTATGGACACCTGTTGGCAGCAGAGTAATGTTAATGGTATCGAAGTCACCTTGCTTACACCAATAGGTAAGATATTAACACTCTTTTGTTTTTATATCCTAGGTACTAATCATATGTTATTTCCCGATTTATACACCGCATGAATATTTATCATTACCAATCATGGCAACGGAGGTGACCATGACCGCTTAAGATTGGCAAGTACGATACATGCCCTATCCATCAGCCTCAAATCATAACACAGTAGCCTCTTATATAACACGCGATCCATCCTCCGCTTCGATTTCGGTAATCTGTTGTCCTTTTTCAACATGGCATAAATCCACATGCTGTTCCTTTCTGACTTGATTGCAAACTGGGTGCCGCTCCTTTATTTGCCGGCTGGGACAGCCTATCACACTGCGGGGGGGGGGGAGGTTAACCTCATCATTCCCTGTATTACGTGTCAATTCACCATTCAAAACAATTAGTTTACGACGGTTTGGCATGGTTTCACGGCATGGCATATTTTTATTTTTATTTTTCGCACAAGTTGTTTTTGCTGCACTGTTGCATACTCTGTGTTTTCTTTCGCGAAACCTTGCTCTCTGTGTTTCAAACCGAAAACGTTTTTTTCTGTTCCATTTAGAAATCACAGCGAAATCATGGGGGGAAAGGCAATTCGTAGTGAGCCTCAACAGCTAACGATCTCTGCTGCTGCCCGAGAAATCCTGGAAAGGGCAGGATGGTTGAACTATTTCAATCGCTTACAGGAGGGTACTGAGACAGTAGCAATGGAGTTCTTACAGAATTTACAAGAAGACCACTCCATAGTAAGAGGGAAACGCATAGCGGTCACTGATGCCATAATTGCAGAAGTCTCAGGACTACCAGCTACCGGACCGGTATGGACATTAAAAAAGGAACGATTACAGAAGGTCATCGACATCTTCCAGGATGAAGGCCAGCATTTGACAATCAAAGGGAAGGGAATTCTGCCAGCGACCCTAGGCGAACCCTGGACAGAGCTAGCAAGAATAGTACAGAGCTACATTACTTGCGAAGGAAGAAAAGACGTGGTAAGACCACGACACCTTAAACTTTTAGCTGTTCTAAAAAAAAAATGCTCTGTGAATTTACCGGCACTCTTAAACTCGTTATTGCATGATGCTGCACAAAGTATGAAAAGGGCACAGCACGTAGAGGCAATTGTTAGTCACCACGGGTTAATTCAACTTGTTGTTAGTTATAGTCTTACCCAGCAGCAGAGCAGCTGGGAAGAACTCATTGCACTGATTGAAGGGGGATCGACAGAACCATCCCCGAAACGTAGACATTCTATAAACCCACCAGAACAACCGGCAAAACGCAGAGAAAATGTTGCTAGTACATCACAACAACCAGAGACACACCAAGAATCCGCAAAGTGAAAGCATGTTGTTGATTCACCCGAGCAACCAGAGGAACCCAGGAAATCAGCTCGGTTAGCTCAGATGAGAGGAAGCATAAATAAACCCAGAAAGTCAGCCCGGTTGGCTCGAATAAGGGGAAGGCTGGAACAGCTTCAGGGAAGGACCAGCCAACCAGTAATAATTGAAGATGAGCAACCCGAAGAAGAAGTACCCGAACCTTCGGGAACAGAAAAAGAAGCAGAAACTGAACAGGAGGAAGAAATGGGACAACAGGAGAATAGCCCATTACAAGACCTACTAAGAGAAGATGACTTGGCCGCCATCCTAGCCAATATGAGTAAATACGGTCAACCTTCTAGTTCAGAGAATCCCCATGACCAACTTCAAGAAGAGAACATGCCCATTCATGATGAAGAGGAAGAAAATACTGAACGGGAACAATCTGTTCCCATGTCACAAGAGGAAAATCTAGAGGAAGAACCCCAGGAGGAAGAATCAGAACCAGTTGAGGTGCATACACCAGAACAGCCAGAGCAGAGCAGTGAGGAAGAACCCCAAGAGGAAGAGTTAGCAACTGGTCATGATCCAGTCCACCATCGACAGACTGCCGTTCCTTCAAATGAAACAATGGAAATCAAGAAGTTGCGGAAGGAACGAACTAAATTGTTAAATACGATAACCCAACTCAGACAACAAATTAGGATTTTGAAAAAGAACCAGAAGGTAAAAAGGAAGAAGAGGGCCAACAAACGGCCTGCTGACCAAAACCCTGAGGATCCAACTGCCATTCCGATTAAGACAGAAAAGGATGATAAGCAAATTCAGACGGAGGCACCACCCTCAGGGGTAATCAGGGTCCTGAACTCCAAACAACATAACAAGAAGGTTCAGGTAAAACTCCCGGCCTCCACTTATGCATGGAAGAAAGATCCAAAGACAAAATCCTTGCACAAGATGGTGAAACAAGCACAGCAAGAAGTGGAGCAACTTAAAGAGCAAACGGTTCCCCTAGAAAAATATGAAGAGTTGCATCAGCAACTAAGGGATGTCAGTCAATCTAAAAGACAGGTTTTTGAAGGATGGATGAAGGAACAAGAGGAAGTCACACAGGTAACTTGTAAACTAGATACTACTATCAAACAGATGAATGACTTGTGTTCTTTATATAATAATGTTTTAGCATGTAGGGCCCCTGCTAAAAACTATGCTCGTTTCTATTAGAACGATATTTACAATTACAAATAAAAGCTGTTAAGGCAGGCACCCCTATACAGATCAACAATGTCAATGATTTTATAGACTGTTGTAAACATTATGGAGTGAAAGTCCAGAGATTGTTGTGTGAACTTTATTTACACGACCTTGTGCTAAGTCAGGAGACTGAATTGAACCCTGGTCCCTCCATTGGTGATATTCAATTCCAATCATTTATTTCATTCGGGGCTAATCAGATTAAGTGGCTGAAAGCCTATGATACCTTCCAGAGTCAAGAAAATGGTCTAGATTTAAGAGTTAGGGCTGAGCCTAGGTACCCAGTACAGTTATGGACAGCTCATATAAACCACATAAGGACTCCAGGTGTCATTGTAACATTAGGGCCTATGCATGAGGCACTCATTCAAGAGAGTTTAGAGTATTTCTTTTCCATCAAAGACTTGGCCATTAATGCAGCCAAATTTCAATATCGAATCTCTGATCCACACATCCAGCTCAGAGAACCATTTAAGTATGAGAACTTTGAGTTAGCTGCTGACCGTTTGAATCTCTATGGCCAGAGCATTCTGAAAGCAGGGTCATCTTGGTTAGGGTATAGATTTCGCGCTCCAATTATCTGGCATCCTGCACCTGGATACCAGGCCCTGTATGATATGCCTGAGGGGCAAGCAAGTCAGTTCTTTGATTATTTAATCACTCAACATGGTTGTAGGCCTCCGCATGAGACTCCTTCTCCAGCATACTCTCTCACTGCATTACATGTCAACTACAATGTTTTCATGAGGACATGAAACAAGGTAAGCAGGGGGGTGTGAGGAGTACTAAAAAGGTATGATTTTGATGATTACTTTAATGAATTTTTAATAGAATTTGTGAACCTTTTGTATCATGAATTTGGAAAGTAATAAGGAACTATAACAAAACATGTGAGAATCGATGTGTATAACTTAGCCACTAATAATGGTTATTTTCTATACAGGAAAAGGAGAAAACGAAGAGTTTCCGCTATAAAGGAAAGAACAAAGTGGAGATAACTGCTGTCTCTCTGGACGAGAACCGAACGAAAACATAGGGAAACAGATCAAAGTGAATCGGCTCGGGAAAGAAGGAGAGGACACCAGCTCAGCGCAATAGCAAAGACAGGATGAAGAGTTAACAGTTTGGCGAATCCCTCAGGATCGAAGATCCTGAGGGATCGCTGCTTTACTTATCTAGTTGCTTGGACATCTACGCCATCGTTTTTATAAAAAGAGACAAGCACTGTTAGTTTAGGGGGAATGGCGAGATAAGATACGTTTTATGTAATCTTCTGTAAAACATCAGATTTGGTTATTAAGCTTTGTTGAGAACTGGTTCGATGTATTTTTGATCAATGCATTAATGAAAGCTTGGTGATTATTCCATCTTCGCGTCTGCGTTAACCTAAAGCGGTGTATCCTTGGAGGCTAAGGGCCCGGCCTCGAAGGACACTTGCTTCTGTACCATTACAGCTTCGTTTCTGTGTGGTTTGTTTATCATTGCTATTTGATTATTTGATATGCTTTACAAGTTCATATTACATGCTCTGTTCAAGTTTGAATCATTGAAGTTTCTACAGCCAGACTTGTGTGTTAACTCCGCATTACGTTATTAATCCTTTCAAGAGTTAATCACATATCTTTACTGTTATGTTACAGAGCTGTTATATTAACGTTTGGGTTGTGTGCGTTTCTAATGAATCAGTATTGTTCCATGGTATGCTTTTGATGACTATTTCAGTGGCTTTTTAATAGAATTTGTGAACCTTTTTGTATCATGAATTTGGAAAGTAATAAGGAACCATAACAAAACATGTGAGAATTGATATGCAAGACTTAGCCACTGATAATGGTTATTTTCTGTACAGGAAAAGGAGAAAACGAGGAATTTCCGTTCCAAAGGAAAGGACAAAGTCGAGATAACTGCTGTCCCTCTGAACGAGAACCGAATGCAAACAAGGCTAAATAGATTACAGCAAATCGGCTCGGAAAAGAAGGAGAAGACACCAGCTCGGCGCCAAAGAAAGGAAAGGATGAAGAATTAACAGTTTGGCGAATCCCTCAGGATCTTCGATCCTGAGGGATCGCTGCTTTATTTATCATGTTACTTGGACATCTCCGCCATCACCTTTATATAAAGGGACAACACTGTTAGCTTGATAGATAGGATACGCTTTTATGTAATTTTCTGTAAAACATCAACTTTGATTATTGAGTCTCGTTGAGAACTGGTTCAATGTATTTTTGACCGATGCATTAATAAAAGCTTGGTGATTATTTCATCTCTGCGTCTGGATTAACTTAAAGCGGTGTATCCTTGGAGGCTAAGGGCCCGGCCCCGAAGGACACTTGCTTCTGTACCATTACGACTTGACTTTTGTGTGGTTTGTTTATCATTGTTATTTGGTAATTTGATATGCTTTATAAGTTCATATTACATGCTTTGTTAAAGATTGAATCATTGAGGTTTTTTACAGATAGAATCGTGTGTTGACTCCGCATCAAGTTATTAATCCTTTCAAGAGTTAATTGCATGTTCTTACTGTTTTGTTACAGAGCTGTTATACTAAACGTTCGTGTTGTGCGCGTTTCTGATTTATCAGTACTGTTCCATAATTCATTAATAGTTATTGCTGTTCCATTAGTGTGATTTGTGTGAATTGCTTTTAGAGTGAAAGAATGTTATTTGATTGCAAAGAATGCATTTGAGTTAATAGATTAAGTTTGGTTACAACCTGCGGGACTTAGTTATTCAATTGCTGTTCCATTTTAGACTTGCTGTTCTATTTCAGAATTGTTGTTCAATCCTTTATTTGCTTTGCTATTCCAT